>BROI01000010.1:600000-1067527 GCA_027923505.1 Mayamaea pseudoterrestris
ATAAACAGCGCTGTCAAACAGTGAGGCGCGTCGCTCCGAAGACGGTAAGTTGGCGATCATCACCTTTAAGAATTCCTGCGGAGCGACAATGCGATTTTCCCACGTAAGGCTCTTGACAATGTCGCTCCCTGCTTCAATCAGATGTTTTCTTGTAATGCCTCGTCGGCTCATGCGTATAAAGTCGGCAATCTCAACTTGCGCCGAACCTGCAATTCTCATGGCGAGAAAGATAGCAGCGAGTGACGCCTTTTCGTAGCGCGTCCCATACATGATGGATCCTTTCTTCACGTTCGCAAGGCAGTATCGATCGAGAATGTTCATGGCAAAGTAGACTATGCTTCGTTCCTCTTGCATGTGGTCGGTAACGTGGAACATCCAAACAGAAACTTTCTCGCGCCATGATTCATTCGGTGCGATAGTGCTGTTTGCTAAGGTGGCGAGCGCCGAGTGATCCATTTGCGCCAAACTGACTCGCTCCGCATCCAACATGAAATTGAGGCTATCTTGAACGTGGCTGCAAGCGGTTGAAGCTGCAAGAAAAGCATCGTCAACGAGGCAGGCTGGAAGTTCCAAGTCCATGGCGATGCTCAATTTGTCGGTGGAAATGATTGCGCGCAAATCGTGAAATTCTGAGACGCCGGCGGGAAGAGGTTGAAGCCAGCAATTCAAGCAGGAGGCCAACTACCGCCTGTTTACGCGGAAAGTGATGAGCGAAAGATCGCATTCAAGAAACGTCAGGCCTCCATGCCACGGTTCTCCACGGTTCAGCAATGTCATTAGCAATTTGCCAACGCAGAGGGCTTTGATGAGCAAGTATCACTATTGGTGTTGGTCCGAAGGCGCGTGCGTCCGTTTTCTGATGAGCAAGCAAGCGTCATCGTGGCTCCTGGCCAATCACAATCCAGATTGCACGTGCCGGCCACAAGTCAAACATTTTTTAGCTACCGTCTGATTGAGATGAACGTAACAGAGCCGGTAGGACATTTTTAAGTTATGTACCGTCTGATTGAGATGAACGTAACAGAGCCGGTAGGACATTTTTAAGTTATGCCTAATACGCCCATGAGTCATACATCGATTGATTCCTTATGCCCAAGGGAGGTGATTGGTGCAAAGACTTAAAAACGAAAGGCTAGAGTGGGTCCCGTAGAGCTCATCAAAGTGCACGTAGCCTTGGTAGGATTTGTACAGGGCGGGCCGGCGTGCACATTCGCCATCGCTGCGAGCAACGAGTTTGGGCGCCACTTTACGCGGGAACTACAAAACCAAACAAGATACTACTACCACAAATCGAAGGTTTATGTTATTACGCTCCGTTTGCGCTAATTATATCTTTCATACGACAGCTATAGCTTGAGAAAAGTGGCCCCCCAATCAGCAGTCGACTCGCCGAGACGTTCTTCGCAATCAGACGGTACCTACAAAATGCTTTTACCTTGCGACATCCCACTTGAAGAAAGCCCAATGCTTGCCTTTCCGATACATATAATGTATCATGGACCGATAATGCTACGAGACAGAAGCCGAAAGGACGCACTCACTGTCAGCTAGTGCATTGCCACCCTGTTTGCAGACGAAGGTCGCGCAAATAGAAGTTGCAACTCATCGCGATTAGTGTACTTGTGTGTGATATGCTTGCTCTACTGTAAGACGGAATTATTTATGCATTTTGTGAGCGAGCGCGAGTGGCATGGCTGATTCGTCGTCGGGAAAAATATAGCATGACTATTACTGCAATAAATCCCTGCCACTTCTTCGTGTCTCGAATAGAGTCCCTGCAGATCCGCAAAGCACGCATCAGCGCCAAAATGTAGCAGTGAGGCTGTATTCCTTCCAAGCTGTGTTTTGTAGCCAGCAACGCGAGTGATCCGGCCAATGCAGTTGCTGTTGCAATAAAGGTGGAAGTTTCGATGGTAGATGACAGGATTCGCCGGGTTCGTTGGCTTAGCCCCAACTGTGCCAACAAACCCAGACACGCGGACACGCCCACCTGCGTTAAACGTTCTGATGACAATGTCTGTAGCAGCTGCATGGCGTTGGACTTTAGCTGTTCCACAAGAATTCTGAGCAGTAAGAAACCAGGTGACGGCAATGATTCCATACACGTTGCCGCATCGCTTGACACCAATTCAGCTGCTGCGGCTACTCGTCGCCCATGGTTGTCGCTCGGCAATCGACGCTTATCAGCTCGTGACGATAAATTTGGTAAGGTGGATCGTTCAGAGCGGCGAATAGCATCCGAGAGAAGCGGTGAAAGCTGGATGCGCAACCCATCGAGTTGCTCAGTGGAATCATCCGTCGAAGATCCAGCACTGCTGCTGCTGTCATCCAAACGCCTGGAAAACTCTGACGAGAGAATTTTCCCGTCTCTGTTGGCAAAATGTTCATCGCTCGTGTTGTTTGTCCTTGCGCAATGATGCGTAGCGTTGCTTGATAAATTTTGCTCGTTCGAACGCCCTTGCAGCCAATCCTGGACTGACGTAGGTAGTAATTTGGTGTAGCCCCCAGGATGCAATAGAAGTTCCTCGGCCTCTCTTGTGTTCATTCCAAAAATGGATTGAATCATTTGTATGCGATACTCTATATTCATGCCTGGTATTCCGTACATGAGAGCAGTTCCGATGCATGTGGCCATGCTGCAGGCAATTAATCCTTCGGGGTCAAATATGGATCGAAAAACATCGTCGAGAACAACCGTATCCATAATTTTCGTATATTCTCTTGCTGAACTGATGAGTGAGACTATTTGTGGTCGGCATGTTTCATCAAAAACAGCCTTGACGTCCCGGCACAAAACGATGCACCCAATGGAAATTAAAGCAAGCTCACAAATCCCGAATAATATCCAGTATATGCTAAGATGGAGCAGAATGAACGGAAGCACAGCGATAAATACCCCTGCTCCAATTATGATTGGTCCCCGCAATAGACGTTGTCGCGTTTGCAATGGGTTAGCCATGGTGGCAAGTTGTGACATGAGATGCCGCTCGATGGAAGAACAAAAGCGCCGTCCAATTTCAGTACCGCTACGATTTCAAGACTGGATTCGACAGGCGCGCCGGCGCGGGTGAAAAAACTGCCGCCGCACGATCCTTTTCGCGGCGTTGCAGAAAGACCCTCGCGCGCGTGTGCTTTCTTCAAAAGCTTTCGCACTCGTAAGCAAGCTGCTGGTTGGTTCTTGCAACTTTTGACTCGTTGTCTATCTACTTGATTGTCATGGCTGGATCTCCCGCCAAGACGATGCGTTTTCCTGCTTATCAGATCGACTTTAGTGCGGTTGCTTCGGGCAAGCGAGTGGCGGCGACGAAGCGTCGGATCCGTTGGTACGTGTATAGCCGTTGGCCACAAGCAAGGCTCTTGTTGCAAGGCTAGCTTTGTCGCGTATGATGCTATCGTCCACGTATCATGCCTTGTTGAATCTCTTCACATTTCTCACTACGCATGTGTATTTGCGCAGGAGATTTGGATTCCCGAATCTGCAGGCGCTGGAAGCTGGCCGAACCGCCCAAGATGCTCGCGGAGAAGAGCACGAGGTGGTTGTCGTATGGTCCATTACCAGCGGCAAACGTCAGATATTGATGGATGGCAAGGAGATCACCTACAACTCGAGTCGCACTGGAGTTCTCGATCACTCGTGGGCGACACGGGGCAACCACGTCGTCAAGGTCATTTGTCACGCGGCTGCTCCCATGACCCCAACGCCTGGTTTTCGCCAGTACGACTTATTCATCGATGGCCAAAGTTTTTTCAACTTTCCAAAGGTGTATGAGCTTGGGCTTCGCGGTATGGCGACGACGTCTCCGCGCGCTGGCGCCGGTAGCTATGCAGGAGGAGGAGGAGGTGGTAGCCCACGCGCATACAGCTACGAACCGGAGGGTCCTCCCATTAGTGGACCACGCACTCCGGAGGAGGAAGAGGCCGAGTTGCAGCGGGCTATTAATGCATCTCTTGCGGAGACGCGTTCACATTTGAACGAGAAACAGGAAAGTGCGCCTGCCCCGGTGGCGGACTTGCTTGACTTGGGAGGTGGTGATGGTTTTGCTTCATCGCAAGGCGATTCCCTGGTTCCGTATGTCAATGGGCCGCCGCAGTCGCAGCCACCCTATGGTTACAATGCTCCTTCACAGCATCAGCAACCCGATTACAATCAGGCACCTCCCGCAGGTTATGGGCAGCCTTCCTCCTATGGACAACCTCCTCCGCCGCAACAGGCGTATCCAGCTTTGATGCCGCCCGAGGGAGCGCAGCAGCAGTATGGCGGCACTACATCGCATCAGACAGAATATGGTCAGCCGCATCCACCTGGTGCGTACGCTTATGGGCAACAGCCGCCACAAGTCATCTATGGGGCTCCGCAGCCTCAGCAGCAGGCTGAATATGGATATGCAGCTGCCCCGCAGGACCCATTTGCCCCCAAGCCACCATCGTTTCACGAAACGGCAAACGAAATTCTCAAGGGATATGGCCCAGGTCCATCGGATGGTTCCTATAACTATCAACCAGGCGTGTTGAATCCTCCTATGCCGCCGGCACCTGATGCCAATGGATATGGCAGTTCATTTGCGCATGATTCAAGCGCGTCATACGAGGAGCAGCAGTACGACCCGTCGCCAATGAATGGTGGAGGATTGACGATGGACACCTTGGCTATCACGGAAGAGGAGCCACAAAATCCGTTTGATGCGGTGATTAAGAAACTTGTTAACATTGACCGCATTGACGAACCGGCCGAGGTCCAGTACAAGCTGACTATGAAGAAACAAGAAAATGAGAAGAAAGGCAAAGCCGGCAAATCTGTTCCTAAGCCTCCAGTGGCACAGGGACTGGTGGGAACGGGAGCGACGCTTTCGCAAATCAAGCAGGTCAAACCGGAGACGCAAATTAAGGAGGATATAATGCGAGCTCCTCCAGCGGCGTGGCATCCAGACGCTGTGCATGCTGGAGCTTTGGTGGTTCACGGGCAAGGTCCGCCGCCGCTTGGTCAGCCGCAGGGTATGGTTGGATTTGGAGTCGGATACAACCCCATGGCGGCGCAAATGTACAATGGCGGGGGTGGTGGACCATCGTACTATGGAGGACCGCAGCAGCAGCAGCAGCAGCAGCAGCAGCACGGGATGATGGCGAATGGACATTTGCCGCAACAGCAGGCAATGCAGCCTCAGTATGGCTATCGTTAATGTGCAGATTGATTGAATGCTTATTAGGCGAGGCTTTTCAGCGCGCAAAAACGAAACGACCTTTCATTGCTCGGGGTATATTAGTAGACTTTTAGTAGACTATCCTACGAAAAAAGATTTGAGTAGATGTAGTTGTGATAGTTTGCTTACAACGTTGTGTCATCTAGATGGAAACCCATAAACTCGTAGTTGCGCTTTGACGAGGCACACGCTCCACCGGCCGCACATCCCGAGCAGCAGGCTCCATCTTCGTCGTCTTCATGGCGTGCCAATACATCACGACGGCCCCGATAGTAGTTGCGTAAAGCACGATCCTTGATCACAAACTGGAACAAAGCCTCCAACTGATCATCGAGCGAACGGCTTGACTTGAATGCCTTCGGCGCCCGCAGCTTGGCCGAGTTGGTAACAAACGCAAGGCAGAAACGAACCCACGCCGAGACCTTGGCGTAGTTCATCGTACCCGAGTGCTGACGAAATTCAATCGTCGGCTGGCGACCAGTTCGCAAGTTTTGAAGGTTCAGCTTGTAGTAGCGGGACCCTCCGTTGTTCATCATGTCAATCAGCGAATGTAAGTCGGCACAGGCAGCCAGGCCAGTCAGACACTGTCGATTGGTCAAAAGGTTGTTACGACTCACCGAACGGCGGTTGCTCGCAAAGAATTCGTCACACTGGGGACTTCCAGTACGACGGGACGCTGGCATGAGCGAGTCCATGGCGGCTTCATACTTGACAAAGTTTTGGCATACCTTGACGAGCTGCTCGTGGGAGAGAGAGGATACATCAACATGAACATGAAAACCCATGCTCTTATTGACCTTGAGGCCGGGGCGGATATTTAAAATGCTTCTGAGAAGAGCATTGATTTGTGAGAGACCTTCGCCTCCACATAAAATGGGCGAAACAAGCTCTAGCGTGTTGCAGTCCGGGAGGGACGGCCCGCACATGATGCTCGAGTCGGGAACAATCTTCCAATTCGTCGATGTAGCTCTTCCGTGGCCATATGAGTCAATCGCATCGACATTGAGGTGAGTCGATTGAGAAAGTTCATTCGCTAGATACGAAGGCGAAATGTGAACCGGCGCAGTCAACTCGAGCTCAACTCCAAACTGCAATTGCTCCGAAATCTTGATAAATTTGAGCGGTCTTGGAGGCCGGTGCTCGGTAAAAGTCATGACTTGCGACTCCACTTGCGACGTTCGAGCGTCAATGACAAAATCGACTTTCATGGCACTGCCACCTCTGCCTCGGATCGTAATGATCCGTGGCTGATTCACCATGCCGTGCGTCTGCTGACGTGTACTAAAGCGCCAGACGAATCGTCCCCCTGGACGCTCGAGTTGAACAGGGCATGAGCAAATAAAAACAGACGTTGCAAACATGGCTCCAAGGTCAAACGAAACACGCTCAATCACGTCAGGGTCGCCCTGAAGAACATCAACAAAAAGCGTCCAATCATGAGTCTTGTGGTATTTCCCAGACCGATCCAACTTGGCCTTCGACAACGGAAGACGCTTGTAAGTGTTTCCCACAACAAACTGAACGCTGCGACTGTTAACATTGGTGGTCATCATCCTGTGCTGGGTTTTATAGTTAATGAAGGAGAGAGGGGAAATTTGTGCCTCGTTGCTTGCGTTGCGTGCGTGACGATCGGTTGAAGATCCACTCGGGGTCATTTTGTCGTACCGTTATATAGAATGTGTCGTACCAAGACTCGAATCCTTGTCGTCAACCACCATGGGCATGCCAAGCATTCGCCTCTCGCCTCTAATACTCATCGGCGCCGCTCCCGTATACCATAGTACTTGCATCATCGACTGCTCTCAGGCTATAACAACAACAAACACCCATAAGTTCAAAATTTGCGATCTGACTGTGCCAAAGTCGGTGCCTTGCTTCTTTATATTTCACAATTATCTACGGTCGCAGCAGCAGCAAAAACAACAACATGTTTACGGACAATACAAAAATAGGTTCCGGACTCCTGTTTCTTGGATGCGTCTTTCTCTTTCTTGGTTGTCTATTCTTCTTTGATAGTGCCATGCTTGCGATTGGAGATATATTGTTTTTGACAGGCTTGGTCATGACGATTGGATTCAGTCGAACCGTTCGATTCTTCAGTCGGCCAGAGCGAATGCGCGGAATTGTCGCCTTCTTTGGCGGAGTCTTCCTCGTCATGATTCGATGGCCCATTATCGGAATGATACTTCAACTGTATGGATTGGTGTACTTGTTTGGACAATTCTTTCCTATTGCGGCACAGTCGATGAAGGATACGCCGGTGATTGGACAGGTCTTTAGCGTTCCAGCAGTAGAACGGTTTTTTGATAGCTTTGGCGGAAAGAGCAAGCGGCGGGCTCCAGTCTAATTGCCAATATACATGCAGGAACAAGTCGTAGAGCCGATGCGTTGGCTGAAAGACAAATGAAAATAAAAAAGTAGATTATGCTGACTGTGAAGTCAGTCGTTCAATAAGCTCGGCCTTCGTCCCAGATACCTTTAACCCCCTCTCTCGTAGCACTTGCTTTAAGTTTGGTATAGTCATTTTGGTGAAATCGCTGGGCGTGCGGTCAGAGAATGGCTGAAAAGCATGAGCAGATGCTTGCTCCGGCGATGAACCCGACCTTTTATTCCGCCGACCGATTGTTTCACTCATAGAATCCCCTGCTTCGCCAATTATTGCCTCTTTTACAACGCTACTTTGCCGTACTGCGACATCCTCCAAAAAGTCATCTGCGGCTAGTTGAGCACTTATTCCATAGCTGGTTTCTTGACCTTCGTTCATCTCCTCGAGTTGCTGCTCAAGCGACGCGAAAAAGTCGTCGTCGGGGGAGGCTACCACAGTCCCATAACCTTTTACATTTGCTTTTTGAGTGGTTTGTCGATCCTGTCTTGGGGTTTCGCTTGTTGTATCAGTGAATTCAGTCATGAGAGAGGCGAAAAAATCATCCTCGGACGATTGCTCCACCACATTCCGATCCGCGCTTGCCATCACTTTGGATCCGCCCATTTCCTTCGACAGATCAGCTACCAAACTATCAAAAAAATTATCAGAGTCAGACTTGGATTGCGGGGCAGCCGATCTCGCAGATGTGACGAAAGAACTCCAATCGTCTTTATCAGGTACACTCGACGTTTGCAAATTGCCCTGGTTCCGCTCGCGCCGTTGTTGCCTTTCGGGCTTCCTACCCCACTGGCTGTCCGCGTCGCCTATCGACCAATTACTTTTTTCAGCGTCAATGTCATTTTCCGATGACGTTGCTTGAAATACTCTACCCTCACTATCAGAGGCTGTCACACTCCTTCCACCCTCTTGGCGTTGTCGTTGCTGACCTTGGTACCAGTTCCAGTTCCTCTCGTCGCGCGTCTGCTCGCCGTCGTTTCGACCGCCAGGCCTGTCTCTAGAATGAAACTCAGCTGCTGCTCGGTCCTGTCGTCGATTCCTCGGCTGTGGGGCGCCACGCATTACATTAAATGGTTGACGCTGTGATTGAAAGCCATCGTAATCGTCACCACGCCGTTGTTCGCGGCCATGTGACGGACCATCAATATCTTGCTGCGTAATCGGCTGCTTTGGCCCAGATAGTCCTTGAAGTATCTCCATGCTGGAGAGCTTGCGTACATCGTCAGGTTGCAGCCAAACATCGAAAGTCGACCCGTACGTATAAAACCGGACAAATATTTGCCCATCTTTTAAACGTCGAACCACTCCGTCGTCGCCAAAGTACTGTGACTTCTTTGTTACTTTAACCATGTCGTCCACCTTCAAACCCTTATAAACTTTCAAATCCTCTTCGGTAACTTGGTGCTTAGCTGCCGCCTTTGCTTCCGCTTCGGCCGAGTCAACAATAACCAGAGCGTTCCCATCAGGTGATGATCCGGCACTACCAATTTCTTCTTGGTCGCGTTCTTCATCACCATCATCGACCCACTCCTCCAAGCCATAGTTCTCTACTTCCATCTCATTCAACGCAATTGGCACTGGCGGCAATCTCCGTTGTCGTTTAAAATGAATCGTTCCCATAAAGGATCGCATCAAATCTAAACCAGTGAGCGCCTCGTACACATCTGGGCATAGTCGCAGTTTAGCAAAAACATAGCCAGGAAATTTGACCTTTGTCTCCGACACCATGCGCTTGGCGCCATGCGAGCGAGTCGTTCGCGTCACTGGCACGACGAAGCGATGGGCGTCTGAAAGATTCTTGCAGACTTGGCGACACTGCTGGAGCAAGAGGGGTTCAAGCCCTGCCACGCAATTCAAAACATACCAGTATGGCTCATCATTTTCTTCTAACCCAATGCGCTCCCACGCTGTCTCATGTAGACATGTTGTTCGAAGTTTAGGTGCGGGGAAAAAGGTAGCTGGCGGAGAAGTGGTCGTCCGCGGCGACGACTCAAGATTTCGAGGCGTAAAACCTTCAACAGCCATCCAAAAGCGGGTCAATATGACAAAGAGGTATATATAGAGGCACCTCATAGTCTTATATGGTTGTCGATAGAGGAGAAGGCGGTTCTCTCCTCAAATATGTGACGGATGGATGCGTGTGAACGAGTGAAAACTTCGTCGAGACAGCTCGGAGTTTTCAATAAGCCTCACTTGTTTTCATTCTGCGAATCCTTGAAAGATCTGTCTGATCAGTTTTCATTTCAGTAACGGTACGATGTTTCGATGACGACGTTACAATCGTTGCGCTGCGTCCGCTCGAATCTAAAAAATAATGCTCCACCCAGTTGATGTCAAACTCAAAAATCAGCTCTAACTTCGCACATTGTGATTAACAGCTACTTTTATTATCCAAGGCATGACATCTGGAGTCCGACACAAGCATACGTTTTTCTTTGCCGTCACACATATCACCATGCTCACGTTCGCGATGTCCTCACCAATTCTCGGTCTCGTCGAGACGCAAGTAATACGTCAACAGTCATTTTACCGAGCTGCCCTATGTTCGTCTGCTGAAAGCATAGATCAAGAGAAACAAGTATTGGCTACTCCTTGGACGCCATGGGATCGTCCCGAATCTATCAAGAGAATGGTGTCGAAGCGATCCAGACGGAACAAAAATCGATGCCGACAGCATGTCAATCCTTTAGCCAGTCAGTTTCAAAAGAATACGGTTTTACCTGATACTTGGCCGCAGTCTAATTTTATAGATCCTCACAAGCCTCTTCACTTAGACATTGGTTGCGGAAAGGGAGGATTTCTTATGGACTTTGCAGCTTTTAATGTAAAGCCAGGGGACAGTTCTAAAACCTTCAACTACAATCATCTCGGACTTGAGATACGACCACCTGTCGTGCAACTTGCAAAAACTCGACTTATCGAACGACAGCTACAAGGAAATGTCGACGTGATCGGATGTAACGCCAATGTTGACCTGGATCGTATCCTCTCGCTCTACCCTGGTCCACTGCAGCTCGTGTCGATTCAGTTTCCCGATCCACACTTCAAGTCACAGCACGCCAAGCGACGAGTCGTGCGAATGGAACTGGTGCAGTGCATTGCAAAACACCTTGTCGAGAATGGAAGCGTTTTCTTGCAGAGTGACATTCAACCCGTCCTGGATGACATGCGGGCGCGGTTCGCAGATTGCGATGAATATTTCGTCGACAATCAGCCGATAGGCGAGTATTTGCTGGAAAATCCCCTTGGCGTGCCGACGGAACGAGAAGTGAGTGTTGTGGAGCGGGACTTGCCTGTGTATAGAGCCATGTTTTGTCGGAATGGTCAAAAGTTTAAATATTGTGTATGATGAACGATTCGCTCCTTGGCGAGCAAAACAATGAAGAGGAATATCACGATTTGAGTATTGATTGTTAATCAAAACATTATTTCAGTTGTATATCTTGTAACGTATATTTCTATTTTTATATAGTAAACGCCAGACTCCGACCGTTCGAGCGTCCTGCACGCTGCATGCATGTGGCATCCAAAGTGGCAGCACAATCATTACAAATTGCGCATGTCAGCAGGCAAGTCGGTCACGAACATATGTCCGGCCGAGTGCGTGATCGCAAATGGCACATTCGAGTCCATCAAGACGGACTGTGGAGTTACGCCGCAGGCATGAAAGACTGGAACTTCGTCAGGGCCAACGGCAATGGCATCGCCCCAATCCGGACTGTCAATGTCGTGGATACCAATAATGTCGGCCCGTCCAATGCTCACTGGACCGCCATGAGCATGCATGAACTTTGACGTTATCTCAACCTCATTGGCAACTTGAAGGGCGGGAATAGGCTTCATAGACACGACCATGCAACCTTGAAGCGATCCAGCTGGTCGACACTTTAAAGTGGTCTTGTACATTGGAACATTCTTAGCTTGTTCAGCAGATCGCAATGGGATGCCAGCCTCCAAAAAGGAGCCGTCGTAGGAAAAGGAGCAACCGATGAGAAATGCAACTGACCGCTCGGGCCATTCCTCAACAACATCTGTGGTTTCCTTTTCCAGCTTTCCATTGCGATATATAGCGTACCTGTAATTGAGGGAAGGGAAGAAGCAATCAATCTAGTAAGCATCACTCCATGATGTTTTATGACCTTGTTGATGCAGCATCGAACGAGTGAGAAACAAGAACATACCTTGGCAAGTCCGTCCGGAGATCTGCCCCTAAAGCAACGCCGACTGGATGGTAACTACCGACGTCGCAAACTTCAATCAACGGACATGCCTGTAGAGTAGAGGTTTCAGTGATAAATAAAATGTAAACTCAAACCTTGCAGTGCCATACTCGCTGGCGTGATATGCTCACTTCTCACCTTTGGATTCCGTTGACAAAAGAGCAAAAAGTCAAAGGCATGCTGACCCTCTGGCAACACCACCAAGTTGCACTGCAAAAAGCCAGGGCATTGTCCATTCGTCGGGCCGGTATACAAGCCGTCCCGACAGAGTCGACGCAAGTGACGCGGTTCGTCCGTGTTTCTAGAGGCAAAACGCGGAACGCCATAGTAGTCGAGCTGCAATGATGTTGCCGTCGATCCGCCTGAATCGTTCTTACTAGACTGATGTTGAAGCGTAGTCTCCCACGGTTGGCAAATATTAAGCATTCTGCTACCTGCAGTTGTAGAACTACCGATATGGCTTAAAGAACCAGCATGTCGAGGTCCCAGTTCCACGGATGGCAGAGCCGCCTTCAGCTCTGCAAGCTCCGATTGCGTAAATGCGTTAACTCTTGATCCAATGCTTCCTTCTTGTGGCTGGCATGCAGGCAAGGCGTGGCGCAAGATAGACGTCCGAGGGTCGCCATTTATTATCTGATGCTTGTCAGTGACGTTGCGCGAATGGTCGGAATGGTGGAGCAGGTCTACCGGCTTTGAGAGTTTCGCTGCTTCTTCCGCCATGTCTGTTATCTAGAAAATGATTGGTCAATGCAACGGACAGTGACTAGTAATATGATACAGTACAGGTGGTCGCCTCGAAAAAAGGTAAGTTGTGTGCTGACGAACGTTGAGTCTTTCTTCCGTGCCCGAATTTGATCCTGCAATGTTTGTTCGACTTCGCCGCCTCGTGTCGCAACGGTTTCGCTGCGATTTTTTTCTCGTGCCGCAGCACTTCAAAACCATCCACCAATGGGATTGCGCACTGCTGCTTTAGGGCAACATTTTCACGGCTGATATACAGCATCACTGACAGCTACAATACCTGCATTGTACATATACATAGCAGAACTTTAACGTAGAGCAAAAAACCATCATGAGCGGTCGTCGAAGAGTAATTCCCGAGGAAGAATACAAGCAAATGCTTGGGTCAATCATTCGAGAGCAATATTTCCCTGACATTCCACAGCTAGAGTCGCAGTTGGCTCTTTGGGAGCGACGCAGTCATGGAGATGCTGTTGGAGCAGTCGGCGTCCGTCGGGCGGCTCGTCAATTGCAGGAACATCGCTTGACACTAAAGGACATTGAACAGGAACAAGAAACTGACACGGACGAACGTGGATTACGCAAGCTTCCTCGACCGCTCCACCAAGAGTCAGTCACGGGATTTCATGAACGCGTTGTCAGCGAGGACAATGCAGAGTTTGAAAGAGTACAAAGCCAGGAAAAGTGCCTCACTGATATTCAAAGAAAAAAGGATTATCTCCTATCGATGGACACGAAATCTTCGACTGAGCAACACGAGCCGCGACATCCACTCGTTGATTCGCCACTACCACTGGCATCGGATCTTTTTGAACCACAATTCACTGCTACACATTTTGCTGACCAAAAGCCAGAGACTGTCGAGAACAGTCTGTTTTTCGTACCTGTGCTGCAGAAACAATCTCACCTCGACGATGACGTTGCCATCAGTCACTTACTCATGCCGCCACCAATCAACCGCAGCGGTTCTATTGCTGAAAAGGAAAAGGCATCACTAGTGGAATACATTCCTAAGACTCGCGTCGGCAAAATGATCGATCCGGGGGCGACCAGATTTCGGCCTCCAGTGAAGACGACTGGCCAAATAATGACCATGTTTTGTCATGATGCACATTTAGAAGGAAGTGCTACTGACAATAATGATGGAGCTTCCTGTTATGCCTCAAGCACAGACGCTAGTACAGATCTGGACGCAACGCCAACCAAGACTTTGGCGGTGGATATGCGTCGCGCAAAGAGAAAGCGAGCGCACGAATTGGAAACCTACGTGAATATGACACCATTAGTGAAACCAAATGCGTCGCCCATTGTCACATGGGGAAGAGTTGGGGCAACACCCATGGTGCTGCGTCCAAGCGGGGCTGGCGAGGATGCTGCATCCATCACTTTCTCAGTACCTAATGCCAGTGCTCGCGATTTGGCAGCGGACCGAGCATTGGCATCTTTGGAGGAGCGAACACGCAAGGCCCGTGCTTCTACACAAAACAGAATGCCAGCAAAGTCAACAACTATGACCGCGAGATTAGGAAGAGTTGGTCATTCAGCGTCGGCGCGATCAGCTCATTCACTTGGGACGGCGCTGCGAGCATCAAATAATCTTGCATCAGCACTTTCGGGTCGTTTAAATGCATCCACTGCGAGGGACCATGCCCTCAAAGCGACACCGCGCATGGCGATTGAGACAACGAAGGAGGAAGGTTTGCTACTGACGAAGGGCAAACTCAGCATCACTGATGGTTTACTGCATCTTCCTACATGATGCATTAATAAAATAGGGTTGACGCATTAGTACCATTTACATCATTATAGTCTGCTTTTCAAAAAGGGCCAGCTGCGCGCTTGCGAGAAAGGCCGGCAGGCTATGAAACTTGGTCATGTATGCACTGCAGTGTGGCATGCTAAACAATTCCTTACCAAAGTCCGTGCTCATGAGATCCAATGACTTGACATCGTCTCCATCTGGCCGACGAAGCATCAAATGATCATCTTCGTGTTCCGCGTACATGGAACGTACTCGAAAGGTAGGCTGACCGCCATTCGCGATCATGTCTACCTTAAAACCCGTCATTAAAAAGACTCCTTCGCGAAACAATGTGATTTGCTCCTTAAAACTTTCTTTCAGACGCTGGTTCAGTTTCTCAGGATCTAGAGATTGTTGTTTGGCAAGTCTCCCCTTCTCTCCCGTGACCTCTAGCTGTTGCCGGAGCATCTTGACCTCTTCCTTGAGAGCGGTGGTCAAGGGCGATTCCTTCATATGGAGCACTCGAGTAGTCTCTGGATTAAACGATCCTTTTCCTGCCAGTGCCTCGGCTTCGGCGGCGCGAGCTTCGGCTTGCTCTACCTTGGCTCTTTCCGCGTAGAGCGCATCCTTTAATTTTTCAAACTTTTCTCGCACCCGAGCAAGTTCCATCTGCGCATCTTGGTCATCTTTCATCGACTGATGAAGCAAGGTATCTAGACGGTTACGATCCTCGACTGTCGCTGATAATTCCTGCTGCAAGGCCTCCATACGAATTTGCATTGTCTTTAATGATGTGTCCAGTTTTGGAGATGCGAGTACTTCATCGGCTAGTGCCTCATCTGGGATGAGCGGCATATTATCAAATGTCTTGATCAATGCACGGAGGCTCCCAGTCTCTTGAAGGTAAATTGCAACTTTTGTTTCCAGCTCCGTCACCTTTTGCTTAGACGCCTGCAGCTCCGTCTCCAAACCCTTCTTCTCCGCGCATTGCTGATTATTAGTTGCTTGCATCTCGTGCACTCGCGCCTGCAAAGAATCCGCCATCTCCTTCAGTCGAGTGCGCTCGTCGTCACGACCAGCCAGAACCTTCTTCATGGTGTCAATATTTGACTGCGTCTGTTCCATGTAACGTGCCATCGTCGCAGCTTCCGGAAGGCCATCATCATGATGTAGCGCAATGTTTTGCCGCTTGAGTAAAGTGACAATCTGCCGTTCCAGCTGCTGCCACGACGTGCTCTTCGCTTTTAACGTCTCGTATTTGGACCGCACCTCGATCAATTCCTTTTCCAAAGGAGCAGCGCGCCGACTCGCTGCCATGACTTCCTCCCGTTTTTGCAAAAGCACCTTGTTGCGATTAGCCAAATCGTCAATCTTGCGCTGCGACTGTCGCTCCTTGCGCTCCATTTCGGCCAAAAGCGTCCGAACCCGACAAAGTTCCGTCATGACGGCTGGCGGCGCCTCCTCCAAAGCTTTTGGCGGATTTTGCGGAGATGGAGCCGTCTTCTTTGCCATTGCTTCTGCGAAGTCTTTCTGAAGTCTTTCAAATTCCGCTTTCCATTTGATCTCATTATTTTCAAAGGTCGCCACGCGTTGCTCGAGATAATTGCATTTGTTTTCCCAAATGGCTACAGCGTCCGACTGGTCGTTCATGCTGTCATCATTCTCGCGTTTGCGTAGTTCCAGCTGGCAGCGTCTAACTTCCCCGAGCGCGTTGTTTCTCGCTTGTTTGAGCTCTTCCACAATCGATTCCGAATCTTGCTGAATGCGCTGCAGATTGCCTTGCGCCTCTTCAGCTTGTTCAACAGCTAGTTTGACTTGATCTTGAAGTCGTTTCTTGGCTTTTTCAAATTGCTGCTGCTCAGAGATGCGGCGGCTTCGCTCATATTCCGCTTCGGCCTGAAGGCTTTCGATTTGCTGCTGTGCAAATAGATCTATTAACGTTGAACGAGTCCGCTTGTTTGCGGAAGCGACATCTGCTGAAAGTTGCTGAGATGAATCAATTGACCGCTTGGAAGTTGGGCGATGAGCGGACATGTCTGTGTGTGCAAGGGTTAGCACGTATGATACTCATATACAGTAATCAAGGTGTAAAACTTTATACAAGGCGTTGCAACAGAGCGAAGAAAGAAGAAAGTGCCATGGTGGCAAACCCTCGTCTCGATTGAGTTTTCAAACACGCATGAACGTCGCACGACCACCCGCGCAGATTGATGATCATCCATCACCATGGACTCCGCGTTTTTGCATTGTCTTCAACGCAATTTGCATCGTGAGCCAAGCTTGCGTACCGGTACAGTCGTGCCACTTTATAATGGATCAGGCAGCAGCTGCTCGTCGTCGTCAACGATCTCGTACTCCGTATACAACTGGTGCACTTACAGCTGCTAGCACAAGCAGCAACGAGGCGATCACTCATGATAGCAACAAACATGAAACTACATCCATCTCGACGCTCCACGTTCGTACAGATCGTGCAGTGAATCCTACACGTTTGACTCGGGAGAATTCCGAGGCGGCGGAGGAGGCTGCGTCCATTCTAGCATCGGTCCGCAAGAGTGGCCAAAAGATACAGCAGCCGCAGCAGCAACGACACAATGCTGCTTCGTACCGGTACGGCGCAGTCAAAACCGAAGAGCATACGACGGAAACGATCATTACGCCCAACAAACTTGGGCTGAATGAATGCAGTACAAATGAGACGTTCTATACGGCGAAAGCTGGAGAAAGTAGTTTTTCCATAACGAAGGGTCGTGAGACGGAAACGTCCATGAAGGTAGATGCGCCGAAATTGTCGGCAGCGACGCAGCAATATACAGCAAATGCGGAGAGCAAAATGAACAAAACGAGCTCATCTGCGACAGATAGATGGCAAAAAGGACAGGAAGGAACAAACATATTGCCAAGGACGAATGCTGCTGTAGGAGTAAACAAAATACCAATTGCATTGAATGGTACAAATTCCTCTGTTCGATCCCAAACGGACACTCATGCACCACCACCACGGTCCTCGACACCTCTATTCCCACTAGTCTTGACGAGTCTAGCTCAACGTCAGCGCCAGCAGAAGCAGGATACGCCTTCGACGCTCTCGCCGCTACAAGCAACGTTAGCATACGGATTTGACCATCGGAAAACACTGGCAGCAGACGAAGCAAATAACAGCAATCTAGTAGTTGCTACTACAACTGATAATGTGACTGTGGATGACTATGAGGAAGCAGTTGATTCCACGGCCGAGGATTTGGAACCGCTGCTGCTAGATGCAGTAATTGACGCGTCGTGTTTTCAGACCAAAGATACCATTATGTTGCGGTCAAAGGTTCTGCCAAACACGATGCAGGTGCCAAAGGCATTACCGATCGCCACTACTGCAAACGCTGATGGTGAGTCATTACCCATTGAAGCTACTGGACCTGGACTTGGTCGCGCCAATGAGGCTTGGACATTGATGGTGATCGGCGACCAAGCAATCTCGTCACCTCTCCTTCGCTACGGCGACACTATATCCCTCCGCTCAGTGACAAGCCATCTATTTCTAGGAGTCAGACCAATTGAAGATGCTGGTACAATCTACTTTCAGGCTGGTTGCTTTCGTGCCAGTCCAGGAAAGGCCGAACGATGGAGGGTTCTGCGAGCATTCACCCGTGGCAGGCCAGTTCGAGTCGGGACTGCAGGAGTTGAAGCACCGGCGACGAGGCGTTTAACTGCCCCCGTGCGACCGGGAGACGGAGTTGTTTTGCGCAGCTGCCAAATGGGCGGCGTGATTTCTGTGCAAGCGAACGGCCAGATTTTGATTGTGACGGACTCCTACGACTCTAATCAAATACGACACGGTCGACCGGAGGAGGCGACGCTGCTTGGACGTCTTCAGCGACACAGCAAGCTTGTGCCTTCTGATTGTGAGACGATGCACTTGCTTCATGCAGTCACTCCGCCATTGCCTAATTGGGTTCTCGAGAGACCCGAAGCGAACTTAAAATATCTCGGCGAAATTCGCCCGTACCTGCATGTAGACAATTCACAGCAAATTGGTCTGGAGGACGAGTGTATGAAATGTGATGCTGAAACATTGGCGGGAATGCACGCAAAAGAGCTTGCTCAGCCAAATGCGCAAGAATATCTTGTAATTCCTGAGCTCCTCGGCTCATTCATGGGACTGGAAGGACAATTTGTTCAAGGAAAATCCGAAACCGACAAGTTAACATTTCGACTTGTGGACTCAGCTGAATTTACTTTTGACACAGGCATTCGCAGCGTTGTCAATCAGCTTCTTCCTTTGTCGACTTACTTTGTTGAGCTTCAGGATTTTGTCACTTCACATTTAAATCATCGATATGGGAAGGTGATGCACGCCTTTTGCGATAAGATTGATACTTCTTTGCAAGACTACCTTGTCTACATTTGCACTTTAAACGACTTGTATCCTGGCTCTGGCAAGATGCTGCGCGATCTGCAAGTTGATCTTTTACCAACGTTACAAACCATGACCTTACTGCATGAGGCAATTCAGGTAGTTCGGGATACGTCGGGCGGCTCGCTGTTAAATGCCCTGCAGTCTGCAATGGATCAATTTAACGGGAATGTTGTTGCTGAGCGTATTGTCCATGAGTTGCTCAACTGCGCTGCTACTCCTTACCTACACATGCTTTCCCGGTGGATAGAATATGGCGAATTGGACGACCCATTTGGCGAATTTTTGGTTCGTCGCAGCGACAATGATGCTTTAAGAGAAAAGTACTTCGTAGTAGCTTCACAGGCACTCGATCATTTCTTTACGACAGCGTCGTCTATAAATAAGGTTATTGATACTGGGCGGTATTGGAGCATGGTGAAGCCCGACGAGAAGGAACACAGATATGCCAACACAACACCTTTACGATACAGCTCCGATACAACTGCCGTGTTGGCGTACATAGAAGCGAGCTACCAGAAGGCGTCGGAGCTACTCGTGCATCTCCTCGTGCACGAAATAGATCTAATAGCCATTCTCCGGCTCATGAGGCGCTACTTCCTGTTGGATCAAGGAGACTTCTTCGTCAATTTTATGGACGCTGCAGAAGCGGAATTGCTCATGGGTGTCGATCTACTGTCGCGCGGACAAATCGAACACTGGTTCAATACTTCTGTCCAGCTCACTGAGCATGGCGAGTTTGAACTTGCGAATCGCGATTATGACTCAAGTCGAAATTTTAGTTTGTCGCCATCCAAATTTCGGTGTTGTTTCGTGCGAGACAGCCTTATAGATGCAATTGACAAACAATGCACTAAGACCGGAGGGCAACAGACATTGGAACCGCCGACTCCTCTGCAGCATGCCTACGGAGACATGGTCGCGACAGGTCTCACTGGAGTGGATTCTTTTGTGATAAGCCTTCATCAAATACCCTTTCCAGCGTCCCTCGTGTTGGATTCTCAATCAATGTCTCACTACCAGCTCCTGTTTCGCCATTTATTTTTCGCTAAACGTGTGGAGCGCCGCCTTGTTGGAATATGGCAAGATCATCAAGCCCTTAAAGAGCTGCAGTCGCCATCAATGCGGAGTCTGATTGGTCCTACCTTTCTTTTGCGAGCGCGCATGCTTCATTTTGTGCAGACTTTGATATACTACCTCGTAGTTGAAGTGATTGATACTAATTGGGCTGAGATGGAACAGATCATACGGACGCCTAATACCCGCAAACATCAGACAATTGATGATATCGTAGCAGTACATCAGAACTTTCTCAGTAAGACACTGGAAGCCTCCCTTTTGACGAATATGGATCTTCTTCGAGCGCTGACGACCATACTCAATACTTGCCTCATGTTTAGCAAGCAAATGGATCGGTTCATGGGATCAACAAGTATTAACGAAGACAAGAGGAAGGTCGCGACAGAAAAGCGTCACTCGATGCAGCGAACGCTTAATTACCGTGACAAAACGCGAGCCTCATTGACCCGCCAACGACTACAGGAGACGACGAAGGAAGAGCGGGTCGAGCGCAAGAAGCGATTGCATGAGCAGTCAATGCGAGTCTATTCAGAGATCAAGAGTCCATCTTATCGAGCGATGATGGATCGCTTTGATGATGTCTTTTCTCAACAAGTGTTTAAATTCATGGCAGGACTTAAACATACTGACCTCGACGCTGACATTCCAAGGGCCATGAATTTGGCGTTGCGCCTTGACTTTAAACGATGCGCTCAGTCTCTAGATATTGACACAGGTAGCTCCGACGAATTGTGTCAGATGCAGTCATAACGGATCGACAACGAGATTGGCATTGTCCACTAGCTTACGCGAAGGTAGCTCTATCATGTTTGCACTGTTGGTTCTGAATCTTCCGTAACTAACAAAATAGTTCATAAGCACTATCTAGCCACGTTATTATTTTATACTTGAAAAGAGAACTATGTTGCTGCTCATAGCTCCTCCTCCTCCTCGTCGCTGTCCATAATATTTCGTTCGACAAATTCCGGTCCGCACAGCACGTTTTGGCCGCGAACAAAGCATCCATAGCCAGGACCAGTCGCATCAAAGTATTGTTTGCCCTTATAGGTTCCGTCATTTTGACCGATTGGCTCATCTAAATTCACACCGGCAAAGTAAGTTCGATCGCCATCGTCAAACGTTCCAGTCCACTTGACCGTTCCTCGACGTTTACCAGGTTCGACTTGGCATCGTTCTCCTATGACACAATGCGATACACTTTGTTTGTTGTACGTTTGAATCTGTCCCAATGTGAATTGCGGATTTTTGGCTTGCTGAATGCGAGCAAAGGCTCGCAAAGTATTGGGGCGAGCGTCGTATTCCTCGTCCGTTAGGCGAAACTTTTGAACAAGCGCCGTATTCTCCAAAGCGCCTCCGCGAGATATTGAAAATGGATTATCGTCAAGACAATGGATCCGCATGCCGCTGCGGAGCATGGACAAGTTGTCGTAGCAAAGTTCACCCAAACATTCGTTGCCTTGGTAAATGACAAGCTGCTGGTTCGCCGGTGAAGTTCCCGTCGTTTGATGAATCTTTTGCTGGATATTATCAAGTAATTGCTCATTCCGCTCAAATCTAATCTCAATGTGTCGTTGGTCGAGGTTGGAGTGGCTAAAATCAAGTAAGATGTAATCGCTATTTTGGGCGAAACCACTCGTAGTTGCAGCGTACGCGTGCGTATGATCTTGTGCCGTAATGTAACTGCGCAACGCAAGGAGATCGTGGTTCTTTATCTCAAGAGAGGGTTTACTAGATGACATGCTTCTCTGTCAGTCAATACTGTAATGACCTCTCCAAAACTGCAAGTAGATTCGGAGGTGGCGATGTCTGAAAAAATTATGAATGGCATCGAAGCTGCAGCGCGCGCTGGCGCGGCAGAACAAGTGAGGTTAGTACCGGTACGAGTCATCGCATCGACTTTTCTTCCGCACGACCACGAACACACAACATCAAATAAATTATTGCTGCAGTTGTGATGTTTCATCACATCTTAAAGAATTGACCAACCATTAAAGTCACGACGCTTTTGATACTAGCACCAACTTGTCTATCACTCGTTTCGCTCGATCCAGCACCCAATCGACAACAGACAGTCGTGCGTCGTGCGACCAACAGTTTCTTTCGTTACATTACAGCATGTCATCGGCCGCTGAACAACAAGCATCTGCCGAAGGCAAGGCCAGAGCCAAAGACGCTGCTCGGGAGTCTCGATTCAGTTTTCGTAATTTCGCGGAGCATTCCATGAGGAGAGAAATGAAGGAGGAAGCCATGGAGATTTGTAATCCACAAGTCAAGGATTTTGCGGAGTGCGCTCAAGACAAGGGGCTGTTGGTGGTCTGGTCCTGCAGCAAGCAACATAACGCCATTAAAAAATGTCTGGCGCTTCACAATGGAGAAGAGGCTTGGGAGCGATACAAGATGAAGCATGCGGAGGAGCTTGAGCAACGATCCAAACTCAAAGGACCGCCACGACCTCCACCGAAAGTCCCCATGTCTAGCCATTAATAATGCAAGTCGAGTAGACGCCTGTAAATGTTCAAATTAATAGGGGGATTTTATGACTACTCTTCTTCAAACTAGCCATTTTGTAATCATTAGCACTATGGGTCAAACATTCACATGTACAGCATGACTCTGACTTGTACGACAGAAGCGAGAAGGCTGCTTATAAACTTTACCACCGAGCGTTCACTCTTGTCGAAGCTTTTTTGCAGAGGCAGGCTTTTGGTTGCTTAATGATTTGCGCTTGCTTGTCTCCTCGTGCCCATCAGAAACCTGACCTGCTCGCGCCAATGCGTCATTCTCCTCGACCAGCGATCGCAAGGTCGATATTGCGGTCGATTCTTGCTGCGATGACGATGTTCCGGATCCGGCTGAAAACTCCATAGTATCCGATTGATCACGTCGGGCATATGCCTCGCCGCGGTCAGGCGCGCCTTCACTCTCGGCCGTCGACTGAGCTTGAGCGTTCAAGCGGCTAATCATGTTGATGAAGAGTCGCTCGTCTTCATAGAGACAATCCTTGCCAGCTTGCAGCAATCGACGCGAGACTTCCTCGTAAAGTTCCTTGCAGCTGCTAATCATTTCCAAAACCTTGGGGTAGTTGGTGAAGTTGCTCTTATTCACAACATTAGCCATGAAAGCGTTACGCGTATGATATCCAGTCATCTTGTCGTGTTTTTTGAGGATCTTAGAAAAGCTACAATATGTCATAATGGCAAATGTTTCGAGCAGCAGCAAATCCTTGTACAAACGATAAATGGACTTGGCGAGCATGGACCACTTTTCGCTGACCATGATTGAGCTCGGTTGCATCATAATTTGCATTCCCTCTCGGACGCGCTCCTCTCGAATCTGAAATTCTTCCTGTGCCTTGTCAAAAAACTTGCAAACTTTGTGGTATTCAGCGTGAAGCAACTTGAAGAATGCTTTTTCTCCTGGGTTTCGTCCGAGTTCCTCGCGTTGCTCCAAGACGGCAGAGTGAGAATAGTGTACATTTTGTTCCTCCACAGCTGCATGTTCGTCGTTTGAAGCTCCTGATAACGTTTCTCCCAAAATCTCGTCGCCTTGGGGTTGGATTGAATAGGATGGAGCGACCGACGATGCTTGCGAAGATTCGTCTTCATTCATTGTGTGTTTGCGACTGCTTTGCCCTTTCAGAGAAGTTTCTTCCGTCGGCACAAGAGCTGGTAGCTCTTTTATAAGTTTCTGTGAAATAAAAGCGAATCTCAGATTCTACAGCCATGTGCACACTCAGCCCGGATACGACGCCAAGATGCGTCGAGATTCCTCAGCCATAAACCTATTTTCCAGCAACGTTGACTTACCTTGAGCATCTTATAATTCGTCCAGTACGGTGCCCATTCTGGATCGGAAATCTCTACTACCCGCTGAAGATTCTTGCAAAATTTCATGGTCAATGTTGCAGCAAAAGATATAAGCACAGTCAAGTGATGGCTTGTCCATCCGCCCTCTCGTTTTTGTGTGAACGTGGGCGTCCGGACAGTCGTGCGAACGTGACGCGACCTCCTAAGAAATGTCAATGACGTCATTTAACCGGTACTTAGCCGCCAAAACAGCTGCCGTCGTTTTCGCTCCGTTCACCATGATAATCCAAAGACACGATCAGCCATATCGTTTTACATCGGAACGCGCACGTTGGCGAACTGCAAGCTAGTCATGTCAGACGCCGATGATGCATTAGCAGCAACATTTCGAATTTCTTCCGTCGTGCGAGTCGGTAGTGATCGTGTGACAGAGTTGCATGCAGACTCGAATACTCGTCCCATCTGCGAATTCAACCCTCGACCACAATCCTCGTCCGTTCGATCTGGCGGCGACGCCTCGAGTGTTCCTCAGTCCATAGCGACACAAGATACTGTGACTATATCGAATGTTCAGTCTCGCCTTCCAACCCAGCCCCAGCCCACTGTAATTCATCGGCGAAAGATGAAGCAGTATGCTGTGTCGACTCGATGGGAACGAGAGGTATCCGAAGGGACGCTGCCAAAAGATATTAATACATACTTTTGCTGTTGCGCCAAGAGAACTGGAAACATGTTCGCCTTGTTGTCCTACCCGGATGGAGCACCCATGGTAGTGGCTGGGCCTTGCTGGCCATTTTGTGTCTTTATCACGCTGCCGATGATCCTTTTGATACCGATTCTCATCATGTACTTCTTCATCATTAATGAGTCCAAATTCCACCTACCCAATTGGCTACTAGCAATTTACATTCCTTGTCTACTTTTCACGATCGGCGCTCTCTTTTGTGTCTCATGTCGTGACCCTGGACTCATGGAGCGAGTGACGGATGAGGAAGCAGGCGAAAGTGGATGGTTTTGGAAGTACGGTAATGCTAGTGGCATGACATGTTACTTGTGCAACAGCTATATGATCTCATACATTTCTTCTTACTACTGTTACCACAATATAGCGAGCAAGTTGGAAGCTTTCGTCCGCCTGGGGCCTTGTATTGTCGAGGTAAGCACCTGGACATTGTGACGGTTTGTAATGTAAGGACTTCCTCTGAAATCGACACTTTCGCATCCACTATTAGAATGTGGCGTTTTAATTCAAGACTATGATCACTTGTGTCCCTGGACAGGGACTGGCATTGGCCGAGGAAACATGTTCGCATTCAAAACATTTGTTGTTAGCGTCAACATCCTTTGCTACTTCACATTGGGCGTTGTCATTTGGGGCTTGTTGGACGGCCTTGCCGGTAACTAAGTGGTTAAGAATGAAGGACAATAGGGTAAAATGCTTATACATAAAACTATCATCATGATGTTAGGACAGATTCGTCTCGAAAGAAAAGGTTAAGGATAAGTTGACGCGTTGGGTCGGATGGCGCGAAGCGAAAGGGCGCCTCCTAGCAAGAGACACAAAGCGAAAGCGACCGACGCGCTACAACACCTCCAAGAAGTTTGACCCTTAGAAGATGATGAACAGCAACCAATATCAGCACGATACAACAGGCCGGTTGTCAGTGGAGGACGCCATGATGCTTGACAGCCCTCACTCATCGCCAACCACAAGAAAGGTAGGAAAACTGAACGACTGTCGTTCCGCTGAACTACATGTGCAGTCGGAAAGAGGACGACTGCTGCTCTTGACACTATTGGCGCATTAAACAGCACACGCTCCGCTAGGCACATGTGTCGAACCAGAAATCAGCTCAAGTGTCAATCTGATTGGAAAGCGAACGTATATGCCGACCGTCAGATTCCCCCCGAGATTCCACATTCTCACTCGCAACTCGCCCATTCTTTCTGCTTTTTCAGATTACAACACCTGAATCAAACGAATCAGTTGATCACCGACCAAGGGCTGGATCCATGCAGGAGCGAACGCCAGATGATGAGCGTTTGAAACCAATTGGTATGCCAAAAAAGATTGCCTTTTAGCAACTCAAGCATTCGGAACAAGCGCATTGCAGTTTTCTTTCGCCGTATTGAAGGCTATGATTGAGAAATAGCGTTGACTCTATACTACAGATGAAGACGCGCGATAAACATAAATTTACGCTATTATTTTAGGTTCATTCTTCGCTTGCAGTAGTTTACCGGTAGAGTTCTTCGGTCGCTTCCTGCATCTGCCCAACGGTGATATATCATTCAATTCCATCGTTTCTGCGCGCAACGCGCTAGATGCAGCCTTGTTTTGCGCATTACATTACTCGAAAACGGATGTCAAGTAGTTGAGTGACCTCAACGTTGACGATAGCTAAAAGATACGTGATCCACAAAGGTTCAAGTTAAGTCGCAGTCAGCACCTCTGCCCGCTCGCTGACCACGACAGGCGCGCGCGCGCATGAACCGTTCCCTCGCTACCGCAGCCTCGCTGCAACCAAAAATCACCCACCAAGCTGCAACACCATGATGATCGTCCCTTGCCTTGCTGTCACAGCACTCACTCTGCTTTCAACAAGTGCCCAAGCCTCGACACGCATTGCTGTTTTGGAATTTGGAAAAGGGGGATCCGTTGTATCTACTAATGTGCGGAACCCCGAGACATCAGTCAACGGAGTCGTTAGCTTTTGGAACGCTCTCCACAAGACAGGTCGTCGGCAGTTGCAGTATGCTGGTATGAGCGTTGTACCAGGGATTTTTGGCTCAGTCGATTCCGGATTAGTAATTGGACTTGGTGGTCGCGTCGATTTAGATGAAATGGTGAATGTCGCGTCGTACTTGTCCGAGGATGCTACTGCCGCCGTTGGCCACTTGGAAGTTGAAGGCAATCGCTGCGCCGACATGATGGCCAAGATCAGCGACGTTCAAGAGATTGAGGATGTTTCCGACTTCAAGTCCTTCGCCATGAAGAAGGTTTCGACCTCGGGCCTTTCAGGGATCAGAGCGACTGTTGCGTCTTTTAACGCTGCCAAGATCGATCAAGAATTAGCCAACATGTTCCAAGAGATTGAGCGCTCTGCTCGAGCTTCGGGCAAAACGACTGTCGTGCACTTGGTCGTCGACGAAGACAATGCTCATTCGCGCCGCCGCTTGCAGGCGCGTCGTCGCCTTGAAGATGAACAGGACGCCGAGGAAGATCAAAACAATAACAACCAAGGCGAGAATAATAATAACAATAACAATGAGCAAAACAATAATAACGCTGAGGACGACAACATTCAGAATCAACAGAACCAGTACAGTGGCTACTATGGATATGGATACTACAATGCGTACGGTGAGTGGATTACTCCATACAAGACCATGTTTCAGATTCAATATTTCAATGTTGTCCTGTGGACTGCGGTGGCTCTAGTTGTTGCTCTTGTGTACACGATTTACCTAATGATTAACATGCCCATGGAGGCGGATACGCTGCTATTTGGAGAGTCGGCCAAGATGGTGGGTGACGATTAGCACATGATTACTAATAATAGCTAGTGTCACCAACGGTCGAGCTTAATTTAGTACTCTCTGTTATACAATTCTGTGCTGTCTCTACGCTGTAAACCAGTAGTCTGTGCAGTAAAGTTTCTCGTTTCTCGCGTGGTCCGGTAGATGCGAGCCACCGGAACAGAAGGTGTTGCTGCAGGTACCGTCACTGTATGAATATTGCTACGGTAGTGCATATCAAGCGTGAATGAAAAGACGCTCACCATTTTAGTCACAATTCGAACGCCCTTTGCCATGACCAGCCATCATCATCACGCATCACAAGGTCACACTCACATTCAGGAGCCACAACTCCGGTCACTGGACAGAACTATAGCATCGTTCTATTTACAACTCAACAATGAAGCTTGTAGCACGGTTTCGAACGAAAAAATTGAATCGTACGTGCTTGGTGGTCATTCTAAGTCTGGATGGATCGATTACATCATCAGCATTTCATCCTCCTTACGAAGTTCGACGGAGTAGCTATGGCAAAGTCATATCTGGACGACAACACTTTTCTGTCGGCGATATCAGACAATTTCGAATAAGGGCAGCTGATTGGGAAGATGAGTGGGATCCGTCATACGCTGCTGATAATGACGGCAATGCGGAAAGCGCTAATAACGATTTTGTCGTCCTCATGGCACCGAAGACGTCAACTTCCCATTTCTTTAGCCAAAAGTCTCTTCTGGATCCATCGTTTGAATCAGATCCTGTCTTTGAGAAACTTTGCAACGGAATTGGAATTTCGCGGCCATCAAAGATACAGAGTCTCGCATGGCCTGTTCTCCTTTCTGGAAAACACGCCATCGTCGCAGAGCAAACGGGCTCAGGCAAGGTGAGTGGAATGTCTAATATACGAATCGCCACACGACGTATGGCTCTAACAGCGGCAAATAATTCTGCAGACGTTGGCATATCTTATTCCATTGCTTCGAAAGGCTTTAGTTATGAGCGATGGGCCTAAATTGCCTGGAGCACCTAGGATACTAGTGCTCGCACCCACGGCTGAGCTGGCCGATCAAATCAAAGCTGTCTGCAATAAGCTGTCTAGCGAAATCAAGTTCTCATCCATGGTCATTACTGCTTCTGGAAAACACCAGACGTCTATCCGCGATCAGATCCGAATGCTTCAGCGACAACCGGTTGACATTGTCATTTCAACTCCAGGTCGGGTCGCCACTATTCTCCGCGCCAAAAATACCGATTTGGATCTCAGTAAACTGCAATCGCTCGTTCTCGACGAAGTAGATGTTCTGATGCTTGATGACACCTTTGGTCCGCAGCTGCGGACAGTCGGTGAAGCTGCTCCAGCGGAGCAGGCGCAGTTTGTCTTTGTCACGGCCACGCTACCAGACACCGTCGTGGCCAAGATTCAAAAGGAATTTCCTGGTGTGGTCCAAATTCTTGGACCAGGTCTTCATCGCGTAGCCCCGACCGTCAAGGAACGTCTTGTTGACGTTTCGGTTCCATCGAGGAGTAATCGTGATGCCAAGCTTGGGTTTGAAATAAAAGCAAAGGAGCTATTGACGGTCCTCAGACAAACCAAGTGCCCACGAACACTCATTTTTTGCAATACGATTGAAAGTTGCCGGCAGGTGGAAAATCTGTTGACTCGAAAAGATCGCAGAAGTCGCGTTTACAATGTTGGCGCATATCATAATGCCATGACGCCGGAAGCGAGAAACGAGCAGTTAGATATCTTTGCTCGCAGTGCGGAAGGCAAGAATGACGTGGACTACATCTTGGTATGCACAGATCGAGCGGCAAGGGGCGTAGATTTTCACGCGGCTCCGGTCGACCATGTCATCATATTTGACTTTCCTGCTGACCCAGCAGATTACGTGAGGTACGTATGCTTTCGTAGGAGGCCAATGAAATCGCTGATTATATATCGACTTAAACCGTTAAGGCCATCAATTCCTCCGTTTACTAGACGAGTCGGACGAACAGCTCGAGCGGGAAGGAGTGGGACATGTACTGTCTTTGCGTACGGATGGCAGCTACCGATAGCGCGAAGCGTCATGCTAGGCGCCAAGCTCGATACGTCGACGGCATTCATTCGGCCAGACTTAAACGACGAGTCAGATGAGAGACCGATGAGTATGAGAGGGATGAAGGGGCGTGCGATGCAGCAAAAGAACAAGAAACGATATGAAATCAAGTCTAGTATTGAAGGCAGTCATCTTTGGAATGAACGTATAAAATGACTTGTAAATAAACAATTATTGTAGTCACTACTCGCAGCTACGGTTCGTAAAGTGACTTGTAGTTGACAACATCATACTCCTCTATCTCATAATTGCTGACATCATAAGAGCGCACTTCGTATTCCTTGCCAAACGAACCTTCATAAACCTCTGGAAAACTCGACACAGTTGATTGCTTTTCCTTCGCCGCCTGAATATTTTCCTCCGCCAATCGTGCCATTCTTAGTTCTGGCAACTCCAGTTTACCTCGTTCGTCCTGCTCGGCAATTTCGCGAGCTTTTCTGTTCGCCATTTGAAATTGCTCCTTCGTTACGCATTCAATGGCATATAGTCGCTGTCGTTCTCGCAGGGCGATGCGACGTTCCTCCTCGACGTCTCTGGCACCCACCCTTTCGGCCTGCTGCAAGAGTGCCTTGTCTTTCTTCGGCTCAGTATTAAAAACAAATCTTGGAATGGAAAAGGCTTCTTGACTTTCATTGTTGGCCGTTCCAGATAGGTGTTTGTCAAGCACTAACGCTGGCGTCGCGACATTCTCCAGAAACAGTTCCTCGGTCGGGTTCCATTCTATGGGCACAGCCGCAGGCAAAAGGGCGCCTTCTAACTCTTCCTGATCGCGCATATTTGTTTTTTCTCGTTCTCTCATTGCCTCCATGATTGATTCGGCGACGGGGGAGTGGAAGAGTTGGTGTGGACTCGCATGCACGCGGAAGCCGCCGCAACGGGGTTTTGTGTTTTGTTCTTCGATAAGCATCCGATGAGAAACGGTACGACATCTCTCTATCAACAATACTTGCAAGCTTCTTATTAGTGCTGTACAGCATAATTGTAAAGCCCTCAATCACCGTTATGGTTCAAAGACTTAACAATCATAGTGGAGTTAATCATTTTGCTCGAGTGGCATTTCCGCACAAGCCAAAATGGCGGCAGACCCCTTCCGCCATTACGCATCCAACTTCATGGCATTCTCAGGCTTGCTTTCGGTGGTGTCTTCACACTCCAGCTGCTCCTCCCAACTTTCGATAAGACTGCGCATAATCGCATCTTGCTCACGCCTCAGATTGATGCACTCGCGCAATAGGTTGGAAGTCACGTGGGCAGGAATGCGCGTGCAGGTTTGGCACCAGCCGGACGTTTCACACACTTCATCGCCCGTTTGAAGGCTTGGTACAAAGAAACCACATCGCACGCACATGTCGCCCTCCGTTCCTTTGCGAAAGGGCCCAAACCGGTTACGCCCGCGACCCATATTGCCACCAAGGACACTCTGCGCAGCCAAAATACCGATACCGGAATGCATATCCCAAAGCTTGGCAGCTCGGCCTGTGGTGTGATATCTGTGTGAGTCAAGCAGCAAATAATCCAATTCGAAACCACCAACAACAACAACTTACCCTCCAGTGCATCAGGAAAACTACGCATGCGATCCACTCGAATGGCTTCCTTAAAATCATTTGTGCTGCTCAGCCGCAAGCGGTGTTCGTCCTCTCGCTCAAACTGCCGTCGCAAATTGTGGAATCGATTTTTGATCCCGTTATCGGTTCGTCCGGGTATGACTTTTGACATTTTCGCCCAATGACTACCCATAGAGTTGTACAGATGAAATATCATGGCATCTTCCAGGGCATTCCAGTCTGTCACTTTTAATCGTGGATTGAGGTGGTTGACGTATCGCTCGCGACACTGTTTCCCTGTCCGACCTGGAAGAGACAGCGCCACAATGCTCCATTTCATGGGCATTCGCATTTTCTTTACAATACTCAAAAGTAGGGCGTCTTCCTCCTTGGTCCAGGCCTTTGGACCACTCTTGCGCCCTTTGTCACTCGTATCGCCATAGTCACTTCCCTTGTCACCAGCTGGGTACATGTATCCGGGCGGAAACAATCCATACGGCGGCGGCATGCCAGGAGGACCTCCATAGTAGCCGGGATAGCCAGGGAGTGGATATGCTCCGTATGGACCAGAAGGCATCTCTGCCATTGGCTTGTGCTCAGACTTGTCGGGCGACGATCCATGATCCATCGCCCGATGACCAGGTGACGCGCCATCTCCAGGAGCAGAACCTGGACCCGTTTCTCCAATTTTTACCCATTCAGAATCACCGTCAGGATAAATAAGCAAGTGTTCTCCAGAGTTTTCGTCAAATCGATCGACCGTCCCAGTGTACCATGTTCCGTCAACGGGCCAAAACACTCGCACCTTCTTGCCAATCATGCAGTGATCGCAGAATCTACCATATAGTTGAGAAATATCTGATTTGAGAATGTTCACATCGAACCTATATAATTCTTGTTACTCACTTTGGTTTAGTTGGTCCAGGATGCGCCTTCAATGCGTCGGGATCATCGCAGGCAAGCAATGGAACACCTGACTTCCCGCATTGTAAGCATAAATCAGCTACGCCTGAGGAGGTACCGTGCTCGGCCATGGATGGCATGCTCTTGTTGTCGTAAAAGTAACAATAATTTTGCTTTGGAATTCAAATGCGGCTCAACTGCTCGTTGCGATGCTTGTGGAAGCCGTTGAGAATGTGCAACGTCATGGCCGACATGGGAGATGAGCTAAAATTGGTCGTACTGGTACTTGCGAAGCTCCGTTTCCTGGCGCTGGCGCGTCATTTTGATGATACGCGAAAGAATGGCATACGTCATCTCACGACTGGCCTCCTTGCAATTCATTGGCCAGTGGGGCGACGAAACGCATCGTAGATGAGTCATTTTCATTGGAAGGGCAATGCTCGAATCTATCCGATAGCGGCTCGTCATGCGAATTTCCGCGACACCATGAAGGAGTGCGGTCGAACCTCCTCGTATAGGACCGCTTGATAGACATACGAGGCCTTCCGGCACAGTCGTTATTGCAAGCCATCAATTCTCATAGCTTAATCATGCTTTCAGTGGATGCACGGAATCTCCAAATCCAGGCCGAGCCACCGGGAACGTCAGTGGCAGCGCCGTCCGTGGAGTCGCTCTACAACGGCAGTCTTGGCAATGGCTGTTTCATTGGAGTTGGCTTCACTGTCAGTCGAGCCAAGTCCCTCTTTTCTATTGCGTCTCTTGCTCCCATCAATTTGGTTGTCGCCGACAAAAACAATGATTCATTGTCGACGATTTCCGACCTTCCAAAGCATTACCGCAGCGATTCGTCTCGACGCGACACTTGGAACATGGAGACTTTTGACTTTCGGGAAACGTTCGAATCTCTTGTACGGAATGCACGAGATGCCCGACAACGGAGCCATAAGTTTGAGAATCCGGACATGCATTTATCCATTGCTGCGCACACAGGCGTCCCATATATGGAGCTTCGTCGTGAGCGACCATTTGTGTTCGACGAGCATACGCATCCTCTCCACGCAACACTCGCTGAAACGCTGCGCGTCGACTGTCTAACGGAACTGCATAAACATCACGAAAGTGATATATTAGAGCCACTCCTCGATCCCATGAAACGTCGAATCTTTCATGCAACCTACGACTCTTTTGTGACAAACTTTATTTTGCCGCTCTGTCACTCGCTGGCGATTGCCAAGGATGTTCTTCATATCTACTCGTCCGACAAGATTTACTACAAATATCAAGCCTTTCCAAATATTCGCATTGTTCGACCAGGAGAAAAGCCTTCTCGGCCGACATGCGGTCTTGCGGATGGCTACTCAATTGCGTCGTTGCAATTTCACGTTCCACTTACTCCGGCCGTTGGATCTAATGCGCTTTACACGGAGTCTTATCAAGGACGCGAGGACTGGCACCCGCTGAATGCCAAATCTTTCGGTATTGGATATATGTTCGATGGCACCCAGTGCTTGCACTTTGATTTGGGAAATACGACTGAGCAGACGCGCGTGGCGCTCGACTTTCGAGTCATGATCTATCGGGACGAATCACAGCAAGCAACCGCCTTGATGAATCCTCGCATCAATGACTTTCCTACGATACAGCAGATGCAGGATCGTTTTTTAACTATGGATCCAAAGTATTACGACGAAGCCGTCATTGATCCTTCGCGATCGGACATTGTCGTCAAAACAAATCTATCGGATCAATTACACGAGCCAAGCGTTCTGTTAGGTGCACCATTTGCTGCGTAAACTAAGTATTAAATTATCATATCCACTATATTTGCATGTCTATCGCGTTCAGCTTGGCCAATATGCACGTATCTTCATTCTCAACTGTTATAATGCAATACTCTATGCAATATCAGTATAGTATTTCATGTCAGCGGCTTAGTAGCTTCAGAGTCTTGTCCGGCCATCCATACGCCTTTTTGTGACGTTCAAAGAGGCGCATTAGCTCATCGCAAAATTGTTGATGCATTTGATCGACTTTCTCCTCATCATTGCCTCCTCGTGTTGGAGGGTGAACTGGATGCCCAATAACATATAAGAGCCTCTGACGAAACGGAATTGGCAAACCATACTTGCCAAAGAACAAGCAAAGACTAACTCTAATCATCAATGAAAGTCGCTCCAACGCATTTAAATGTAATCGCTTGAAGAATTTGCTGCTACCGAAACAATAAATTGGAATGACTGGTACGTTGTGCTTCAATGCCATTCGTAGGAACCCTTTGCGAACAATTGCATACTCTTCGTCAGGTTTGGTATTTGCTTTTGGGTAACCTTCAAATATTTCGGCAATGCCTCCTGGTACAATACCAATTCTACAACCTTCGCTCAGGGCTTGGTCAACCGAATTTCGTGAGGCATCAATCGAAGATAGCCAATGAAGAAGGGTTCTGACGATGGGAAGTAGATTAGTAGCCGTCGCTATAACGGGTTGAAAGACTCCAAACGCTGATTTAGATATGTTGGGTAGCGCACCAAAGGCAAAGGCGAACGGAAATATGCCATGAGGCACAAACGCTAGGATCGATTGTTGGTCAGGAACCAGCAGCTGCCGCGATCCGTGACCGTCGTCTGCAACCACTTTCATCGCAATATACCGAAGCCACGCATCCCAGAGCCGCCATTTCCGCACATGAAGTAGTCGACCCACGCGAGGCGATCGATGTGGACCCCAAATCATGACGGCAATGGACGTGCATATCAGGCTAGCATATAGTCTTCGTCGTTTCCTGTCTTCTAAAGGAATTGCACGATATTGTTTCCACGCAATATAGTAGGCATATGGCACCCATGCGACGGCGCCAACCACAAAGAGGCTTGATCCAGCAACAAGCAATCGATCTGATAGGGAAAGTTGACCTTCGAACGTTTGGAGAATCACTCGCGATTCAGGAGGGTGCTGCGGATACACTGTCGGAAGATGACGTGAACTGAAATATTGATATTCGGTTTTGCTTGACGGTGAGTTTGCTGAGGACATGATAGAGAGTTTTGGTAGGTCTGTCGTGCGGACAGCGGATTATGTGCACGTTTTCGCATTTTGTGGATTTGTTGTTGTCGTCACTGCGGCCCTCCATTCTCGCGGTTGGGGAGTATTCATCATGACCAGGCTGAAATATTTAACCCTTCCTTTTTCATGAAATTATTTGATCACAGCTCCGGGTTAGTTGAACGAATCCAAAGAAGTTCAATCCATCCCTTGCGATCATTTTTTTTGACATGCGACAAGTTGGACTGTACTCTGTACGCTAAATCTAAAGCAATCTAAATCACTCAAGATTGCATTATGCATTTGTAGACACGAAGGAGTGTCCTGTATTGCACATTGACTTGGAAATTTAGCTGTCGGAGAGAAACAATTTTATACACTCGACTGCTCTGCTCACCAGCAGTAATCAGAAATTAGAACGCGCAATCACCAATCAGTCGGACGAAATAGTGAATTTGCTTCACATGTCTGCAACATTGATGTTTCCGACATCTCCTGCCCTCATCCCATCAGTTTTGAGTAACGGAAATCATCCGCCCGTCCAGCTGCGTCGAGCGAACTACATTCATGTGTCGGATCTTACCAATGCATACAACATGGATCACGCACGCCTCGATGAAGAACTTGCTCGCGTCAAGGCGCAACAAGTACAGCAAAAACAACGAGCGAGCAATTCAAAGATGGATGCATCCTCGTCATCATCGTCGACTTCGGGTGTACCGACGGAGCTGACAACCAGTCATGCACAGCGGCGCCTGCAGCCGCCTCGGTCAGGGTATAATCTTTGTGTGTAAGTTGAGTATTTGTTTGAGCAGTTGATATGCCAATTGACTAAATTTCTAAGTATGACTTCCATATCACATTTCAGGCTAGTTGGTCAAGTCAAAATCGTGGTAGACAAGTCAAGGGTCGACGGATCACGAGTAAGACTCGCCGAAGTCGAGGTCGGGGATGAGACGGGCGTCGTATCGTTACGGGCTCGGGACGATCAGATTGACATGCTGCGGCAATTATCAGACAAACAGGGGACGGTGGTTCTTCGAAATTGCACTCTAGAACTCTATCAGGGCAAACACATTCGCCTGGCAGTGACAAAATGGGGAAAGTTGTGTGTCTATCCCGATCAGATTGCAAGTACTCCGCCACCGCCCAGCAAAATTAATCGAGACCGAAATTTTTCACTCATTGATCTCACAGTAGTCGCGAGTGAGCTAGTTGGCAACGAACAATATACATACTCGCAAAACCAACAAGCGTCACCGGACTCGGACCAGCCGTCTCCTTTGTCGGGGCCGAGAACTCCGCAATACAATAACTATAGACCTCACCATCGTCACCAAAAGGGTGGGAGACGACCACCGACATACAGCAAAACAGGGGGAAACAGCCCTGGGTATACAGAACACTACTCAGATCATCAAGGCTTAAATTATGGGGTACCAACGTACCATCAAATGGCAGCAATGCAAGGTTACGCAGAAGTGTCGCCTTACTCTTATGGACAATCAGAAAGCCTTACCACTTCGCAGCACCAGGTAGTGTACCACCGCCAACATTATCAAATGCAACGGCAGCATCAGAGACAGCTTCAACACATGTATTCATCATCCTCGGAGCACCAGAGGCAACAAGGTATTCCGCAGTCTCCTAACTTGACTCCTGGATTTGATCAGACCACTACTTTCGATTCCTTTGGCGTCGCCGCCATTGGACTTTTGTCCGATAACTACATGTCGAGTCCATTCGCCGTGTCAAATCCATCACCAACCTCACGCTTGATTCCTGGTTCCACTCCTCCAAGTCCGGGCATGAACCCAAAAGCAACGACATACGACTATGACTACAATAAAAAATAGTAGACTTTTAAATTTTTTAACCAACAAACAATGAATGGCGTGTGTCTGAGAAATAGCGAGCATATTAATAAATGAATTACCACTTCCGGCATAGTCGATACCAACAAAACCAGCGGCAACGATCATCATTAGTCGCGTATCTCTGATGCAAATCAAGTTTCTTATGATAGCGCAACGGCGTCGTTTCTGAGACTGCCGCAGTGTCGACTTGTGGATGCTGGTCTTTAAGCCATTCCTCTTCTCGTAGTCGCTTCGTCTCCAAGGCCAGTCGAACCAAGACAAAAATCACCTCCTCGACGCCCTCCCCGGTAGCGGCGCTCGCATCCATGTGAAGCAAATCGTTGCGTCCACACCAAAGCACAACCATATCGCGATCAGGGTGCGAGCCGTCCTCTGAGCTAAGCAAACTATCCAAGTAGCTCCAATCTGTCGTCCAATTTTCGCGGTCTGCCAAGTAGCTAGCAATCTCCATTCGTCGCGTATTTTGTCGCGATGCAGTCTGATCGGGAATGTTGTCCCCAAAAAACTCCGTTTTAGATACTTGATATTCATATTGATAATTTTGGCCAGCCCAAGCCTTGTCTTGCAGACCAAGAATACTTCGTCGTTTGTGTGTCGCTGGTAGTTGTCCGTTGCCTGTCTGCCGAGCTTGGTGCAGCAAATCCATCTTTGTCCCCACAATCAAGATTGGCTGTCTGGTGCTGGAACAGTTAGTCGTCTTCTTTATAAGATGTTCCAAATCAGCATACCATTTGAGTAGCTGCTTGAAGGATGTGGACGAGGTCACATCGTAGACTAGCATGTAAGCATCCGCTTGTCGTAGAAACGATTCTTGAAGTGACGGTAGTTGTCGCTGTTGCTGACCGCCAGGACGTTTAGCATCTAATCTTTCTCTACCCGGCGTGTCCCACAACTGAAGACTGATAATAATTTCATTGTCGGGTGAAGTCGTGTGGTCGCTTGGATATTTGAGGCGCTTGGTGTACCAATCGCTTCCTAATGTCGGAACTCGATTGCCCTCGAAATTTCCATAGAAGTATCTTCGCAGTAATGAAGTCTTTCCTGCACTTGAAGCACCGAGTACGAGGCATTTGAGCTTGATTGCCGGCTGTGTCGGCGGCAGTTGTCGATTTCGAAATGGGACAGGCGGTCGATTGTTTGGTGTTGCCAAATACATGATTGCTTACTGTTAATGCTGATCCAAGTTTCTAAGCTAAAGGCCCTATACTCCAGCTGTGCGCACGTGAGATGCGAGACAATCGGGTGACGACATCGGCGATCAGATGATAATTGTTGCTGTTGCTGTCAGATGGGTCATGGAAGCGCCATTTCCAAAATCGTCGTGAAGAAGAAAGGTCGGTCCGGTACTGAATGAGAACCGATATGACATTCAACAGTCGAACCCAAGAAAACGAAACGTGATGGCAAGACGGCGGCAAAGGCCATGAGAACCTCGCCCGCACTCGCTAGCCAATGCATTCATACAGTACATAGATTGGAGGAATATAATGCGCGCCTTCCTATCACTTGAGGTTGGTCTTTCGGATGCCGCAGACTTTGAAACTTTGGACGAGCTTCGCAGATCTGACAGCGTCTGTTTAGCACGAGTCGGCAATCTGCGCCTTTCGGTGACTCGTCAATCAAGTTCAAGCAACGATCAGTCAACGCTGGTGGGAGCTGTCTTTGTACCGAGAAAGCTGATGCAAAGGACTCTAGATCGAATAGCCACTAGTTGCGCTGGGAATGTTTTGAGTCAACAAATTGTTGATTGGAACGAAGCGGCAAACAAGTCATCTAAATCAGCTATGACATTTCCATTAGCGGAACCTTCTGGCTATTCCTCCAAATTTCTGGCTTTTGCTCATCCAGAACTTGGCAAAGAGCAAGTTCTATGTTTTCTGTCGTTTGATAGCGACCAACATTCACCTGCTGATGTTGTGCTCTTTGATTTGTCGAAAGCGTCCCCTCAACGAATACATGACATTTTGGATGCGACGAATGGCAAAGCGATTCATGATGACGCATCAGTCCAAAACAATTTATTGCTAAAGGTTCTCGTCCTTTCGAATGTATACTTTTGTAAGCAACAACAGAAACGCCCTGATGCACCAAAGGGCTTCGATGTTCCGATATGTCCAATTTGCATTCATCGAATCGAACCCGCTCGCATCGGACTGCCAAAACCAAAAAATGTCGATGTATGTTCCAAATTTTGTCCAACGCCACACATTATTAATGATGGGAAGACTTTCAATGACAATATCTGTTTAAAGCAGCAGCTATTACGTCCTTGGCCTGCGCCGTCGAAATGCGCATGCTGTTCGAACATAGGTTCATACTGGAGCCATACGCCGGCAGATAGGGAAACTGAAACGGCGAGTGGCCGGATTGCTGAGCTGGCGGATATGTTTTGTTACAAATGTCCAATGCAAGAAACTCTTTGGGTGTGTCTGACGTGTGGATTCATTGGCTGTGGTCGGTACTCCAACAAGCATGCTGCCGAGCATTTTATCGAAACAAACCATCCTTACTCGCTTGAGCTAGCAACTCTACGTATATGGGACTACGTTGAAAGTGAGTATGCTCATCGCACGGATTTATTGGAGTGTCCTTCGTCGCCGCCATTGCTGCATCCTTTTCGGAGCCTTGCGGCATTGTCTGCTGCGCGACCGTCAAGGAGACTGAACGGCGATGATGGGTACGCCTCAACAGATCCTTTTGGTAATTTTAGTGCGCTACGCAGCAGCGCTTTCTATGCAAGTGCAATTGAGGAAAAGACACCAAAAAAGACAAGTATGATTGGAGAGGAATATGAAACGATGCTTCAGAGTGCGCTGGATGATCAGGCTCAACACTTTGAGGCCGAAATCACTAGGCTTCGAGCTCAACTGACGGCGGAGCGAGTAGACGCGTCGCAAATGACGGAAAATGAGCGAAGGGTAATCACGGACTTGCAGAGGGATATTAGTCTACTTCGGTCAAACATTGATTCCGCCGCGAGAAATGTAGTTCTGGCCCAGTCCCAGGAAGCAAGGCAGAGGGCTACGTCGCATAAATTGGTTCGAGAGCAGCAAGTCGTGCAAGACTTAATCGTCAGGATAAAAGAGGAGATGGCAGTGGAGCTGAACATTGGTAGGCGGCGAACGGATGAAATGGAGTCACAAATTGCCGACTTGACGGCGAATCAACGAATGCGCCATCAGTTTTCCCAAAATGACGAGCTGCTTAATGCGCAGCTCTTTGGAACTCCAACTGTGGACCCTGAAGCGAAAGAAAGCTTCAAAAAACTTGGAAAGAAATCTAGGCGGTTGTTGAAAAGATAGTAAAAGAGTGCTTGTAAAAAACTTTCAGTGCAGTGTTAAGTTTCTAGTAGGTATGTTTTGAAAATCGCTGAACAACCGGTATTACACGACGCAAATCAGTTGCAAATGTGCACGCGTATAAAGTCTGACATAACAAAGTATGCCTTCGTTAATTTTGCGCTCGAAAATACTTCGTCGCCTGAATTACAATGTACCCCAGTATACAGCACAGCAGCAAAGGAATTTTTATCCATCCTAGCAGCATCACACTCGTCGCAACGTAGCCAAAAACGCAGCAAAAGGAAAGATTTCTGTAATCTGCGAGAAACCGAAGGTTAATCCTACCTGTGGAGAAACCAAGCCACTTGTTCAGTCGAATAGACAGCGAAACGAACAAAGTGACCAACCAGGCAAACTCGTATGATCCAATGACAGCTTGATCTAAAAGTTCATTATCAGATTGAACGTCGAGTGGCGAGCAGACAACTTCTCCCCGCAGCAAGCGCTCGCGGCCCTCCTCCGTAAGCATTCCTTCCTTGGTGCGTGCAGGTGTGCGAGTGTCTTGATCATCGTCACTGCCATGTGCCCTATCTCGTCCAGGAAAAATCTGGTATGTGTCCGGCAAATTGACCAAAAGCGTGGCTCGCTCAAAAACTATCAAAAGACTCCTTTCTTCTAACGCCAATGTCCCGCCTCCAACAAGCTTGGCGTGTAACCGTTCAAAAAAATCCAAGTCAGCTTTTCTTTTTGAGTGGTGCATATGCATCTCTTCTAGTAACAAACGCATGTCGGATTGGCAAGCAGACAAATTCATTTCACGATTAGGAGGGGCAAATGGACCGAGTGATGCAAGGTGGTAATCAATCAGCTCCGCGAACCTGGTATCACCTCGCAAAAGCCGACTAATCGTACCAATGAGCTCCGGTGTGAACACAACAAAGACTTTAGAAACAATACGACACGCCCATTGAAAATTGTGGGCGGAAAAGTCAAGTTCTCGCGCACGACGAAGGAAGAGGGCCAAGGGAACTGTGTACACGCACAAGTTCACCGCTACGTAAGGTTCCCACTGTCGTTGATCGTAAGTCATTCGGTTGTTGTGGTGCTGGATGCATTTCAAACGCGGCTGTTGTTGCGAAGATGGCGTTCCACTAACAAAACTGCCGCCGTTGGCTACGTATTTCCATGGTTCAATCCAGTTTAACCAAACGTCCAGAGCCGCGAAGAATGTTGAGTTCGGATTGTGTATCGGAGCGAAACGAAGTGCTGCACGTACGTAGTTGTAGATTGGAAGCTGCAAGGTGGTCATCGCGTCCGTCAAACAGCCGTGGCTACCAATATCGTCGATACTCTTGTCCTGACTCATCGACGTCGCAGGCTCACAATAGCTCTGAACCATAAAGTGAACTTTAGGTTGGGACAAGACGAGCTGCACCAGTTCGGAAATGCACTCCTTGACCAGTGACGAAAAGAATGTGAGACCGCCCTTGCCAACAGTTAGTTCGTAGCTAGCATCCAAATCAAAACCTTTATTAGGCGGTTGCACGTCAAACATGATCCCCAATCGACGCTGATGTTTCTCTCGCCAAGCCGCCACTACGCTTTCCGTCGTCTGCAAGCATGCCTGCGATTCAATCCAGAGCGCAATAACCAGTCGCAGAAAGAGCTCCGAATCTTTTCGTGGAGAGCTCCGTGTATCATGCGGCTCTGCCCAACTAGCCGACAAGAAGTGGCGACAATATTGTTTAAACAAATGTAAATATACCATTTGGCCGTGCGGATTGAAACGGCGTACTTCCCTCTTAAGTAACAGTCGCGAGACGGGAGCTGCTCCAGGAGATGCTGTCAGCGCCTGCGGAGGGGCGAGGCCAAAATGAAGAAATACGAAAAAGTAGTACTCGAGCATTCCAAGTCGCACCGTAGGCGAAGCAGATGGATCATTTTCGTCTTTATAAGTAGGTGGCAGCGTATTAATAATTCGTTGGGACGAAGGTGAAACGAACGGTTGTCGGATCGAAGAAACAAGTGAAGGAGCCGGTATTTGAAAAGGACCTGCAGCCGCTCCTCCATTCTTGCGCTGGTGTCCTCCCATTTTGTTACGAAAAGCAATGAGTTGGTGTTGTTCTGATGGTTTGAATCGTAAGAGCTCCAGAAACAGTGTCTTCTCATTGTCAGAAACGCATACTTGCATTTGGTGTTGACCTGCCGTCTGCAACGACATACGTTCCCAATCTGCAGCCGCAATCCATGCACTCTGAAACTGCTTTGGAAGGCAAGGAAAGTCAAGCGAATAGCCGACGCTGGGGCGGTTTTCAGACTCTCCTGATATTGCCGTCAAAAGTGTCAAGGAAGAGCTCGCACCATCGCGAAAGTGCTGATCTTTAGGAGCAGCTGCAAGAGGATTTACATCCAAGAGTCTGACCACCGGATCATCCTTCCATGTTTTCTTCACATTAGTCTTCGGATTCCCAATGCGATGCTGTGGCGACTGTGGACCCTCTGTGTTTATAGGCATTCTCCAACGTTGCGGCGTGGCCAGCCAAGCACTGTCCTTGTGTCGATAGACGCCGTCACTCCCACAAATAAGCGGGCCAAAGACTCGATCGCAGAGAGGAACAAAAAGGCTCTTGCAAAATCGAGCCTCCGCTGCAGCGCCTCCCATGGGAAGCGCATCATTGAGAAAATCAAGAACGGCGATTGCCGTTTCGTTCGGATTGTATTTTTCGTCTCGTAAAGCTTCTTCAAGCATCGTTAAATTTTATTTGATAAATCTCAGCAGCGGTCAAAAACTAGCTACTCGTCTTTTCGTACATGCACTTGGCGAGAAGATTGATACGTCTACAAATGAAAGCCTTGCACCGAAAAGTCCAGTAGTGCAGCGCGCATTAAGTTCATGGTGATCGAGAATCAGCATCGATTGATGTCGTTCCGGTACTCCAATGATGACGTATGACATCATCAACGATTCGAATTTGCGCCGTCATGTCGCCATGCGGCCATGCGGAAGAATGCGCTGCGCATCCAATAATGACGATAGGACGACCATGGATTTTAAACCGGAACATGTACACTATGACATCGTAGAGAAGTGGATTCGCGATGGTATCAAAGAAAGCCATGACGCCTACTTTGATGTCAATCGTTTCGACATCGAGTTGCAACGGATTGAGGACAAATTTATTTTCCATCACAAAGTAGGTTCTCTTCACCATTGCTGCTGTTTTCTTTACACTGGTGTTACGAAGATTCATCGAATCAAATGGCTCATCCTTATCGTTTCTTTAGTCGCTTGTATCCTTTGTTCGGAACTGCATGGTGCCTCATATAAAAAGGACATCTCCGAAAGTCAAAGCAAATCTAAGCAAATACATTGAACAATACATACAAGGACGTACTATTCTATCGCTGGCCAAAGAGGCAAACTACTCTCCGCATTTGTTTTCGCGTTACTTGGTGGAGGCGCTCACGCAATTTAAGTCAAAGAAACTGACCGATGCCTTGCGAAACCCTGAGGTTCACCTCGTAGATGCCAACGTCTTTCAAGAGAAGTACAGATTAAGTCAAATCACATCGAATCGACTTGCACGAGAAGTTTTAGAGGCCCAGCAAGCCGACCCGCTTCATGGTCCACGAGCCGAAGTGCAACGGCACATGCTTGGCATTGAATTTGAATGTGTTTTGGAGTATCAGCTTCGCCAAATAGGTAAGTATCTTTTCAGCTGTAGCGCTTTACCTCCATGGAAGTATTCGTTCCCTGATGTACCATGCAGCACTCATACCGATCGATCATTTCACCTAGGGATTGGCTTCGACACAGAGGACCAGCTAAGAAAGATTGGGACCTCCCGCACGCCCGACGTCCTATTAGCGTCTCCACTTGCCGTGAGGGTTCCTTGCAAGAAGTGCACTGGTTACGAGTGGAAAGTGATTTGTTGGATTGATTCCAAGGTATGGCAACGCATTTCGTTGTCGGTCGTGTACTCATATGTGTTCGTCAACCTTGCTAATCGCTTCATCCTTGCATATATTCTCATTATAGGCACTCTACGGGGACATCTGGACTCACAATACATCCATTATTTCCCAGGCAGAATCGTGAGTATTCAATTAGTTTGATGCTCGTTACTGTTGCGTTTTTTACCTCATGTCCTTGTTCAGATATATCCATCGCTTCGGGCCTGGTTTGATAATGTATTGGCTAGGGCATGCACCGCTTAACCGACTGAACGACGCAAATGGTCAACTTGTTATTTGTGGCTGGCAGGTCCCAAGACAGTTCATGCATCCGGATGGAAAGTTCATTTGCGCCGCGACTTATATGTTATCGCCTAGCGCGAGTCGTGGGCGCAATTGCCATTGCATATAAAGCTAATGGTCATTGCGTGCTTGATAATCAAGGCTACCGTAGATGACATCATTTCATGCCAGGAAGCCAAATAGCAGCTGCGCTCTCTAATGACTCGCATACAGCAGCTATCATGGTCGTTACAATGGAGAGACTGCGCGTTTATTGCTAAAAAGCTATGGTTGTGCTATGGTACTTGTGTACGAGTACTGTATGCGCGGCAGCGGTATTACGACTGTAGTGTGAGTCGCAGCGGTATCTGGTGGATGACGTCAGTCCACGAAAGCCATCATCTCTTGCGCATCCATTCATCCGCCGTCCTGGACGATTGGATTGCATTCATCGTCCTGCGGTCGTATCCTTTCAATCGTTGCAGTAGAATGAGTTTATCACGGGTAGTGCAAGCTATTTTCTTTGCGCTCTGCTTTTTCCATTGCTCCACCGCCGCTTTTACTTTCAGTCAAAGTTTAACATTGTCACGACATTCGATCCCGGTATCCACTTTCGCGCAACTGATCAGCAGTAACACCCATCACCATGCAAGAATAGATTCGACACGGCTGTTTGGCAAAAAGGATGCTCGTGCTCAAGGGAACCAATCAAAGACAAGAGCGGAGCGACCGATGCGCAAGCCGAAGGATGATGTCATTGAGATTGAAGGTGTTGTCTTGGAGAGCTTGCCAAATGCTATGTTCCGCTGCCAGATAGAAGGCGCCTCTGAGAACCAAGCACCTATACTTGCAACAATCAGTGGAAAAATTCGAAAGAATTTTGTCAAGATATTAGTCGGCGACAAGGTGCTTATTGAGCTGAGTCCGTACGATTTGACTCGAGGCCGCATCACTTTTCGATACCGCTAGATTATGGAACTAAGGCACACACTGTCAGCTCGCTATGACAAAGTTGCAAGCCCTCACGCACTCACGTAAAACATTAGTCTGTTTATATTATGAGCTAAGTAACAGTATATAACGCGGAAGTATGCCGCCGAGTCGTCATCGTTCCATCTGTCGTACTGGTACTGTCGTAAAGTCGGATTGCTACGACGTTCGACTCTTGCACAAGTCGTACAGTACTGTTACTGTTACAAGCACTGCATCGGTTGTCCACTAGTGTATACTCTACGTAGTACAAGCCTTTGCGAAAGAGTCCTGTTGAAAGTATTGCAACTGCTGCGCGCGCCATTCGATCGATTCAAGAAACCTTACCCCAGGCGACGAGCAAAATCGTACCGAGCTTTCTACCTTGAATCGTCGGTACTGTGAGTAAACAATGTTTGACGTCGACGATCCTGACAAGGATCTTCTTGGGACCCAGCACAGTGAGGAAGAAAACGCATGCGTTATGAACGTGCCGACAAATTATCATGGTGACGACGTTGATGATGTTACTGCGCAGGTCAACTTGCCGTCGCTGCCGTTACACACGGAACTCTCGCCATTTACCCACGGAGACGTGAATGTTGCTGGAGACGAATCACTTGCGAATGGTGGTGATGCGGACAATATTGATTCAATGCAGCCTGGTATGACAAATGCAACAGAATCTGCATTTTTGGAACCGCCCGCTGTCGATGGCGAAATGCTATTGACGGCAGTCAAGCCGAAGAGCCACCTTATTGATCAAGATGATGCGCCGAAGGATAAGAGTGAGACACTTGACCAGCAAAATCTGAAAAGTGACAAGCGAGAAAAAGACGACCACATTGCTCAGGTTGACGAACCAATCGACCGTAACTTATCCAGCAGTCCTCCTCTAGTAAGATTAAAGACGAATCATATCGACGATGACGACTTTGAGGATTTTGGAGAGTTCTATGGAGGTTTTGTTGTGAGCCGCGAATTTAACAATGATGACTCACCGTCGAAGGACACTTTGGAAGGAGCGGAGTCGGTAGCAGCCACAGAGGACGGACACAATCAGGGTGGGGATGATGCTGAACTAGCTTTGGAGACTCACGGAAGTAATGTTAAGGAACATGATAGAATTTACGGTCAGGAGGGCGACAGTATTGGAGCGCTTGGTGCAGTTCCCTCACTTTTTGAAGGAAACGTTAGTCCAGCCCATGTGATACAAGCAGCGGCCATCCTGAGCAACAAAAATGAATACTCTGACGCCAACTTTAGCGGAAATGTTATCGCAGACATATCGGCGGACCGAGCGGAGGCTTGTGTAGTCATTGGTCTCCCGGCAAAAAAAGACTTAAACGACGCAACGCTTCCACCAAGAGAGGAGTATGTACTAACTTTGCTCACGGGTTCAAAAGCTGCCAAGATGAGCGACGATGATGAAGATGCCAACGTTGACAAGGTAGCTCCGCTGCCTATTGAAGCAGGCGCTAGTCCGGCAGGCGCTAGTCCGACAATCGCTGGCATACGTTTTGACGAGGGCGATGATTTTGACGAATTTGGAGACTTTGACGAAGCAGGCCCTCCGTCGGCTATTGATTCTCGTACAACAACTGACGCTATTTCTGGAAACATTGGTGGCGCAATCCTAGAGCAGCATAAACAAATCAGCACTGCTTTTCATTCCAGCGCTGATGTTGTACACAAAGCTAGTCAGGTTTTTTCGAAGCTCTTTGATAAACATAAACAAGCCGATGCTTCTTCCAAAGACCTAGATGAAGGATCCGTTGTCAGCGAGGCGCCGACTATAGCTTCCCTCTTAGTAAGTCACTTCACACGTTTTTTTGCCATGGTAGATTGACTGAATCCTTGCTCAAAATGTTATCGTTGCGGTTGCATCAACAGGCAGCCCTTGATGGATTGCTGTTGCAAAATAATGTTTATGATCACAAAGCAATGATGGCTACTCTAAGCGAACCAGACATCCGACCGTCCACCCCGCAATCCCTGATACTCAGCGACGGACAAGAACCGTATTCGCTCTACAATTTCTCATTTAGGAGTTTACAAGATAAACACGCATCGTCTGTATTAGAGCAACACAATGCTTCTATTGGAAAATCAAATTATAAATTACCAGAGATACTTGGTGTACGGCTGCCCCTGTCACCTAAAGTTCATCGCAACGACAAACTTGCATCCACAACTGCACATGAGAACGGATCAGGAAGTGTTTTTGACACAAATACGACTGCTAACTCGAAGCCGCTATTGCCGGCAGTGGCTGAATCGATTTCGCTGGATACAAATAAAAGTTCCAGCTCGCAATCGGCCAAGGAGTTTGCAGCGAAACTCCCCGACATGTCCTTCATGTTGGCTTCAAAGCTTGTTTCGAAGAGTAAATAAGTTTAAGGTTGACTTCCTGTTGACTCATTCGATTCTTCGTCCACTGCTATACCTTCGAAGACTCGTCCCTCCTGTAGATTGACGACCCGAACACGAGCCAAATCGAACTGAAACGCTCCATTTTGGCCATCCATGAGCGCGAAACCAAGAGACTCAATACATATGTTGTCATCTAGTTCCCGATGAATTTCTCTTTCTCGTCCCATGCTCGTCAAGCCAAAATCTGCAAAAGGGAGAATGAGCGTCTCCATAGGGCCAGCGAGATTGCCCATGGGATCCAAGCGAACGTGCGACTGCTGCAGGTATCCTTGGTACATATCGTCGGGAAAGGCAGTTGCTACCTTCAAATTAACCGTGTACAAGCGTCCGTCTGACCGGCAAGTAATTTCAAGTGCGCCGTACATGCCCTTCAAGTTCGCACCTTCCATTGGAAATTGTGGCGACCGCATGGCAGCGAATCCAGAGCGTTGCACATTACTAGCGAGACCAATTGTCGTATCAATCTTGCCCTTCCACTTGATATATGGAGTAAATAACTCTTTGTCTTCTGAAGGGGTTAACTCATTTTCAATGTCATCCGCGTGGCCAGCAGCGTATCGAAAGAGCTCCGCCTTGGAACGAATTAGTCGTGCAGACGACTGCGAGAATCCTCCAATCACACCATCATCCGATATTCTCCAGGCGTCCTTGTCTCTTTGAATTCGTTTCGCATCCATCGCATCGTCAGTTTGGCGAAAATCAAAAAGTGTAATGGGACGATAAGGCTCCATGTCCTTGCTGTCAAACTTTCGTCGCAGCATGGACTCTCGGAATCGAACGTAGCGACGCATCGCGCCACCGCCGTCTTTGGGAAGTAACCACCGAAAAATCATGACTGTGTTTCGTTGATAGAGTCTGGGATTTTCAACAAAGCTGCTTGTCTTGTCAAAGTGTGGTTGCTCCTATGAGGATTTCAATTTTTCCGTTTCGTCGGCTTAGTGGATGAGGTGCGAGGTGCGCGTCGCACAGTCGCTCTGCGACAGCAGGAAAATCTACCGTACGCCCTTTGTACTCCCAGTATTGTCAAGCAAACTTGCTGCTAGTAATCGCAGTACAGTAGTTAGTTTTATGCGGTCTACGTTTTCTAATATACTCTTTCGCTCCTGTATAATCGCTGGAAACGATACTATTAGTGCACGGAGTGCCAGAACAGCATAGACTACCATATCCGGAAAAACGCTAAGTGTTAACTGTAAATCAATCTAATCCGTGCGCAGCTCCGTCGACGCGAGTCCAACGTTGAAGGACGCGGCACCGCTTGCATCCTCATTCTGCACGAGAACATGGACACGTTGTTTGACCCAGTCATAAAGCTCGCCCTTTGCCTCGACAGCTTTGGCATGCTCGGGTCGTTTTCCGTCCCGAATCTCCTGCGCCACAGTCAAGAGCGACTGCCACATTTTCCCAACGACCGACTTTGTGAAAAAGTTGATCATTGACATGGGAACCATTCCAACGTGAGCGTCTGCACACTGAGTGACACTTATCAGCAAGGGGTTCGTGTACTTGTGCTTAGCTTTTGTCAATAGCACATGGCTCGGCGGACATTTCCTGATCAAAAAACCTGCCTCAAAGTCAACGCGGATGACTCCCTTGTCTACCTGTGGCGACACCTTGGAGCCACAGTATGAATCATCTAGGTCGACTCCGGGATCAGTGTTTACACTTTTAACCTTTATGATAATGGAACGACTGTCGTCAATGTCATCGACCGAAAAGGCGTGCATGATGCACTCGCGACAAGAGAATGGAAAGGGCATGTCGACTCGGACTGCAATGAGTTGATTGCCCCTATCCATTTCGCGGAGTTTTTGACTACTTTGGACCTTTAAACGAATTGGCTTCTCGTAGTTCGGCATCCAAGTGGAATAAAAGTCCGACTCGTTCAACACAGCCATTAGAGGCACCAACATGTCATCATCGATCGGAGACTCGATGCGGCAGAAAATAGCTGACGACTTCTTTTTGTGGTCCCGATCCACACGGTAAAAGATTTGCGAGTCGAATTTGTCCGAATGTGTTTCCTCCTGCTTGATCCAGCCATGGGCTGCATGATTTTCGTCATCAAGAGGAGGCTCCAGCAGCTCATCCAAAACTTCTTGAATTTCCTGCGCCATTTCAATGCATTTCATGTCCTTTTTGTTCAGCAGCTGTGGATCCGAAACCTTTGCAAAGGACCTAGCAGCGTGAAGGTAACGTTGGTAGGATAAATGTTCCTTGGCGTCGCGCAGGAGAGCGCGATCCTGCGGGGACGGCTTAATGTCGCCGCCCTTATGCATAAGTTCTTCTACTCCGTTAGTCTTGGTTGTTTCTATCGTTTGCATCGTTTGCATCGTCTATTTGTAAGTGCGATTTGCGAGTGGAGATATTATGACGAGGGCCAAGAAAGTCATCAAAGAATCATGAATCATTGCAAGTGAGTTGCCGATCTGCACGAGTCCACCAGTCGCGATAAGACAAGCTTTCTTTGGAACCAGGCTCAAAACAGATTCCTCATTAACTACATGAAGAAGCTGGCGCTTGCAGAAAACTTTGGTTTAGCTAATGTGTCGGAACCAAAGCCTCCCCCACTGAACACAGTGACTGATCGGCGGTAAAGCGCGATCACTCGTCAGCTGCAGAAGCTGCTGCTGTGCCCAGGGATGGGATGGTGGGTACTTAAAAATCTATAATTACTGGTCTCGACGGGAGACTCGGGGTGATCCAGGAATTATGAGCTGCAGCAACAACAACAATCAAAGGAGCAGACTGGTTCGTTGTTGGTGTGTTGCGTGTGCATTGCGGCCAAATGGTCATCCACGATCAAGGTCATTGTTCCGGATGACCACGACTAGTTCGGAGTTGTCAGTGAATGCCCCGCGGGACATGCGCCACTCCGAACCGAAGAACAAGGAAAGATTGAAGAGGCTGTTCGCTGCGAACGCCGCTGGCGTGGCTTGAAGGAACTTGGAATCCTGAAAGCACCACCTCTCATTTCGACCAATCCAGAATCCCAAAAGAACCAGGCTCAAAACAGATTCCTCATTAACTACATGAAGAAGCTGGCGCTTGCAGAAAACTTTGGTTTAGCTAATGTGTCGGAACCAAAGCCTCCCCCACTGAACACAGTGACTGATCGGCGGTAAAGCGCGATCACTCGTCAGCTGCAGAAGCTGCTGCTGTGCCATTGATTAAAGAGCGAGTGGTCGCGCGGGAGCTAGTGGGCGACGTGCTGCCAGACGTTGAAGGCGGCATCGGGGCGGGCAACGTTGGTCCCCATTGAAGGAAAGGCGTCGCCTACTAGCGCGTCGAGCGTCCGTTGTTCTGTTTGATCCGAAATGTAATGAGGTTGTTGATGTTGTTGTTGTTGTTGTTGGTGGCGTTGAATGTTGACGGTGTGAAAGGAGTCGACGGTAAGCATCTTGGCGGAAACGCCCTCGGTAAACTGCTCCACTTGCTTGCGAATATAAGATAAGAAGGCAAAGCTGCGCCAGCGTCCAACAAGCATTATAGTGCAGACTTGAACGTTGGCAAGATACATAGCCATTGCTGCAGTAGCGCGAAGGGAATGGAGGCCAACGCGGTCGACTTCGAGGCCAAGGGAATCGGGCTCGTTGCTGGAAACAAACTGGCGAAGGAATAAAGCCAACTGGATTCAAGTGCGCAACTTTGCCATTAGAATCAGGTAATGGTAGAGCTCGGCATCTTCCTTAACAAGCTTCTTTGGAGACGTGCTTGTTTAGCGAACGAGCAAGAGCGCGCAAGGACACGAGAAATAGTGTCGGAGCGCCCCATTGCCTCGCCATTGATTCTTTTGAAAGCGAAAGATGATGGAAACTGAGTCGGCAAAGTGTAGGGAGGAGCTATTATGAGGTAGCTTTTTGCCATCTTTCCAGAACGTTATATCGCACGCTCGAATGGGCAGCGTGCGGCGTTCAACTTTGTCGCCTTTTTGGATGCAAAGGTACTCGCAAGAGCGCATTGCAAAGAAGACGGCGAGGCCAACTAAGAGCTGAAAATGACTGTAAGCTGGGTTGTCGGAGCGCTCCATGATAAGCTTGCGCATTAGGGACATCGGGAGCGCCATTTGATGACGTGTAGACGGATCCAAATTCTTGTAGCCTTTGTAGAGTCGCTCGAGCACTAGGAACGTGTCGCCTCCTTCGTTTTTGCGGGGATCTGGATGCCCGGCGGCTTTAAAGGCCTTAGCCACGCCGTTGATCGTGGACTGAACTGATCCGGCAACCAAGAAGGGATTTCCGTTGCGAGGCGATGAGTAGTTGCCGTTCCTGACAGACTGGACGAAGGCGAGGAAGAGGAGGAGTCGTTGGTGGCTGGCGACTTCAAGGAGGAACGGATTGGTCGAGAAACCAGCTCTTTCAGAGAACTGTATCCAACGGTCCCAAGCCATGTCTTCTCTAGCGTGTGTGGCGCGTGTGACTCCGAGGAACTCGTTGTCAGCTGCATCAAGGAGGAGAGAGCGCACGAAATCCTGCTCGGTAGGCGAGCCACGCGAAAGGAGGCCGGTACCTGCGATGCCAATGAAGGAATAGAGAGGATATGGGAGGTGAGATCGGCGTTTGAACGGTCCATATCACGTGATATCAAGTCGGGGACCACGTTATCCAATCCCATTCGCCACTGCGAGTTGCAGCAGATTCCGTATTCCAAGCAGACGGCGGACAACAGCCTCGCTAACAAGAGCGTTTGAGGACTGGCTGTTTCGTCTGAAAAGTTGGATCGACGCAACCAAGCTGCTGCAGTTGTATTGTCGCCGATTGCAAGCACGCAGTCCCCTGGATTGAGGCGTCCTTCGAAGGCGGCGAGCCAAATGCCGACGACGAAACCAAGGAACTCGTAAAAGTTAATGTGCTGCGGCTGTGCGCCTTTTGGAACGCGCCATCGCCATCCTCGTCCATCCAAATCGTAGCCTCCAACTTGATACATGCAAGCGTCCGTAAGGATAAAGGCGTCGGCAAGGCGGGCGACAATGGTGTTGATATCCACGCCAGCGTGCGCAGTCGCAAGGAGCTCCAAGCAGGCGACCAAATCGCGGCGTTCTGCTCGAGATAGACGAGCTCGCTTGTACTTTGCACCCTCTGCTCGTTGCTTTGCCGAATGGATCCTGCCGAGGCAATGGCTCATGGCTTTGACGACGACTGAAACGTGAACTAGTCGTCCGTACAGCGTGTTGAGGATTGCAAGAGGAACGACGTGTCCTTCCTTGGTCAACAGCGCTCGAATATCCTCCGTATAGAGGCGATACTTGTCCTGTGGGAGGCGAATGATAAGCGTGCGAGTATCAATCTCCCAACCAAGGACCACTTGAATCTCTGTTAAACACCCTTCTGCAATGAGCTTGGAGACTGCAATTAAAGCGTTTCGCGGTAGAGGTTCGTCGGCACGCTCGGGGCGACCAAGCACATCAAGTAATAATGGGATGGCATGAGCACCACGGATCAATGCGTCGTTACTAGTATGGACAATGACGCCAAGATGATCATCAAGAAAGACGTCAAAACAAGGGCTGCCATCAACAGGGATCATAGCACCAACTGCCATGGGGCGAGATGTTGCAAATGGTGTTGATGGCGTAGGATACACGATTGGTTCCACGCTGATGTTGGCAATGAACCTGGATTGGATTGTCGCAGGGTGCCAGTTGCCGTCGCGGACGAGTTGGTTGGCCGCGTCAGTGACTAGTTCCGAGAGGTCACTGAAGACTGTGGGGCATGGAGAGCCGCCGAAAGTCATGCGAAGGGCAAAGAGCGCCAGCGTGGAGTCGATCGTGATACCTTTTGTCGTGGTTGCCGATTGGACAAGTGTTTCGAGGCCAAAGTGACAGTTTTTGTAGGCTGATTTCCAGTCATATTTAGGAAGATAGATAGGAAGATCCTTATACTTGTCTCTTGTAGCAATGATCCGATGAAGAAGACGTTGCAAAGCAAATCCGTAGAAGACGGGTGGTAGATCGGCCTTGCGGACCCGTTTATTAACAGAGGTGCCATCGTGGAGACGGCAGAACGTTTGATCGTGCGTAATCCGTCCAGCTTCCTTGCGGGATCCATCAGCTTGTAGCTTGAGTTGTTTAACATATCCAAAAGGAGCCACAGAAACGTTGGGAATGAGATGTAGAGCGTCAAGTGGAAGAGGCAGATGCCATCCTTTTGCAGTCTCTTCTTTCAACGTGTCGAGGACTGCGTGTCGCTCCGTTTTTGCTGACTTGTGATTCCCATAATCGACCATGGCGTTGAGCTCCTCAATGCGCGTCTTCTCCTCGAGAGGATCGAGAGGAAAAGCCACGCCTGTCGTGAGTGTGCTGCGAACACGCGGCCAGTTAGGGTGGCCAAGGAAGATTGGATCGAGTAGTTCCACTGGGCGAAAGTTGGAGCCCGGACAAGTTGGCAAATCCTTGTTGGAGAAGAGCAAGTGGCGCAAATCCATGTCGTTGGCTTGGAGAATGGATAAATTGTAGGCAGCTGCCTCTGGCGTAATTTCAAAACAGAATGGCGGCGGAAGTAAAGGCGGTGGCAACCACTGGAGCGCTTGGAGGATGGACTGCAGCCAGGTGGCGTCGTTGGACGGCCAAGGAGCAGGCGGCAGATCAATCCCTGGATCGACTAGTTCAGTCGATAAAGCGAGTCCAATTGATTGTGTAGTGGATGTGGCGTTAACGTGGATGTTAATTGGGATGTTGGGTGGGTTTGTTGCGGACTCGTCCTGAACGGACGAAGGGATTCGGACAGTCCATCGAAGGACTCGTTGAAAGGAGGACTTACTCATTTCGTTTGATATGGAAGAAGGATGCAGGAAGGTGGACATTGGATGCTTATGCTTGATCCGTTTAGGTGCTGGTCCGTTCTTTGTTGTTGTGGCAGCCGTTCCATGTGCGTCGCCATCGTCTGCCTCCTCCTCCTCTGAATTGTCTCGCTCGGTACGAGCAGCGAGGCGACGCGCCGTCCAGGCAAGTTGATGTTTGCGCGCTGGTGTGAGCTGGCGTGAGGGCGAGGCGAGGATTGCAGGAGCGACTGTTGGAGCGTTGATTGCAAACGTCGGCTTGATGGGCGTCGTGGCGACTGTCGTGGTTGCTCGCGAGTTGGTAGCATGGCTTGTTGATGCCGCAGACCGATGATTAATAGAATGGACACTGTAGGTGGCAGAGTCGTCGTCGGAGGAGGATGACTCGTCCTCGATGGTTGCTGTTGATGAAGTGAGTGAATCAACTTGTTGTTGGAGACGTTGCCATTGATTGTGAAGTTGACGCAGCCTTGGAGAGGTCGCAGCGGCTGCCGGTGGGGCATGGACGTGTTCGTTGATGTTGTTGTTGACGAGTCGACTAGTAGCATTATTGTAGGGATTGGAACCTTGTGCTACTAAGTTATTGTCGCCGTAACTAGTAGAGGCTCCTCCAGCATGGTCATCCGCCGACCATGTGGAGGATCCTCCTCAGGACTCGTCCTCGTCCGCGGCCGCTGGTGGGTTGGCGTCTCCATTGGGATTGGCTGCTTGAGCAGCAATAAATGCTTCGAGCTTTACTTTATCTTGAGGGCGCAATGGACCATGCATGTTTTGACAGATGCGGTAACGGCATTCGCCGCGAAGGTAGTAGTTCAAGCAAGGGCGGCCTGCCTTGTTGCCGATCTTGATCCGAGGGCTGCGGCGGAAGCTGCCTGGAGGACAGAGGCTTTGATACGTATGCCCTGCTGGGATATCCAACTTGTTTGGATTGATGCGAGCTTGGAATTGACGAGCTCCTGCGCCTCCTTCATCGCCAGTCTTCGCTTGTTTGATTACAGGAGGAGAGGCTCCTCCTGGCGGCTGGCCGGCGCCACGTTTGGCAAAGCGATGCGATGGAAGGCGCTCGAGCAGGAAGGATGGAATGGTGCAAAGGATGCTTGAAAAGCCACAGTCCAAGTACTTGTCAAGGGTTTCCAACTCGTCGAGGCGAGTAGGGTCGAAGATGGCGTCCTTGAAACAATGGTTGAGGAAGATGTTGATCTTTGTGTCGATGGTGTTGGCGAACTGAGCGATGGCGTCAGGATCTTGATTCTGCAACGTTTGCATCTTGTCAATGCGATTCGCTAACGTGGAAGCCAAGGAGCGAATCTTTTGAGCGATGAGGGTGGATGTGCCGCTGGTTGGAGAGAGGCCAGCGAGTACGTCAAAGTAAACGGCGTACTTGAAGAGTCCACGAACGAGCGCGTTGCCATCGGATGGAAACTCCCAAACAATGTCGCCAGCAATCTTCTTCATTGTCGATCCTTCAACTTGATTGTTGGCTAGAGCTTGGCGATCGCAAAGGTCATCAGTAGAATGAACGACAACAAGAGCGCCCGTAAAGTTGAGGAGGGAGATGTTCATGGTTGAGTCCCGGTTCGACGCGGGGATGTCCGTTGAAAGCGTGCGCAGCGACACCCCTTTGCCAACAACAAACTCAGCATTGTAGCGCTCGCAAGCTTGCTTCAACAACGAATGAGCAATGTCTTTCTTGGCGGCAAAGAAGGTTGTTTGGAATGTGGAAGGCTCTTCGGGAGTGACTCCGCTGATAGGCGTTGCGAGGCGAAGGAGCATGCGCTGGTTGTCGCCGAGGAGCTTGGAGAATCCGGAGGAGGAAGACTCGCCAGTCTTGCAAGTCTTTTCAATCAAAAGGCGCTGCGCCTCGTCGTTGCGCTTGCGCTCTTCATGGCGCTTGTCAAGATCGTCGGCGTGGCGCTTGGCTTGGAGAGCTGCCTGCTTGTCCTTCTTGAGCGTCGTCTTGGTAAGCGTATGCATGGTGACCAGCAAGTTGCCGACGAGTTCGTTCATAGCCTCGGGTTTCTTAAAGTCAAAGTTCTTCAGCTTCTTTAATTGCTCGTCATCCGAGTCAGAGTTGTCAGAGTCAACAGAGAGCACGCGCTGTGTCGTCTTCTTGGTCGCGTGGATAAAGGGGATGCCGGCAAACTTGGCGTGCTCGGCAAGATCTTCGAGGGTTTCCGCTGGAATGGAGTCGGCTTCCAAAATGGTAGGCAAACCAGGAAGGGACTTAAGTATCGCCTCGTCGGCCGAAGACCAGTCCGGATTGCTGGTCATCTTCAACGCCCACCAAAGGAACTGAGCGAAGGGAAAGGCATTGTGGTAGACGTCGACTGTAGAGACCACAGAGGCGTACTGAGTGGGCCAAGTACACAAGGTTGACATAAAGGCTGAAAGGATGCCTTCAATGTCGTATGGACCATGCTTGGCAATAGCCTCAATGGCAAGTGGCGGGATGGGAAAGCAGGCAGGCGAAACAAGAGGCGACAAAACGTTGGTTTCGAGCTTGAGCAATTCCTCGAGGACTGGACGCTCCAAGTTCTTCAAATCGAACAGAACCTCGCCCAGAGGCGTGTAGACAGGCGTCGCCTTGTTGGTAACAAGCTCAAGAGTCTTGACGTCAATCAAAGTGACTGGAGCGGAAGCCTTGTGACCGAGGAAGGCAAACAACGTTGACGCGTTGCGAGGGTTGCTTTGATCCTTGGGAGCGAACGTGAAATGGTGAGCCACATGTACTCCAATCTTGTCTCCATCAAAAGAAATGAGAGCAACTGGAGTCGCGGGAGTTGCAAAGAGCTTCTCCAAGGAGCTCTCGACCTTGTGCTCTTGAAACGTCATGATGGTTTGAGCGAGGCCGTTGTAGAGCGGAGGAAGAACGCGGCGGTTGCGACTCGGGTCCGAGTAGTAGGAGAGCCAGTTGGAAGACATCTTGATGGGAGGAAGACTTAAAAATCTATAATTACTGGTCTCGACGGGAGACTCGGGGTGATCCAGGAATTATGAGCTGCAGCAACAACAACAATCAAAGGAGCAGACTGGTTCGTTGTTGGTGTGTTGCGTGTGCATTGCGGCCAAATGGTCATCCACGATCAAGGTCATTGTTCCGGATGACCACGACTAGTTCGGAGTTGTCAGTGAATGCCCCGCGGGACATGCGCCACTCCGAACCGAAGAACAAGGCAAGATTGAAGAGGCTGTTCGCTGCGAACGCCGCTGGCGTGGCTTGAAGGAACTTGGAATCCTGAAAGCACCACCTCTCATTTCGACCAATCCAGAATCCCAAAAACTTAAAAATCTATAATTACTGGTCTCGACGGGAGACTCGGGGTGATCCAGGAATTATGAGCTGCAGCAACAACAACAATCAAAGGAGCAGACTGGTTCGTTGTTGGTGTGTTGCGTGTGCATTGCGGCCAAATGGTCATCCACGATCAAGGTCATTGTTCCGGATGACCACGACTAGTTCGGAGTTGTCAGTGAATGCCCCGCGGGACATGCGCCACTCCGAACCGAAGAACAAGGAAAGATTGAAGAGGCTGTTCGCTGCGAACGCCGCTGGCGTGGCTTGAAGGAACTTGGAATCCTGAAAGCACCACCTCTCATTTCGACCAATCCAGAATCCCAAAAGAACCAGGCTCAAAACAGATTCCTCATTAACTACATGAAGAAGCTGGCGCTTGCAGAAAACTTTGGTTTAGCTAATGTGTCGGAACCAAAGCCTCCCCCACTGAACACAGTGACTGATCGGCGGTAAAGCGCGATCACTCGTCAGCTGCAGAAGCTGCTGCTGTGCCATTGATTAAAGAGCGAGTGGTCGCGCGGGAGCTAGTGGGCGACGTGCTGCCAGACGTTGAAGGCGGCATCGGGGCGGGCAACGTTGGTCCCCATTGAAGGAAAGGCGTCGCCTACTAGCGCGTCGAGCGTCCGTTGTTCTGTTTGATCCGAAATGTAATGAGGTTGTTGATGTTGTTGTTGTTGTTGTTGGTGGCGTTGAATGTTGACGGTGTGAAAGGAGTCGACGGTAAGCATCTTGGCGGAAACGCCCTCGGTAAACTGCTCCACTTGCTTGCGAATATAAGATAAGAAGGCAAAGCTGCGCCAGCGTCCAACAAGCATTATAGTGCAGACTTGAACGTTGGCAAGATACATAGCCATTGCTGCAGTAGCGCGAAGGGAATGGAGGCCAACGCGGTCGACTTCGAGGCCAAGGGAATCGGGCTCGTTGCTGGAAACAAACTGGCGAAGGAATAAAGCCAACTGGATTCAAGTGCGCAACTTTGCCATTAGAATCAGGTAATGGTAGAGCTCGGCATCTTCCTTAACAAGCTTCTTTGGAGACGTGCTTGTTTAGCGAACGAGCAAGAGCGCGCAAGGACACGAGAAATAGTGTCGGAGCGCCCCATTGCCTCGCCATTGATTCTTTTGAAAGCGAAAGATGATGGAAACTGAGTCGGCAAAGTGTAGGGAGGAGCTATTATGAGGTAGCTTTTTGCCATCTTTCCAGAACGTTATATCGCACGCTCGAATGGGCAGCGTGCGGCGTTCAACTTTGTCGCCTTTTTGGATGCAAAGGTACTCGCAAGAGCGCATTGCAAAGAAGACGGCGAGGCCAACTAAGAGCTGAAAATGACTGTAAGCTGGGTTGTCGGAGCGCTCCATGATAAGCTTGCGCATTAGGGACATCGGGAGCGCCATTTGATGACGTGTAGACGGATCCAAATTCTTGTAGCCTTTGTAGAGTCGCTCGAGCACTAGGAACGTGTCGCCTCCTTCGTTTTTGCGGGGATCTGGATGCCCGGCGGCTTTAAAGGCCTTAGCCACGCCGTTGATCGTGGACTGAACTGATCCGGCAACCAAGAAGGGATTTCCGTTGCGAGGCGATGAGTAGTTGCCGTTCCTGACAGACTGGACGAAGGCGAGGAAGAGGAGGAGTCGTTGGTGGCTGGCGACTTCAAGGAGGAACGGATTGGTCGAGAAACCAGCTCTTTCAGAGAACTGTATCCAACGGTCCCAAGCCATGTCTTCTCTAGCGTGTGTGGCGCGTGTGACTCCGAGGAACTCGTTGTCAGCTGCATCAAGGAGGAGAGAGCGCACGAAATCCTGCTCGGTAGGCGAGCCACGCGAAAGGAGGCCGGTACCTGCGATGCCAATGAAGGAATAGAGAGGATATGGGAGGTGAGATCGGCGTTTGAACGGTCCATATCACGTGATATCAAGTCGGGGACCACGTTATCCAATCCCATTCGCCACTGCGAGTTGCAGCAGATTCCGTATTCCAAGCAGACGGCGGACAACAGCCTCGCTAACAAGAGCGTTTGAGGACTGGCTGTTTCGTCTGAAAAGTTGGATCGACGCAACCAAGCTGCTGCAGTTGTATTGTCGCCGATTGCAAGCACGCAGTCCCCTGGATTGAGGCGTCCTTCGAAGGCGGCGAGCCAAATGCCGACGACGAAACCAAGGAACTCGTAAAAGTTAATGTGCTGCGGCTGTGCGCCTTTTGGAACGCGCCATCGCCATCCTCGTCCATCCAAATCGTAGCCTCCAACTTGATACATGCAAGCGTCCGTAAGGATAAAGGCGTCGGCAAGGCGGGCGACAATGGTGTTGATATCCACGCCAGCGTGCGCAGTCGCAAGGAGCTCCAAGCAGGCGACCAAATCGCGGCGTTCTGCTCGAGATAGACGAGCTCGCTTGTACTTTGCACCCTCTGCTCGTTGCTTTGCCGAATGGATCCTGCCGAGGCAATGGCTCATGGCTTTGACGACGACTGAAACGTGAACTAGTCGTCCGTACAGCGTGTTGAGGATTGCAAGAGGAACGACGTGTCCTTCCTTGGTCAACAGCGCTCGAATATCCTCCGTATAGAGGCGATACTTGTCCTGTGGGAGGCGAATGATAAGCGTGCGAGTATCAATCTCCCAACCAAGGACCACTTGAATCTCTGTTAAACACCCTTCTGCAATGAGCTTGGAGACTGCAATTAAAGCGTTTCGCGGTAGAGGTTCGTCGGCACGCTCGGGGCGACCAAGCACATCAAGTAATAATGGGATGGCATGAGCACCACGGATCAATGCGTCGTTACTAGTATGGACAATGACGCCAAGATGATCATCAAGAAAGACGTCAAAACAAGGGCTGCCATCAACAGGGATCATAGCACCAACTGCCATGGGGCGAGATGTTGCAAATGGTGTTGATGGCGTAGGATACACGATTGGTTCCACGCTGATGTTGGCAATGAACCTGGATTGGATTGTCGCAGGGTGCCAGTTGCCGTCGCGGACGAGTTGGTTGGCCGCGTCAGTGACTAGTTCCGAGAGGTCACTGAAGACTGTGGGGCATGGAGAGCCGCCGAAAGTCATGCGAAGGGCAAAGAGCGCCAGCGTGGAGTCGATCGTGATACCTTTTGTCGTGGTTGCCGATTGGACAAGTGTTTCGAGGCCAAAGTGACAGTTTTTGTAGGCTGATTTCCAGTCATATTTAGGAAGATAGATAGGAAGATCCTTATACTTGTCTCTTGTAGCAATGATCCGATGAAGAAGACGTTGCAAAGCAAATCCGTAGAAGACGGGTGGTAGATCGGCCTTGCGGACCCGTTTATTAACAGAGGTGCCATCGTGGAGACGGCAGAACGTTTGATCGTGCGTAATCCGTCCAGCTTCCTTGCGGGATCCATCAGCTTGTAGCTTGAGTTGTTTAACATATCCAAAAGGAGCCACAGAAACGTTGGGAATGAGATGTAGAGCGTCAAGTGGAAGAGGCAGATGCCATCCTTTTGCAGTCTCTTCTTTCAACGTGTCGAGGACTGCGTGTCGCTCCGTTTTTGCTGACTTGTGATTCCCATAATCGACCATGGCGTTGAGCTCCTCAATGCGCGTCTTCTCCTCGAGAGGATCGAGAGGAAAAGCCACGCCTGTCGTGAGTGTGCTGCGAACACGCGGCCAGTTAGGGTGGCCAAGGAAGATTGGATCGAGTAGTTCCACTGGGCGAAAGTTGGAGCCCGGACAAGTTGGCAAATCCTTGTTGGAGAAGAGCAAGTGGCGCAAATCCATGTCGTTGGCTTGGAGAATGGATAAATTGTAGGCAGCTGCCTCTGGCGTAATTTCAAAACAGAATGGCGGCGGAAGTAAAGGCGGTGGCAACCACTGGAGCGCTTGGAGGATGGACTGCAGCCAGGTGGCGTCGTTGGACGGCCAAGGAGCAGGCGGCAGATCAATCCCTGGATCGACTAGTTCAGTCGATAAAGCGAGTCCAATTGATTGTGTAGTGGATGTGGCGTTAACGTGGATGTTAATTGGGATGTTGGGTGGGTTTGTTGCGGACTCGTCCTGAACGGACGAAGGGATTCGGACAGTCCATCGAAGGACTCGTTGAAAGGAGGACTTACTCATTTCGTTTGATATGGAAGAAGGATGCAGGAAGGTGGACATTGGATGCTTATGCTTGATCCGTTTAGGTGCTGGTCCGTTCTTTGTTGTTGTGGCAGCCGTTCCATGTGCGTCGCCATCGTCTGCCTCCTCCTCCTCTGAATTGTCTCGCTCGGTACGAGCAGCGAGGCGACGCGCCGTCCAGGCAAGTTGATGTTTGCGCGCTGGTGTGAGCTGGCGTGAGGGCGAGGCGAGGATTGCAGGAGCGACTGTTGGAGCGTTGATTGCAAACGTCGGCTTGATGGGCGTCGTGGCGACTGTCGTGGTTGCTCGCGAGTTGGTAGCATGGCTTGTTGATGCCGCAGACCGATGATTAATAGAATGGACACTGTAGGTGGCAGAGTCGTCGTCGGAGGAGGATGACTCGTCCTCGATGGTTGCTGTTGATGAAGTGAGTGAATCAACTTGTTGTTGGAGACGTTGCCATTGATTGTGAAGTTGACGCAGCCTTGGAGAGGTCGCAGCGGCTGCCGGTGGGGCATGGACGTGTTCGTTGATGTTGTTGTTGACGAGTCGACTAGTAGCATTATTGTAGGGATTGGAACCTTGTGCTACTAAGTTATTGTCGCCGTAACTAGTAGAGGCTCCTCCAGCATGGTCATCCGCCGACCATGTGGAGGATCCTCCTCAGGACTCGTCCTCGTCCGCGGCCGCTGGTGGGTTGGCGTCTCCATTGGGATTGGCTGCTTGAGCAGCAATAAATGCTTCGAGCTTTACTTTATCTTGAGGGCGCAATGGACCATGCATGTTTTGACAGATGCGGTAACGGCATTCGCCGCGAAGGTAGTAGTTCAAGCAAGGGCGGCCTGCCTTGTTGCCGATCTTGATCCGAGGGCTGCGGCGGAAGCTGCCTGGAGGACAGAGGCTTTGATACGTATGCCCTGCTGGGATATCCAACTTGTTTGGATTGATGCGAGCTTGGAATTGACGAGCTCCTGCGCCTCCTTCATCGCCAGTCTTCGCTTGTTTGATTACAGGAGGAGAGGCTCCTCCTGGCGGCTGGCCGGCGCCACGTTTGGCAAAGCGATGCGATGGAAGGCGCTCGAGCAGGAAGGATGGAATGGTGCAAAGGATGCTTGAAAAGCCACAGTCCAAGTACTTGTCAAGGGTTTCCAACTCGTCGAGGCGAGTAGGGTCGAAGATGGCGTCCTTGAAACAATGGTTGAGGAAGATGTTGATCTTTGTGTCGATGGTGTTGGCGAACTGAGCGATGGCGTCAGGATCTTGATTCTGCAACGTTTGCATCTTGTCAATGCGATTCGCTAACGTGGAAGCCAAGGAGCGAATCTTTTGAGCGATGAGGGTGGATGTGCCGCTGGTTGGAGAGAGGCCAGCGAGTACGTCAAAGTAAACGGCGTACTTGAAGAGTCCACGAACGAGCGCGTTGCCATCGGATGGAAACTCCCAAACAATGTCGCCAGCAATCTTCTTCATTGTCGATCCTTCAACTTGATTGTTGGCTAGAGCTTGGCGATCGCAAAGGTCATCAGTAGAATGAACGACAACAAGAGCGCCCGTAAAGTTGAGGAGGGAGATGTTCATGGTTGAGTCCCGGTTCGACGCGGGGATGTCCGTTGAAAGCGTGCGCAGCGACACCCCTTTGCCAACAACAAACTCAGCATTGTAGCGCTCGCAAGCTTGCTTCAACAACGAATGAGCAATGTCTTTCTTGGCGGCAAAGAAGGTTGTTTGGAATGTGGAAGGCTCTTCGGGAGTGACTCCGCTGATAGGCGTTGCGAGGCGAAGGAGCATGCGCTGGTTGTCGCCGAGGAGCTTGGAGAATCCGGAGGAGGAAGACTCGCCAGTCTTGCAAGTCTTTTCAATCAAAAGGCGCTGCGCCTCGTCGTTGCGCTTGCGCTCTTCATGGCGCTTGTCAAGATCGTCGGCGTGGCGCTTGGCTTGGAGAGCTGCCTGCTTGTCCTTCTTGAGCGTCGTCTTGGTAAGCGTATGCATGGTGACCAGCAAGTTGCCGACGAGTTCGTTCATAGCCTCGGGTTTCTTAAAGTCAAAGTTCTTCAGCTTCTTTAATTGCTCGTCATCCGAGTCAGAGTTGTCAGAGTCAACAGAGAGCACGCGCTGTGTCGTCTTCTTGGTCGCGTGGATAAAGGGGATGCCGGCAAACTTGGCGTGCTCGGCAAGATCTTCGAGGGTTTCCGCTGGAATGGAGTCGGCTTCCAAAATGGTAGGCAAACCAGGAAGGGACTTAAGTATCGCCTCGTCGGCCGAAGACCAGTCCGGATTGCTGGTCATCTTCAACGCCCACCAAAGGAACTGAGCGAAGGGAAAGGCATTGTGGTAGACGTCGACTGTAGAGACCACAGAGGCGTACTGAGTGGGCCAAGTACACAAGGTTGACATAAAGGCTGAAAGGATGCCTTCAATGTCGTATGGACCATGCTTGGCAATAGCCTCAATGGCAAGTGGCGGGATGGGAAAGCAGGCAGGCGAAACAAGAGGCGACAAAACGTTGGTTTCGAGCTTGAGCAATTCCTCGAGGACTGGACGCTCCAAGTTCTTCAAATCGAACAGAACCTCGCCCAGAGGCGTGTAGACAGGCGTCGCCTTGTTGGTAACAAGCTCAAGAGTCTTGACGTCAATCAAAGTGACTGGAGCGGAAGCCTTGTGACCGAGGAAGGCAAACAACGTTGACGCGTTGCGAGGGTTGCTTTGATCCTTGGGAGCGAACGTGAAATGGTGAGCCACATGTACTCCAATCTTGTCTCCATCAAAAGAAATGAGAGCAACTGGAGTCGCGGGAGTTGCAAAGAGCTTCTCCAAGGAGCTCTCGACCTTGTGCTCTTGAAACGTCATGATGGTTTGAGCGAGGCCGTTGTAGAGCGGAGGAAGAACGCGGCGGTTGCGACTCGGGTCCGAGTAGTAGGAGAGCCAGTTGGAAGACATCTTGATGGGAGGAAGACTTAAAAATCTATAATTACTGGTCTCGACGGGAGACTCGGGGTGATCCAGGAATTATGAGCTGCAGCAACAACAACAATCAAAGGAGCAGACTGGTTCGTTGTTGGTGTGTTGCGTGTGCATTGCGGCCAAATGGTCATCCACGATCAAGGTCATTGTTCCGGATGACCACGACTAGTTCGGAGTTGTCAGTGAATGCCCCGCGGGACATGCGCCACTCCGAACCGAAGAACAAGGCAAGATTGAAGAGGCTGTTCGCTGCGAACGCCGCTGGCGTGGCTTGAAGGAACTTGGAATCCTGAAAGCACCACCTCTCATTTCGACCAATCCAGAATCCCAAAATCACTGTCGTTTAAACTGTACTATAACTGTCTGACCGGTTCTCACACGCACCACCAACCAAAACGATCGAAGAAAACATCATCATGACCAACCGCCGCGACCTCATCACTTCATCACCTCATCACACAGAAGTTGCGACCGTTCACAATAACCAACACCATTTCCATGTCGACCATTAAAGGATATTTGCCCGTACGAGTCAAGTTCCAGTCATTCATTAACCAAAACGAAGAAGACGAGACCTTTTTTTACGTCAAGGAACACCAGCAAAAGGAGCAGGGCTCTACGACGGTGAAGAACGACACTCTCTTTATCACAAATGCCCCCACAATTCCTCGCATTCGCACTCGCCTTTTGCTAACAGCGCTATTAGGGCGTTTCGGAGAAATTAAACAAGTGTCAATTGTTGAAAATCCGATGAAGGTTGCGGCGGATCAAGTGGACGAAGCGACGGCTGAACGCTTGCACTCCTGGACAAAGCAATTTGAACCTCCCACCTTTCTTGCGCCTTCTCTAATGGAAGGATCATTTGCGCATGTAGTATTTACTTCTAATAAGGAAATGAAGCGGACCTTAAAGGATCTGCAACAGATGATGAACGAAAAGACTGGGAAAGGGGGCTTGCCTGGGGTTACTTTGAACTCTATAGACTTGCAAACGCTTCGAGACGCAAGCGATCAGTTACCGTTAAGCGAAGATGAATATGATGCATGTCGTCAACAAGAGGAACCAATAAAGCTACATAGCAAGAGAAACTCTGGATTTGTCAATGTAATTGACAGATATAGACATCTGTGTCGTGGGCTCGCACGCGACAACCTTCTCGGAGAATGCAATCTCGTCATGGAATTATTTGAGGATGCAGAAGAACAAGCACGCAAAACACGCGCATCAGCGACTAGCACTGTTGATGAGGATGGTTTTGTCAGTGTGTCGTACTCGGCACAGGTGGGAAGCAAGCAGGAGCTTGAGCAGGATGTCAATGCTGGTACGGGGGGATTGGAGCGACGGCGCAAGGGCCAAGGCCGCAATCGAAAAAAGAAGCAAGGCGCTGGTGCGACGGAGCTATCAGACTTTTACAGATTCCAGACAAAGGTGAATCGCAAGAGAACAGTCCAGGAACTCCGTGAGCGGTTTGAGGAGGATCTTGTCAAACTCAAAAGAATGAAGGACGAAAAGCAGTTCCGGCCATTTTGACTTGAGCGCATATTATAGCAAATTACAGATACCTTTTCTATTACCGGTGATAGGCGCCAATTCCTTCTAATGGTAATTACTGGCCCGCTCACCTCCAAGTGCCAGCCTGTCGCTTTGACAATGCTCCGATATCTCTGCACAGTAGTGGCCAGTGTCAGAAAAGCTTCAGAACGAGATGTTCCGCTAGGGCAAAGCTCCACCGCGCAAGATGGTTGCACCATGGTAAATATTTGCAAGCCAGGTAGATCCCGCATGTATGTCATGTCTGTCTGCAAATGCAACCATCCATTTCCATAGGCCGAGTCGGCAACGCTCGCGCCATCCTCCCAACCAGCAGATGTCGTGGACCAAACAGTTCTGTATGACATTTGCTATGGTCCATCGGTGCCGCGAGGATGCATAATTTTGTCAGGTCCCAAAAAGTAGCTGTGCCGCATAGTAGTACGATTCTTCACACGACCTCCCCCGAGACAAGATGCTATGGCGGATATGGCTGCTGGCCCACTTGTGCCAATGGGAGTGTCGGTGATAAGAAGTATCCCGCAGGTATAAAGTGCTAGCAAAGCAAATGCCATTCCTTCCGGTGTCAACAGATCTTTAAAATGAAGCGCCCCTGTGGACAACAATTGCACCATTTCTTCCGTCCACACCATACGCCATCCAAAGAACACAATCCAGTGATGATGAGTTGTTGGCTCCCTTCAACAAGTCAGGTTGCTCATTAATACAAGCTTTGGTGTAAATTGACCTTTGACCATCGTCCCATTCAATGTGGACATTCCGGTGTGCGGGTCACAGCATCGAATTTTGATAGATATGTTCCCTCTTCGCAAGTAGAGGTTTACCATTGTTGTAGTCATATAGAACATCGTTCCGTTGTCATGTCACTAGGTCAAACCTTACCGCATCGCTTTCCCACAGAAATTGAGTCGGGAACTTTAGAATCAGGTCCAAGGTTGATGCGTTGATCTTCGATTGGTCCAATGAGGCTGCATCTTTGTTGCTTGCTGCTTGCCGTGGTGTTGATTTCTTGCTTGCTTGGATTGACAATGGAAGGCTCGATGATGGTTATGGTGGTGATCCGTCCCATCTCGGGAGATGAGTTGCGGAGCCGCGGGAACGGAATGGATCGCTACAATCATTACTTCCTGTTTTCGTTCAGCTATTTGATATCAACATAAAGACCATGCAACTACCCTAAATTACGAGCCATAAACCTCTCTCAGATGCTATTAAAAGGAACCGGCGAACCAAGCAGCGAATTGATGACGTAGGGGTCGTGGGAGGGTAGCTGCTCATGCACCATCAAGGCCAATATACCCATCATCGCCTGCCAGAGCAAGTTCCATCGATAATTAATACGTTAGATTCCTGTCTTGGCAAAAGATGTCGCACGAATCGAATGACTTACCGCACGCCCATTGTTTAATTCAATGTTTCTCTTGCGCTCCTGCTCCTCTACAGTGAATGTATCCCATCCAAAATCAATCGCACCGTTACGAAAGTCGCCAGGAAATTCTCCCTCCAAAGTCACATCCTTCATGACAGCTAGCTCAAGGAACCCAATAAAGGCAATAATTTGGGCGAGGCCAGCCTTTGGGATTGCTGAGAGCGCCGCGAGTCCAGGGGGAATTGACGCAAAGGATGTTCCATGCAAGTCAATGTCTCCTCCGAGTCTGGCTCCCGCAGTAGTAACCATGTGCCCCACAATAGCGAGCATGGACTGTGACGAGGGAGCGAGCACAAGATTGATTTGATAAGCCATTATCGGCAAAGTTTGACGCAAGTAGCAGCCAGTAATAATCAGTTTCACTATGTATACTTACAATACGACCATGCTTTAGCTCCACGTAGCGCAAGCGATTGAATCTCTGAGCATCTGCATTCCTAAGCAGACCCAGCGGATCAAAGTATCCCATTGGCGCGGTCACTCCAATTTCATCTTCGAAGGATTCTGACACGAACGTTGTTGCTGCCTTTGGGGCCCTTTTGTCGCAAGAGGACGTCATAAACGCAGCGACCGAACTCATACCAAGCAAGGTAGACTGTAACAACAATCTCGTCATGATCCTTGTTCACTATTAATGAGTAGCCAATGGATTCAAGTGAAGGTAAGCGAAGCTACTGGAGACAATGAACGAGTACTCGTAAGAAGCGAATTGCATGGATCAAAGATCGTCTTGTTGTGGTCGGAGAAATCTTTCGTCTGGCCGACGACCGGATTGATCATTTATATATAAGCCCTCAGTCATCAATATTCTCGGAAATAGTCATTTTGCCAAAAAGGTCATTATCAAATTTCATCGGACGCACCGGTAATGTGGCTTCTGTCAACGCACGTCATCGTCGCGCCACTCCATGGTTGAAGCCACAATCGACGGCGCTTTGTTCTTCCAACGATCTCGTTACTCTATACCTTTATTTCGTCTCTTTTCCAATCATTCATACTCTAGCTTCATCATGCCTGAAAATCAAGGTCTATTCGATGTTGTAAGTCCAGCAATCGAGATTATAGCACGACCTCTGCTCGTAATGTACCGTACTGACATTTTCATATTCTATGTTACAGGACGCCAAGACCTTGAGTCGCTTCGTCATGGCCAACACTAACGACCGAGATCTTGTACTCTTGTTGAACTCCATTGGAACTTCCTGCAAACTTATTGCTTCCGCCGTCCAGCGAGCTGGCGTCGCAAAGCTATATGGACTAGCAGGAGAAGTCAACAGCACGGGCGATGATCAAAAGAAACTCGACGTCATGTCGAACGACATGATGATCAATGCGCTCGTCAACTGCGGAGTCTGCTGTGTCCTGGTCTCGGAGGAGAATGAAGAGCCCATCATTGTCCCTTCTGGCAAGGCTGGCAAGTTCTGCGTTGCTTTTGATCCTTTAGACGGATCCAGCAACATTGATTGCAACGTTAGTGTTGGAACTATTTTTAGCGTCTTTGAGAGAAAGCCGGGCAGTGACGGGAACGTTAGTGACTTGCTTCGCTCTGGAGCGGATTGCATCTGCGCAGGATACGTCACATACTCCTCTGCTGTCGAAATGGTGTTTACCTTTCGGGGAGGCGACGTTCACGGCTTCTGTCTCGATTCAACTATCGGAGAATATGTCCAAACACGCGAGAAAATGCGGTTTCCTAGCGACGGAGGCAAGCGAATTTACTCTGCCAATGAGGGTAACGCTCGTAATTGGGACGAGCCGATAAAGGAAGCGGTCGAAAGCTTTAAAGCTGGAGAAAAGCCGTACACGGCCCGCTACGTTGGGTCCATGGTGGCAGACATTCATCGCACAATTTTGTATGGAGGCATTTACCTGTATCCTGCCGATGCCAAAAACACAAAGGGCAAGCTTCGTCTCCTGTACGAAGGTATACCAATGGCCATGATCATTGAGCAGGCTGGTGGTATCGCATCAACCGGAATGTTCGACGGCAAGATCCAGCGAGTCATGGACCTCGTCCCCGATCACATTCACGCCAAATGCCCGATCATTATGGGAGGCAAGCGCGACGTGCAAGTTGTTTACGACAAGTACAAGGCTGCTGGCATTAACGCCCCGACGCTTTAGGTGTGAAAATATTCGACGCAGCTAAAATAGCTTATTGTTAACTCTTGCTGTTGCCACTAGCCATGCGTTGCCATATGCCTCGGCTAACCTTATTGGCTAAAAAACCGTTTCCACTCGAAGTGCGTGTCCGCCGAGCTCGCCGAAGCTGCAATAGCGAATCCGAAAGCTCCCCTCCATGCGATCCCCCTTTCGGTGCTCGAGAAAGGATGATACGAAGCGCAGGTATGATGTCTGCTGTCGTGACTGCATCAGACTTTTCGATCCAAAGCAGAATGGCGGAGAGCCCATCGGTAGATTCGACTTCGTTTGCGAGGAATCGCGTGAATTCGACGGCACTCTGATCAGAGAATGATTGATGCTCAATCCACTTGACCAGCTCTTCAGACATGTTAAATAGCAGACCCTTGTTCGACGAAGCCTTGAAAATGCCGAGTATTTTTCGCAACTGATCAGTTTGTGCAAAGCCAGTTTCCAGAGCTTTAAATCCAATCGTCCGAATGTGCTCCAGAATTTGGCCCAACTGCTTTTGAGTAATAGAACCTCCTGTTCCTTGAATAATTTCAACAGCAAGGTTCAACGCAATATTATTCAGTTGAACATCCATTGCCAGTTGCATGAGAACTATTAAATTCCGCTCGTAAGCCGCCCGATCGCTCGTGACGAGGACGAAGTTGTCCATGCGGTCAAATGGACGATCCATAAACAGCCTGCTGCTTGTTCCATGAATCGATAGGTTACACCACTCCAACACTAGCAGTGTGTCGCGCCTTGCTGTCTCGTGTCCCTCAATCGGATGGAGCAACTGGGACAGGTAAATATAGTACAACTCGTCAAACTCAAGCTGGGCAGGATCGGGAATCGACGTATTCTGATCGCATATACCACAGGCTACTTTTACTTGACTAGGGCGGACGTCCGGAAATGCCGAAGCACACAGATCTATGATCGACAATCTGCGCTCCTTCATAGCGCATGCGCGTATGCTGGCAAGTAGCTGCAATACGCCCGATAGCATCGATGACTCGTAAAAAACAAGCGACGTCGCTTTGGTAAGCTGCTTTATTACCTCCTTGTGTCGGGGATCATGTTTGGCCAGACTGAGGAGCACATCCATGACGCGCGTTGGTCCAAGGGCGCCTGCGCATACGAGACATGTATGCATTTTTAAATATGAGCCGTAAGTTGCAATGAATGAAATGATTTCGTCTTCAACCGCATCCATGTGGATAGCCGATGTTACTGGAGGGTGAAGCATGGCAAGCACTTTCTCTATGAAATAAAAGGTAGTCAAAAAGCATGTCTCCATCCTCGTCTCGACATTAAATTCCTGCTCCTCGATTCTTTCACGGAGATTCTTCCTCTTACGCGATAACAAATACTGCGTCCGTTGACTGGTACTCATCGAGTCAGTGCTTAACTCGTCTGAAAGGGTGCTCGCTGCTGTGGAGCCGCCATACGGCTCCCTGTCTATCGGCCATAACATCCGCCGTTGCTCGCAGCATAATGGGTGGAACGACTGTAGCCAGAGTGGAAGTGCTTGATTAAGTAAAAAATGGGTGGCCAGAAATGCATCGCTTCCGACTGGTGACCTATTCCGCGTAGCAAATGGTGACAAGCTGCTTCGATAGCTGACCGTAGCCCCAGCGGCAGTGATAAGATTCGGTATGGTAGCGCAAATTTTTGTGGTCAAGTCAAATAAGACTAGAGTGACATCCTCGGGGGGAAGTGCAAGAGACTTTCTTTCATTTTTCATAATCCTCGACATGCTTTCGCCAAAGAGAAATTCTCCAAGTTCATTGGACAAGGCAGTGTTCATGTCGGCCACCTTGGGCTCGTCCGCCCCTAGTGTTTGGCGAGTTGCTGGTGCATGCAGCTCTTTGTTGTACTTTGAAAAGAATTCAACCACTTGGTTCCTCCAAACCTCATCGTGGGCTGCCATTTGCACTAAGTGCTCATCGGCGTCGATGCCAGGCGCTCCCGACATGTCTGACTCGTTCTCTCGTTCAAGGTCCTCATTGTCTCTATCTTCATTCTCGTGCTCCTCTAAACGTCCAAAGTTGACTGGAAGCGACGCACCATCGTAGATAGCCATTCGTCTCGCACTGGCTCGACTGTAAAGACTGATTGTCGTCGTCCACGACTTAAAGGATCGCATATCTGCTTGCCCGACGTTGTTAACAAAGTCAATCTGGTCTGAGAGTGCTTTGGCGCCAATCAAAGCACGCTCGCCGCGCTCTAGGCCATACGCATGTGATAGTTTCTTAGCGGAACTTGACGACGTTGCGACCAAAAATTCTTCTAATGGTCGATCGTGTAGTTTGCAGGATACGTCCATCGGTCCGAACATGTTCGATTCGCCATCATTCCAAGCTGAGAAAACGGATATAAAACGTTCTTTGTCTTTCAGCAATTTGGCTGCAATATCCCTTGCAATAATTTCGTCCAATGGGTGACGAATTTTTCTTGTTGTTTCGATATGGTCTGTGGAGATAGGTGGGTCTGATGAAAAATTGGGACCATTCTCTTTTTGAGCACCTGATGGAGTCGCAACCTTGGCATTCGACTCTTTTGCAACATCACCTACAAGCGAAAATAAAGAAGCATCACTCTCGCCATAATGATAGCCGCCGAGCTGATCAACCATGGGAAAAAGACTAAACATTTCATTTGCTGAGAAGACATGTTGGCTAGCTTCCTTTGCCGCTACCTTGGCAGCGTCATTTCGCTCCAACAAGGTTGATCCATCATTCGCCATGAACCGGAGTTTGAGCTCGCGCATATACATGCCATCTGTATTCGGTGTACTCAATGGGGTTAAGCCCCGCATGAGTTGGTCCGGCGACAAACCCACGAGACTGTAATCGTTGATGGCCAAAAGCACGTCGCCTCGCTGAATAGACCCAGCTAGTTGGGCTGGCGACGCACGTCCATCCGCCAGCCAGGTAAGAGTTTGAACAATCACCTTGCCAGCAATAACTGTGAGTTTCATGCCAAGAGAAACGTCACCGAACAACTCAGTCTCTGATGCAGCTGATGCAATGGAGTTTGGTAAAAGATGCGAATCGCTCGCCTCCCTTTTCCTTACTGCGCGTCGAATTAAAGTGCGCTCGTATTGGTTGGGCGGCAAGTCGAGTCCAGATTTTTTTACGGAAAATAAATTCAGTATTTCGCAGACTTCAGTTCGTCTCCTTCGCCGTCGCCTCAATATATGTTGCTGCTGATTGCTGTTCTTTTTTCTCTTGCTTTTTAATTCTACGTCGATAGATGTAGTCTCCGAATCAATGGCGCTGTGGAATTCGTCATTTGAATGAGAAAGAGTGTTGTCGAATCCTTGCTGCTGCTGTCTCGTGCGTTCGTCCTCATATTTTGACATTTTCTATACATTTACGGTAGACCGAATGTCCCCTAATTTACTGCAACCAAATTGTTATTGACGCATTAGAGTTATTAGACCAGAGACGAAGTCAAAGTACTGTAAACATCAAATAATACTACGCAGCTTCCTGTCGCCATGGTGGAGCTGGATGACGCTCGTTGTCGAGAACCAGGGAAATATTATGATAATGAAAAGATCGTCATCAGGCAATACTATGAAACGAGTGCCAGTGAAAACTGCGTCACAAGGCAATAGTTTGAAACAAGTGCCAGTGAAAACTGCGTCATAGAGCAATTGTACGAAACGAGTGCCAGTGAAAACTGCGTCATAAGGCAATAGTACGAAACGAGTGCCAGTGAAAACTGCGTCATCATTTTCCTACTTGGTGTATCGGTGAGACACAGCTGAAGATCGCCATCCATTGCAGTCAGTCGCAACTCGCAACTCGCAACCCTTGGCTCCTTGCGACAACGTTGACATCACGAAGCTGACTGGGTACGTACCTATTCTATCATCCCAGCCATGTCGCTGCCTGAGAATAAATCGAAACTAATTTTTACAGAGTCGCTGGAATGTGGGACCAGTCTAGCGGAATTGGAGTACTTCTCGTCACCGCCTCGAGTCGATGAAGCGAATGCAGAGCAAGTCTTGCGAGACGATTCCAAAACTACTGCTTCGCCTTCGACAATTCATAAAGCTTGGGATGAAATAGCATCCATTGAGTCTCTCCGCGACTTGATTGCGTCGGATGTTTGGTCGGGCAATGACGGATCAGCGCCATACACGACGTTTGATTCTCCCTTTCCACTAGACTTGACGCCAGGAGCACCTCGACGCGAGAGCCGCAAACTACCACTGGTTTACTGCGATCAAACGGCGACGAATCGTCCATTGAAAAGCATAGAGCAATACATTTCACGCGTCTGTTTGCCTTTGTACGGCAACACGCACACTAATACAAGCATCACGGGCAGTCAATCGACAGCGTTCGTGGCGGAAGCGAGACAGATTGTCGCCGAGTCCACCAATGCAAAGATTACTGGCAAGGCTAGTTTGGATGTTGTCTTGTTTGCTGGTCAAGGTGCAACATCGGCGGTGGAGCTGCTCATTGATTGTTTGGGTCTAAAATACAGTAATCAAGCGTCGTTGGAGCGCCAACGAGCAGTTGTGTTTGTTTGCCCCTACGCGCATCACTCGGCGCTCATTCCCTTTCGTGAGTCCGGTTGCGAAATAGTCATGGTGCCTGAGTGTATACGAACGAAGCAGGTCAATGTTTCAAAACTAGATGAGTGGTTGCAAAAGGCGGACTATCAGAATCGACTAAAAATGGGAGTCTTTTCGGCCGCGTCAAATGTCACTGGCAAGGTTTCCAACGTGAACGAAATCAGCGCCACCTTACATAAACACGGAGCGCTCGCATTTTTTGATTATGCTACGGCTGCATCCTACACGGATATCGACATGAATCCGCAAGCAAGTACAGATTATTCATTAGCATCACTAACTGCCAAGGATGCCGTCTTTTTTAGTCCCCACAAGATGCTTGGCGGCGTTGGAGCGCCTGGGGTACTGATAATTAAAAAGCATTTGGTCAGTCAGTCCAATCCGCCAGGGCGATCGGGTGGTGGCACGGTCTTTTACGTGACCAGTACGCATCATCGCTTTTTGAGCAATCGCATTGAACGATACGAGGGGGGTTCACCCAATGTGCCTGGTATAATTCGTGTCGGATTAGCGTTTTTGCTCAAGCGCAAGACGGATCAAATGTATTCTATTGCGCGAGACAGGGAAAAAACCATGATGCAAACTCACGCGACTGACAGTGAAGAAGAAATCATCAGGCAGGTGCCGGAGTCAATTGAGCAACAGGATTATCAAATACATAATCAAGTGATACGATATCTTAAGGAAAATGCGCCCAACTTGGTGCTTTTGGATGCCCTAGATGGCAATGAGAAGAAGCTCCCGATTTTTTCCTTTTTAATTCGTTTCGGCGACCGTTTTCTCCATTACAATTACGTTTGCGCCGTTTTAAACGATGTTTTTGGTATACAATCACGCGGCGGTTGTCAATGTGCTGGACCATACTCGCAAAGGCTGCTTGGTTTGACCGAAAATGCAGATGATGGTATGGAGGCGCCAAATGAAAATAATTTGGCTATTGAGGAAGCGCTGATGATGCACAAAGAACGTGCGGAATTGCTTCGTCCTGGATTTACGCGGCTTAGTCTGCCATTTAAGGGATTGAGAGCGGAAGAAGTCAACTACGTTATGCGTGCGCTTGCGTGGACATCAAAACATGCGTGGGCACTTATTTGTCAGTATCGGTGCAGCCATCGCACTGGAGAGGTACTATTATGCAAGAAGATTGTGTTGAATCATGATTAGCGCCGTATACCTCATACTATTCTTTCTTTGCGCAGTTTCGACATGCTTCTCGTCAGGGACGACCATTGGGACAGGAGCGGAAATGGCTTGGCCACTTCGATCTTATACCAACCCCACCAGGTACTAAAAGTACGAATGTACGCGGAGAGTACAAGGACTTCCTGTCCGAATCGCTGAATAATGCAGACGCCATCCTCGCTGCCGCTGTAGCCGACCAGAGCAGCATTTCCCAGGCGCAAAAAATGGCTGGTTCGGATACTATTTTCGGCTCGGGCGAGGACGATAAGCTTGAAAAGCTGCGTTGGTACGTTTACGCCAAAGATTGTGCCAGCTACCTCGCTAAGGGCATGATTGAAGCACCGAAAAGCTTTGAAACAGTTGGCGCACTGGCGCCGGTTGTCATCGTTGAGTCAACGGGGACGACTAGCGAAGCCCCAAACGTATCCCACGAAGTAGCTTGGAGTCAGACGGATCATTCTTCCATGTGCGAAGATTATCTTTTACAACTTCACAAGGAACCAAAAAAGGCTAATAGAGACGAATCAAAGTGGGGCAAGGGTGCCAATGCTCAGCATACGCCGGACGAGACCGACCATCGATCCCTGCCACTAATTATTGACAAGCGAGCTCCAAGCAGCCGTCACCCTCACGTAAAGCCGCCTGCCAAATTAATGCGGTTGATTACCAATGCGGTGATGCAGTGGGATATGATACAGTCAGGTGATCGATTATTGCTTGGATTATCGGGTGGGAAAGATTCCTTGACGCTGCTTCACTGCTTGATGGAGCTCAAGCGCAAGCTTCCGACAAAGTTTGAAATAGAAGTCTGCACCATCGATCCACAGACGCCCTCCTTCGATCCTTCTCCAATGATCCCATACGTCGAGTCGCTAGGTCTCACATATCATTACATAAAGGATAAAATTGTTGATCGAGCTAGCTCTTCGGGGCCTGGAGGTGGAATGGTCAAGTCATTGTGTGCCTTCTGCAGTCGCATGAAGCGGGGTAATTTGTATGCTGTGGCTAGGCGCGCGAATTGCAATAAGCTCGTCTTAGCGCAACATCTCGACGATTGTGCGGAATCTTTTATGATGAGTGTCATGCATAATGGCTTTTTACGGACAATGAAAGCGAACTATAAGATCAACTCGGGCGACCTTGCTGTCATTCGACCCCTTGTCTACTGCCGAGAGTCTCTGATGTCCGATTTTTGCAAGAATGTGAAGCTTCCTGTTATCAACGAGAATTGCCCGGCTTGCTTTGAAGAGCCGAAAGAGCGAGCACGGGTGAAGAAACTATTGAGTCGCGAGGAAACGTTGTATCCCAATTTCTACGACAATATACGACGATCATTGTTGCCTCTCATGCATGAGGAATCTACTGCAATTTTACGCTGCTACACGGAAGAAACTCTAGCACGCAGCCGAAAGGTGCAGAAGCGTGACAGGTCACCCGATCTGGATGAATCACGAACTAAGAAGTTTCGAGTGGACGAGATGGAATCCAAGCTTCGCGACGCTAGCGACGAGGCCCTAATATTGGAAATTGCGCGTAGAAAAGCAGCCAAGTTCCACTTGGCGGGGGCAATGAAGCAAAAAGATGTGGCAGAGGATTTTGACGAAGAGTTGTCGGAGGCGACAGATAAAGTCTGCTCAATTGGCGGAGCGTGTGGCAATATAACATCATAAAACTGAGATAAGGTAATGCATGTATAAAATCCATTACTCTATTCGCTCCATCTCTCCTAGTCCTCCTACTGAATCTACCTCATTGTCGAGATAGTCAGTATCTTCAGCGGCTTGAAGACGCTGCTTGCTAAGGTCCCTGTTCCGCATGAGTCGCGCCTTCTGCTTGGCTGCCCAATCGTCAGCATCTTTGCTCAGTAACGCGATACGCTCCGGTGGCAGCAATATTTTAACATCGCGATGAAGTTGTAGTAACCTGTTTGTCATTTCACCAAGCTCAGTCGCGTCCTTGAAATTGCCTGCAACGCTGTCACCCAAGGAGCCGACAACATTCTCAACGACTTGGACAAAAGGTCGTACATCCAGTGTCGGCATCACATCAATTAGCTTTCCCAGTAACATCGTTCGTTCCTGAGCCGTTTCCATGCGCAGTACATACATTATGTGATCCACATAGCGGCTAACGCCCTTTGTCAACTCAGCGTAAACGCCTTGCTGCACAATCTGCAAAACAAATAACCACTGATTGTGTGCAGGGTCGTCTAGCACACCGGAACGTGCCAAACGGCCTTCTTCTTCGACAACAGCGTACTTCAAGTAGGCAACAAAGGAGTCGTCGAACAAGGGGCGCATTTCACGAACGGCATCCGTTAATGCAATTGATGTTTCATCTTCTGTCACATGCGAGGGATCCATAGCAACCTTGCATATTGATCTAACCACCTCCAAGTGAGATGTTTCGAGCTGTGCACCTAGCGCCCTGGTCTCTTTCAGAAGAAGCTGCGCATATCTTATGAGGTTCCCAATAATCTGCCTTTCGCGCTCGTGCACTTGCTCAAGCGATTCGTCGTCTCGCCGGAGTGCACTTAGGTCGCGATCGGCCATGTCATTCAATCGCTCTCGCACCAAATGCGGAAAGTAGTCCGACAAAAATAATTCTTTATAGTTCGAAGCAACGACCTTAAAACGTTCCTCTGGCTGCGCCCAAAGCTCGTTTATGACAACTTGAAGCCTGGACCTTTCCGATTCAATCACCAAGGGATCTGCGATAAGGCCAATCTCCACAGCTTCATCGAAGACAATCTGGAGATTTCGGACTTGCTTTGCTGTTAATTCTCGTGTGCCAATAAAATATTTTGAGTCCCGCTGTTGTAATTTGAATAAGACTTCGGCAGCAAACTGAGCATTGCTCACTGCAAATTGCAGATCAGAAGGCAACTTTATGTCGCTTGAACCCGATAACGCTCCTGGCCAGTTCACCGCAATTTCCGGATCAACATTGGGGTTGTAGAGTTCTGGACCAGAAAATACATCAAAGATTGGATTTGTGCGCGGTCCATCCATCGCTTCGCTTGGCGATTTGTTGATGCGCGCTGCTAGCTCCACTAAGTCTTCATCCAGATTTCTTGCATAATATGACCCGCCAGACATGTCGGCGGCAATGACATCATCCACGCGTTTTTCATCCGCTGAAGTAAGCTTGCGCTCCTGTTTGATGGTGGTAATCATATTTTCCGCCATCCTTTCGCCTGCTTCAAACATCAGTCGAAGCAATTCCTCATCCGACGACGTCTCTACAGTCTCCGAGTATGGTTTTTCAGAAACACGAGTGGACAAAATCTCTTCTCGTTGCTGGTGCTGCTCTCGTAGCAATTCTTTGGCTTTTTCAAAAGCACCAGTGGCGAAGAATTTTTCCTGCTGGTCTCCAAATTGCATGACGTTCTGCAAGAGCTCTTCGGGCGAAATATCTTTACCAGACATTTCACCCAACGCTTCTTCTGCTGTACGCTGTATTTCGGCGTTAACTAAATTGTTTTTATGCAACAAAGTGTCTGGTGAGAGGAGCCCATGTTCTACAAATGTTGCATCTACAGGCACGGGTGCTGCAGTAACGTCCGTCAAAGGTCTACCCTTGTTCATAAGCGCAATCTCTTTTTGTGTTTGCAAAGTTTTCTGTTTCCGTCGGGCAGCGAATTCTGTCGGCTTCGAAATAGATATAAAACGACTATCATACATCGCTGGTGGCCGACGGGAAGACCAGTTCATCATTTCCTGGTCTCCTTCCACTGACGAAGGATTATCTGACGTTGACGGCCGCTCCCCTAATGTGCTTGCGCCGACATTCAAATTTGATGTTGTTTTTTGCGTCATCGTATCAGTTTTAGCCTCGCTTTTAGTTGCTCGCGAATCATCGAGTTTCTTTTTGGCCGCAGCCCGTTTCGCTGCTTCCACAGCAAAATCATTAGGTTCCGGAGATGAAAGTCTCGTCACCGCTTTCTTGGCGGCTTGGACGGCAAAATCACAGTTCGACTCTTTCGGAGCTGGAGAGACGTTTGTGTCGTTTGGAGGAGACGCCTCACCTATGTCCGCGTGAATTGATTTTTCTAGATTTGATGTAGCATCAGCTTCAACCGGATATTCTGATCTATCACCGTTCTCAATATCATCCAGTATCTCCACCAACATGGCTTGCTCCGTCTCGCGTTGATTGCGGATGGTTTTTGTTTTTCGTGTCGCGTAATCGAGCACAAAGTTCTGCAGTGACCGTTCCAATCGTTTCAGTATGCTCTTTTCGCAATCTTCGAATAGGTTCTTGACCATGACAGGCATGCTGGAGGCTGTTAAGCCTCTCTTTTGGACAACAACCATGGCCATGGGAAAAGCAGCAGTGGAAGCACAAAATGAAGCTGCTGCTTGCAGTGACTCGTCGTTTTGATAAGAGGAAGAAATGGCAACGATTTGTACCTTCAAGCATGTAGCGTCTGGACTTGGCGAAAGTGGAGAATCCCATTGAACAATATTTGGATCGTCATGGTAATTGCTATCGTTTTTTGCTGCTGCCTCGTAAATCATGGGCATGTCTGACGGAAGTTCAAACGCTTGCAAATGTTCGACGAGCAAGGACAAGAAGTCATCGTCAAGCGACTTGAGTACCTTTTGATAAATAACCTTGTCTTTGGGTTGTACTACAGTCTTTTGTCGAATTTGTGAGGTCGCAGAGAGGAACCGTCTTGTAGCAGAAGCATTCTGTCGACAACCTCTTGAAAGGAGCGTTTTTCGGATCCATATTCGATCAGTTCTCCCTTGCAAAGGCGAAAATCCCGCCACCCATCCCTGCAGGCTGCATGGAAATATAGTCACGCAGATACAGAAAAGGGTCAAGCAATTGTTGCGGCACGCCATGGTAGATGCGATGGATGATGGATTTGTTCCGTCGAATGATTCAAATCTGGATGGCGATGGAGTCAGTCGTGCCAGAGTCACGATCATGCCGTCAGCAACTTCGTCATTATTCTATGTACGTTAACGAAAAAACACCAACAAGTCGCTACTGTAAATATACTAGTCATTCTCATTATCAAACTCCACCTTGAATGAACCTCGATGTACCTTTACTGCATTGACTCCGGCTCCGCCCGAGGCCAATTCCGCCGGCATTTCGACATCGTCTTGACGGAGCACCCCGCAATAGCCAAGAACATACTCCAACGCTTGCGTAGAGAATTCGGATGACCCTCCCAATTCATCAAAGCCTTTAATATGATGAATCGATTTGCGGTCTTTGATCAATACCAGCGTAGGCATGATATGTATGCCAAGCTTCTCCACCAAGTAACTTGCCGGCCCGCCATCAGGTCCATCGCAACCATCCACATTGACTTTGCAAAATCGGGTCTCCACATGTTGTTTAGCAAGTCTGTCCAAATGTGCGTGAAATACGTCGCAGTGGCGTGAACTTGGTCGGTAAAAGTGCACCACCATGTTTCGGCTCGACTTGGATGCTTCAAAGAATGCCTTAGCCACGTCTCGCGACACTTGTCCACCACCTCCTAGTTCTTCATAACGTCCATGTCCAGAAGCTAGCCATTGCTGTCGTTGTGATTGCTCCTGCTGAAGTTCCCGAAGTCGCTTCGCACGAATGGCGTCCAAGGCTTGGTCATCATTCAAAAGAGCATCGTACTGCGAAATTTCCTCCTCGAGTGCTCGCTCCTGGGCTTGCGCTGTTAATAGAATTGCCTTGGCAGCTGCATCTCCGACAGATTGATTTGCACCGCCGTATCCAAGATCCATCTTGGTAGTAAATGAGAATGAGAAACAAAGGAAGACAGCGCGAGATTGATCTGGAATCAGGATGGTGCAATGGTTGCGCGCGCCTGCGCGGGGCTTTCATTACCTGGCAGTGAATGGCGACATGCAGCCAGCACGATATGTCACAAGGCAATAGTATAAAACAAGTGCCAGTGTCAATCACTTAAAAAGGCAATATTGTGAAACGAGTGCCAGTGTCAATTACGTCATAAGGCAATATTGTGAAACGAGAGCCAGTGTCAATTACGTCATAAGGCAATATTGTGAAACGAGTGCCAGTGTCAATTACGTCATATGGCAATAGTTCGAAACGAGTGCCAGTGTCAATTACGTCACAGTATGCCTCCCAAAGTGCAAGCATCCGTAGTAAATGGACGTCGAACTGACCATGACAATGATCCTTTTTGACGGCGACATGAAGCGAGCATGAACTTGCGGTTAACGAAGACATCTAGTGGCCGAAACGCTAAGCCATTGTTGCCCCAGCAGGCTAAAATTTTTAGCAGAAAAGCCGACGAAAAAGACTTGGAGAGTGACGTACCGGTAGGAATCAGGATTGCAGCAGACGCATCGTCAAGTGGCATGGGCAACACGTCCCTAAAAGCGTGTTGCGAAGCAGAGGAGAGGATTATAAGTGATTCTTTTCTGTTTGAACCCCATGCAAACGGAGGAAGTACGCAAGTTGTTTGTCATGAAAGTAGTGGCGACCACGTGAACGATGTGTCGAGGTCGCAACCGGAACACCATCAGCAGGAAGACTTGAGCGGAGCTTCTTGTTGCAAAGCAACTTTTACATCTCCGACAACCCGCCACAAGAAAAGCCTATGTCGACAATCCAGCAAGCAAATGAACGAAACTGTTCGCGCGACAGTGACTCGTTTACTCAAGGCGTTAAAATGCTTTTTCTTTCCAAAATTAGCGGATGATATTTTGGCTGCGAGAAGTAACTCTGCAGTGACTATGGTGCGAGCTGGCATTTTGCTTCATGGCTGTTCGGATGAAACTGAACATTACGCCAAAATTAAGGAGTCTGTTGAGTTGGTGAAAGATTTGCGCGGCGAGGAAGGCCTGCGAGCTTTAGGCTTCGAGTACCGAATGCTGCCATGCGCCAACCATGCACCTACGGACCGTTGCGACGAAGACGACGACGAAGACGAATGCAATGATTTTATTGATCACGAGGATGGCCAATGTCTGGTGGATGTCGTGTATGAGCAACAGCCCGTCGGCCAACCAAAGCAGGTTGAACGAGGGTCCGAAGCGTCATTCCTGCACGAGGCGAAGGAAGATCTGGTCCAGTTAAATGACAAGTCCTCGGACGTAGTCACTACCGATCAAGCATCTGACAATCCATATTTGTACTCGATGCAGCCATTTTCATACTCTGAATCGTTGCGGAGTGTTGTAACGGACACATGTGACGTTGACGACCTTTTGGACGAGCCAGTATCCGCTTTTTCCTCAGGACCCAAGTGCATGCTATGCATGCGCCGGCTGTACCACATTGCCACGGATACATTGGTAACACTCGCAAATCGAAAGGTTTTTATCGCAGACGGCAACATGTACGAATCAGTGGCTCGCTTGTGCCAGGAAAATGCCATCGACGCCATGTGCCATGAAGCAAAACTGGAATGGCTAGACGTGGATATACGCGACGCGAACGGGCCAGGTGGATCTCAAGACGAAAATCTTCGAGTCCTTGTTAACGCAACTCATCCATGTCTGCATCTACAAGCAAGTGATGATGGCGCACGTGATGCTATGGCTGGCAGGCCATCCCTTTTGATTGCAACGGGCCGAGGCAAGGTTCGGGCTGGAGTATTCAGCCGGGAGCACTTGATGGGATCAGGCATGGAACTAGCCACGGCACTGCCTATGGTTCGCGAAGCCATGAGGCGCAATATGAATGTCATTATTGTCGATCATAACGTGTGCGGAGAAGTTAATGGGTTCGCTAACTTCAAAAAGACGATGGACGCGATTGCCAATCGATTAGCAGAAGGCACAACCGGTATGGAGCTCTCGGATCAAGGATTATCTTATCATGCCTTATATGTCGTGGCTCATTCGGCGTCGGGTGGTCACCTTTGCCGGTATCTCCTTGAGAAACAGACACACTATTTGCCGCGCATTCAAGCCATTGCTTTCACCGACTCAACGCACAATATCCAGTGGTGCAAGCGAAAGAGACTAACAGAACTAACTAACTTGCTGGAGTCCAAGAAATGTGTCTACTTTCGCAGTTCCAAGGCTCGAGAGCAGGATGACAATAGCTTGTGGTATCTCCATCGTTCCGGGGAACCGATTCAAACGGACGAATTCTGGCAGCACCGATTTGGAACAGTCAATACATACTGGGCGGGAACAAACGAGCACTCGCTTACCAATTGGTATGCGCATGTCAAGATTTGGCATCATTTCGACGACATGTTGCGCGAGGCGAGCGCTGAAAATATGATTCCCAACAGCCGCAATATCCTTCTGGACTAAGAGTGAGCGCGAAAGCAAGGATGACTTTATCATGCAAAAGAGTACTGTATGTAAACTATCTTCTGTTCGACTGTCTTTGAGGTCTGCGTTATTCGACAAAGACTCTTCCGCCCCATTCATTTTTCGTCGTTCCGTCATGCAGGCGGGCGTTTTTGGGTTACAAGGCACAGTTACTTATCATGTTCACTCAACAATAACAACAATATATATGTTTAAACTTTATTCGCTGGCATAATAGATGACTCATCTACGAGTTCTCCGATAGACGTTTCGAGCGTCGCATATACGAAAAATCATTCATGCTACTTCCGCAATGGTCCGCGTATTTGTTTTTTACGCAATTGAAGTGGTGACTCGTGGATCTTTCGTGGCAAGAAATGCCCGCGTAGTAAACCGATCAAAGCAGAGTAGGCCGCAAACCAAGTAACCGAGAGCGCAGATCGACCTGTACATGGCGAAAGAAGAAGCTTGGTCAGATTCCCAGACGACATTCTCAAGCAATCCGCATCGTCCAACCTCGGCAGAATACGAAAGAAACGTACAGAACAAAGGCAGTAACCATTTGAAAGTTAACCGCGCTAGATGGAATTTCGGAGCTTGGATCCGCCACAGCAACGTAGCCACTGCTGTAGGCATCGTCGCCACCGTTCGCATCGTCACCATTGGCCGCGCCATCATCTCCATTTGCATCGTCTCCAGCCGCCGCATCATCCGCATAATACTGCGACTGTTTCTCGTAAAGCGTCTTGTCATAAATGGGATGGGAGGAAGTAATGGCGGCAATCAGAAACATGAACAGGGCGCGCGCAATAAATCCCTTCAAGCCGGAAAACTTTTTGACAAGACGCGAAACGTCAATTTCTACAGCCAGCGCAAGCATACAGAGTCCAAGTCCATAGACGCGAATGACAGTGTCTCTCCAGCCGCCTGCCATGGTCTTGACTGATTCTGGACTAGCCATGTGTACAAAGATAATGTACATCGTGTTTGACAGCAAGTTCAACACGAGAAAGCAAAAGGTGATTGCCTTTAGCACGCGAATGATTCCAAGAACTTGTCGGGGAGTCAAGACATATGCAACGGCCTGTTTAACAATAACAGATCAGGAAGATAATGAGTACCATCATCCATATGCAAATTTGAGGAATTGTATTACAAACGAGGAGAGCGAAAAACGATTCCTTGTTGCAAATCGGCGTCGTTGCTCAGTTCTAGGAAGAAAGCTTACCTGACAAATGCTACGAACAAGGTTGGCTTGAATGGAATCATCGTCTTCCGGAACGTCGGTATGCTGTGCCTGGAGCCGATCGTTCAAACTCGTCGCCGGTGCCGCCACTGGTTCGGACCTTTGATCACCCAAAAGTTGCGACGAGTTGGACGACTGGTGAGAGGTGCTCATATTGTCTTTTAATTTCCTGTAAAAGGACTGCTCCACTAGTAGAAGTTACTGTTTGGATTCGTTATTTTGCTCTTGCAGATAGACTAGCGCAGCACACCCATTGACTCTGTGCCATTGCGGCCAGAAATCACAGTGGACGCTGCTTTTCGCTCGGCCAATGCTTGCTTCTAATTAGCCATCGGTTGAGCGATGGATACAATGGCGAGCTCGGAATACGGCAAGGCTGGCTCGGAAACAAGTGAACGGCGGGGTTGCTCGCCGACCTACATTATGCCCTATAGTGATGGTGGCATTTTGTGAACATCAAATTTCAGCTTAGCTACCGTAGCTATATAGTATTTATGGATCAGCTGCCTAACGCAAAAAAGCAGTTTGATTCCGCATCATCGTAATCCATATACTATGACTTTACGTAAATGGATGCAGACCCATGCTTTGGCACTAAGTGATACGCAGCGCGAAGTTAGAATCACCTCTCACGCAACAATGCCGAGCTCGGTTATCCGAAATGTGAACACGGCCGGAGCCACAACGTTGCTCTTGACAACCGAGCAGCGTCGAATTATGGATTGATCGTGAATATGCTGCTGCTGGTTGTGCTCTAGTTGCACGCGCGTCGTCACGCAATGATGCCACGCCGTGCCCAAAGCGGCGCTGGTGTCAATGCTGTCCGCGGTCCCTTGGTTGAAAGCACCGCCCCCTGTCTGGTTGATCACTACGATTGCAAGATTGTAATGATCGGCAAGTCGCTTGAGAATTTGCGCCGCCTGCATGACAGCAGCCGCTCTCCGAGGAGCACTTCCGGAACCAAAGTCGCGATGGATTGGAGCAGCAATGCTATCCAAAACAATGAGACGGACGGAAAACCGATTGGGATCACTGTCGCGCGCAATAATCTCATCCTCGAGGCCAGAGAGGACGTCGAGCAGCCCTTCGGTACTGTTGGGTGTATGGATCGTTACGTTTAAAAGTACATGGTGTTCAAATTCTTGACCTTCATAAGCACAATGTAAAGATAACCCTGTTGCATTAGTTTGATTGAATAGTGCAGCTTGATTCATTGTGATTTGCCGCAGTCGCGGAACACTTATTTTTTGTTCCGTGTCAATGTAGATGCATCCTTGTTGGAAGCGTGCGGCGCTGACTGCCAATTGCATCGCTAACTGCGTTTTTCCCGCACTTGCACGTCCGACGAGCTCGGTAATTGACCCAATGCGTATACCCCCCTTCAAATGAGTGTCGAGAGCGGCGAGTGACGTTGGAATGTGTGTCAATGAGAACCCCGTAGTCGCTCCGTGGGTCAATCGCAGTAACGACAGAGCCGTCCGAGGCTTTGGTGCGCAGTAGACACAGACTTGTTCAATAAATCGAATGCATTCGCCTATTAAGTGAGAGTGTGTATTTGATGAGAAAGGGAGTGTATATTGTTTATATAAGCAGATGAAAGTAACTACGAGATCGTAGAGCGTAAGCATCATCTATTCGTCACAACTCACAGTACGTCAACAAGGGATCCAAGACACGAAGTAGAACCAGCGGAGAAAGTTTCAGTAAGCCTCCTACAGTTGTAACCCTCTCATTAATTGTGTCACTGATGAACGACTTGCTAGAAAACGCTCTTAGTTTCGAGCAAATGTCGTCACGCAGAGTGGCAGCTGACTGTGAGTCAGCACCAGTGACAACGATGGAATCATCTACGATTCCGCAGTCATCGGTTTTCTCCTTCAAGTTTTTGTACAGTTCTAGCGGAAGCCTGGTTAAACTGCGTTGCGCGACGGACATGCTTCGTTCGTTGTCGTCGCTTGCATGATGCAACAAGGTCGCAAGATGAGATTGGCACGCAGATTTGCGATTGACCGCGCCAATGCGTGAATGAATTTCGAATTTCAATACCGTTTAGGATCATGAATGAAGTTGTCATTCTGGACCTTTTGGTCGTACCGTTACACAACCTGCGGTGCAGGATGGTTAGTAACGCGGTAAGTGGTTTCGACGGTATCATCGTCATGCTCAACATCCTCTCACCAATACTTGTTATCAGCAATCTCGTCGTATCTAATAAACATACTACGGTAGCTACCTCGAAACAGTCCATCCATTATCATGTCAACAGAGACTCTTGTACTACGAGGAACATTGAAGGGCCACGGTGACTGGGTGACGAGCCTTGCCACCACCCCCGAAGACCCCAACCTCTTGTTGTCGTCGTCGCGTGACAAGTCGGTGGTTGTCTGGCAGCTTACGCACTCGTCCACGACGGGAGACGATGATTCGTATGGTTATGCGCGTCGGGCTCTTCGTGGCCATTCTCATTTTGTGAGTGACGTCGTCATTTCGTCCGATGGAGCCTTTGCCCTTTCGGCTAGTTGGGACTCGGAGCTTCGACTCTGGGACATTGCCACGGGAAAGACGACCCGACGCTTTGTCGGACATGAGAAGGATGTTCTCTCTGTGGCCTTTTCGGTGGATAACCGTCAAATTGTTTCCGGTAAGCTAAAGGCGGCATCAATCGAGAATTCTCTGGAAGTTTCACCTGTTCTGAGCATCTTCTCACTCCACCATTATTTCTCGTTTTTCTTTCTCCTTTGCTTTCATCAGGCTCCCGAGACGGAACTATTCGTCTCTGGAACACGCTCGGAGAGTGCAAGTACACCATTTCGGGAGACTCCGAAGGCCACAAGGACTGGGTCGCGTGCGTGCACTTCTCGCCTTCCCAGCAAGTCCCCCTCATTGTTTCGGCGGGATGGGACCGACTGGTCAAGGTATGGAACCTTTCCACCTGCACCTTGCGCAACGATTTGGTAGGACACACTGGATACCTCAACACTGTATGTGTGTCACCTGATGGGTCGCTCGCGGCATCGGGAGGCAAGGACAATACGGCCATGCTTTGGGACCTGAACGAAGGCAAGCGACTTTACTCGCTCGATGCGGGAGAGATCATCAATGGACTCGTCTTTTCACCCAACAGATACTGGCTCTGCGCGGCGACGGATGACTCCATCAAGATTTGGGATTTGGAATCAAAGGTGGTTGTTGACACGCTTCGCCCGGAGGAGACTGAAAATGGCAAGGTGCCGGCCTGCACCTGCTTGGCCTGGTCGGCGGATGGATCAACTCTCTTTGCTGGATACACGGACAATGTCATTCGCGTATATGCTGTCACATCAATTTAAATAGTAATGATGAACTGTTATTATTAATTACTCCACGTTGGTGTGGGTTGTTTGTAAGCTACCTACCGTAGTTCCGATTGCGAGACTGCCTGCCTTGTCGTCGCTAAGAAAATTTAGCAATGCTTCGGTTGCCACATACGATAACTCACCGTCAGATTCAGCTTCCAAAACTCTTTTTAGCGCATGGACACACTTGCGATAGTGCGGCACTACATTGCAAACAAGTTGTTTCTTGATCCCGACTTGGTGGACCGATTCGGGTGACTGGATGAGTCTCCTCATTTTATGGAACTGAGTCACTTGTCCGCCCTTTAATAGCGTGATAGACTTTCCTTTCTTGCCGGCGCGAGCTGTTCGTCCGCATCGATGTACATACACCTTGGCATAAACAGGAACATCGTAGTTAATCACCGTGCTGACAAAAATGTCCATCCCTCGAGACATGCCATCGGAGCAAATCACCAAAGACAAATTGTCACTGACGTCCTTGCATCGACGGATCAGCGTCGCTCGATCCTTTTGGTTCAATGAGCTGGAAAACTCGGCAATCATCGTGGCGTTGCCGAGCCCCGAGGCGATCCAGAGGAGCTGCACGAGTCGCGTCAGCCTATGGGTCGACTCCAAGCTCGATGTAAACACGACAACGATACCTTTGGAGTTGGTGCTGCCATCAAATGCCGTTAGTTTCTTTGCCCCGTGCATACCATCCAGTATCAAAGACAGCAACACCACTGGCTTTTGCTCGGCTGTGCATTCCACAATACATTCCACGAGGTTGCTAGGCATGGCATATTTCTTGCCTCCATGAGCAACGTCATCAAGGCCCGATGAAAACTGATGCAGATCAAAATGCCGCGGATTCACTAAATGCAAGGAAGCAAGCTTTTGAGGATCGCGAGTCAGAGTCGCCGACACCAGAAACTTGCGGAGTTGCACTGGCTGACGGAAACAAGCTGCAGATGTTTTGACCGAACCTGCGTCTTGATTTTCTGGCCCTCCATGGTTGCGCCTCCAGGTCGCAGGCGTAAATTTAAAACCAGATCCATCTGGACGCATATGAAACTCTATTCGTCCCACGTCATCTTTTAATGTGACACGCTGTGGTATTTGCGTCGAATGTGCCGACGCCAGCACGCGGTCGAACCAATTGTGGTACCTTTGGTTCAGCAATCTATCCGCCTCATCGATACAAATAAACCTCAAGTGCTGCAGTGTGAATCCAGGTGTTGACTCCAAATGATCGACAAGTCGACCCGGTGTGCAAATAAGTATGTCAATCGGTGAAGCTATTGGTTGAACGTCGTCCAATGCTGCAGTAAAATCAGAAGGTGTGTGATAGGCCTTGAGCGCCAGCTCAAGGTTACCTGGATCAAAGTACAGACGTTGACGCAAGGATGCCGAGCTAGTGCTTTTGGAGTCAACCGTCAATGCAATCTGCTCCGCCTTGAAATCAGACTGCCCAACCGCCAGTCCCACCCGTATATTAGAGCCTTGCGTGTAAGTGTCAAAGACGCGATAAACTTGGTCGGCAAGGTCACGACTTGGAAGAACGATAAGAGCTCTCAATTTGCGAAACTGTCGATGCGCCAGCGAATTGAGAATGGGAAGAACGTAGCTCAGTGTTTTTCCACTGCCTGTGGGCGCGGTAATGCAAACGTCTCGCGCTTGAATGTGAGGGTGACGTTCACTGGCAATCACATCCGGAATAGTAAGTGCCTGTATGGAAAAGAAAGTCTCGAAGCCTTCGCGTATTAAATTATCAATTAAAAATGGAGCCAAATTCCACGCCTCTGCTGTCTTCTGCATAGGCATTTCAGATATACGCATGGCTGCTTGAATCTCGTCTCGCGATAATCTAGAACCTGTTGATTGATCTGTCACTCGCGTGTCGTCCGCAACTGCATGTGACCAGGTATGCTCCTCATCTTCAATGATGTCCATGTCATCAAAAGCTTCCTCCTTTACATTCGCGCTCTGTTTATTACGATTAGATGACTCGTCGGGAGCAATGACACGACATGAACTGTTCGGCTGATCGCTCGAGGCCGCAGATGACGATGATAAATTTCGCCGTCGTCTCTTCGTTGCTGCCGTTTCCTTCAGCACAGCGTGCGGATCAAATTGAGTCACTTGAAACATGATTTGTACAAATTAACATTAACGCCGTAGACAGCGCCACAAGGTTCCAGAATGTTGAGCGTTTAGCAGAAGCATCGAGTCAATGTGAAACGAGAAAGATTGGTCGTGGTGAGATGAAGCAGCCTTTTGTCTGACCGGTTATGAACATTTTACAACGTGGCAGCGTGGATGCCCGCCAATCAGATCCATCGGCTCGCTAGCATCGCCAGAAACGATCGAAGGTTTCTACGGCGACGGCGGTCCAACAAGAATGGAGACGACGACCAAGTTGCACAGCATCATTGTCAGTCTCTTGATTGCTTCGTTTCTATAAATACAGAAATTGATCTCTTATCATGTCGGAAGTCCCGCCGACGCGTATGAACCAGCAAATCTTCAAGGGGAAGTTGAAGGCTGCCGTTGGAGGACACAAGCTTCTCAAGAAAAAGGCCGATGCATTAAAGGTAAGGCTTTTGTCGCTTGTAATGGAGAAGGTAACGAGAAAGGACTTAATGTCATGCAATATATTTCAATCCTACAGGTCAAGTTCCGTGACTATGCCAAGATGATTGCCGAAACCAAGTCCAATATGGCGGCTGATGCGTCGGGCGCCTTTTTCTCGCTCACGCAGGCCGAGTATGCTGCCGGAAACTTTAAGCGCAAGGTGGCCGAAGGTTCCCTTCAAGCTCGGATTCGCGTCGGTGCTGGCGTTGATAACGTAGCCGGTGTCAAGTTGCCAGTTTTTTCCAAGTACGATACGGGCGCTGTTGCGGACAATCAGAGTCTTGGACTGGTGGGCGGAGGCAAAAAGATTGTTGCAGTTCGCGAAAAGTTTACTATTCTTTTGGAAAATCTGATTAAGCTGGCGTCGCTTCAAACTAGTTTCATGACGCTAGATGAAGCATTGAAGGTGACGAACAGACGAGTCAACGCGCTTGAGAATGTCACCATTCCAAAGATTGAAGCCGTCCTAGATTACATTAGTCGAGAGCTTGACGAATTGGAGCGAGAGGACTTTACTCGTCTCAAGCTCGTGCAGGGGAAAAAGCAAGTCGAGATTGCAGCGGAAAATGCTCGCAAGGACGCCATGAAGCGAGAAGCGCTCTTGGAGGGCACTCCTTTACCAATTGGGAAGGAGAATGACGAGGACATCACGGCAGCATATGATGCTAATGATGACCAGGATGTTGTCTTTTAAGGGGACTACCGCGTTAATTTGGAAGTGGTTGGGTGTGCTATTCTTCCCAGCTAAAATTCTGTGTTGCTGTGGAATTAGCTCGGCGTATCGTTGTGTTTCAAATCTACGAACAAATTTGATCCTTCTATTTAGTACACTTTTAATTTGCTCTGGTCACACCCAATTTATATTTCTCTAGCATTGTTGCAAGCCATTGACCGCGGCGGCCATTGCGCAATTCATTGATCGGCCCTGTGTGGAGGACTTGGCGATAGGTGTTCTAGCTATCCGTAAGGACACGTGTGCAGGCTCGGCCGGCGCCCTCATCCGCCTAAGTAAGCGTGGCAAAACGCAAAACGAAACCGTCGGCTCACAATTTCTCCACCATGACGAAAGGCGATTGCTGTGACACGTCCGAAATACAATTTTACCATGGTGCGAACTTCAAAGCAAGCCAAGGTTGAACCTGTTGAATGGGAAAATCCTATCTGGGAATATGTGCGAGATGATGAAGAGGAAGTTAAAAGAAAGCGTTCATGGGGGATCGGAAGACGAACCAAGGAGAGACACGATGATCCATCACTTCTTGGATTCTTGTCCTTTGACAATCGAAACACTAATTCGTCGTCGAGACAAGCATCTTCTAATAGAATGATGAATATGCATCCTATAGCAGCCTTATTTGATCGCGAGGAGGGCGAGACGACCACTGTCTCACTTCTTGATGCCGAAACGTTAACGAACGTAAATTCGGCTTGGTCGTTCCTCGACCAGCCTTACGAAATATCAGAAAGGGACTGGAAGAAGCAGTTGAATAAGGAGCACTGCCAAGATTCCAAGACCCTTACAAAAGTGAAGGAGCAAAGAGCTGCGGTAAAAAACTCATCGAAAGGACGGAAACCTCTCAAGTACAAGGACGCAGAGGATGATTCTTGGTTTGATCTTCTGTTGTCGTTTGAAGGCAGCGCTCCAAAGACGAACAAACTAAACCTCACAAACAAACCCAGAATAAGTGAGTGGACTTCTAATAAAGACTCCTCGGGAACGTATTACGACAATCAGCCATACGAAATTTCAGCGCGCGGGTTCTGGTGGCAAAAAAAGCGGGAAAAGACGCAAATCCAGCGAGACCTAAACCAGGGAAAGAAAGCCCATAAGACTGCGAAAAAAGCAGAGAAAACTGGAATTCAGTCGACATCGTGCGAACATGATGACGACTATTGGCTTGCCATGTTCTCGTCAGGCGACGAAGGTGACTTCGAACGAAAGATACCAACATCACCCTGGACCAAGTCCAAAAAACCGAGCTCATCATGTCAGAATGAAAAAGAAACGGGCCAATGGGTCAAGAACAGCGAACAAATGAGCAGGGACACACCGGCAAAGTTATGGGACGGTATTACAGCAACGTTTGAACCTTGGTTGGTCGGCAACGAGTACGACAATTACGACAGTGGCACCAGCAGTTGTTCTGACGTCTCCACAGACACTGGAAGAAGCTCACTCAAGGATGACGATAGTCAAGCCGAGTCTGCAAATTCTTTCAGCGATGACCCCGGCAACGGGAACGACATCACGATTGCGTTTGACCGAGATGAGAACGATTTTCAGTCACGATATCGAGCAAACACTACATTACTCTCCCCATTAAAGCCAATACTAAAATCTTCTTTTAAAGAAGATCCCCTGAAGAAGTCCATGCCAACCATCAACCATGATAGCGATTTGTATCTGGGAGGAACAAATATGATCAACAGGGAGGATAGTGTCATATCTACCGTCCTTCCAAAGATAACTCCAGCAATTAGCCAAGACCAGTCTATACCAGTTTGTCGGCAGACGATAATAACGCCGGTCGGGAAAGTGCACGAGCAAATTGATCACTGGGGCGCCCCAATATCAGCCGGCCCTGAGTCTAGCAACGACCAAGATTTTCAGTCGTACGCACTCGCTTTAAATTCTGCTCCTAGAGTTGTCTGCTGCAGCATTAAAGACCTTGACCTAGAGCAGCTCCGGCTTGCTCGCGAGACTGGTCTCCCTATTCATGAACTTTCTCCAGAAGAATTGGCGACAATCTTCCCAAAGCTTCGATCGGTAGCCAATGAACGAAGCCATGCGCACCCTCGATCTGTAGTCATCGGAAACTCACTCTCATTCGAGAGGGAACTGCCAGCTCACTTTCAAGCAGTTTTGAAGCGAGAGGGGCCGCAGTCATTATATGAATACGAGTACGAATCCGGGGTTCAGAAGCTTTTGCTGTATGATTCATTTGGTAACAATCCGCGAGAGCTTTTGAAAATGCATGTCGCTGGTGGGCTGCCTGAGGACGGATTAAACGATGTTGTGCTAGTCCAAGTGGAGGTAAGGAAAAACAAACCTCGCGACAATTCTCCTGCAGGCAAAACTGACCTCGTCCTTAATTTGACAGGCATCCACCGTTTCTCCCACCGACTGCGCCATCCGTAGAGGCGATACGTTGCACAAGAGCCATGTCCCATTGCCAAATAGCCCGGGAGTGGACGCTGTCGGTGTGATATACAGGGTTGACGCACATACAAGAAATAAATTTAATCTGTTAAAGGGACAACGTGTCATAACGCTGTCCAGGTGGGGAGGAAACTCCCGATATCTAAGTGTAAAACCCGATGATCTAGTCAAAGTGCCAGACGATATCGATCCAGCGGAAGCAACTTGTTTACCTGAAACGTATCTCTCGGTCTTTCAGATTCTCCATCACGGCCAGAGTGCCAGCTTAAGATACCGCAACAACGCCTTGAAAGGGAAGTGTTTCTTGGTAGTCGGTAACATGCAGGCAAATTTTGGCAGGGCCATTGGACAGCTCGCGGCAATTGGAGGTGCTGAAAATGTTTACGCAACAGCCAAGACTAAGCATGTTCAAAAATTAGTCTCATTCGGTATCCTGCCAGTTAGCAATGACCCCATCGAGTTTTGCGCCCGCCTGGAGAACAGGATTGATATTATTATCAGTCTGGAAGAGCCGCTTACTCCATTGCATCACAAGGCTCTCAGAACAACGGGTGTAGTGATTACCATGGCTCAAACAGAAAGAAAAACAGTCTCAGCTAGTCATCTAGATGAAAAATTGGCACTTTTCAACTGCAGTCGAAACAAGAAAGTAGCAGGACTAGCTGGCTACTGTTACGACGTTTTTATTGAGTGGGACCGCCACTTGAAACGCTGCAAGGCAGATTTGCGGTATCTGATTCAAAAGCTTCAAGAGAGCAAAATTTCACCGTATATACTAGATCGCATTCCGCTTGCCAAGGTTCCGAAGGCGCAAGAGATGATTGAGGCAAAGAAATTGCCAGGATTTATCGTATGTGAGCCTTGGCTCATTTCCAAATCTCGAGCAGTAGCACTCTAGCAAGAAGATGCGTAGCTAAGACGACAATGTTACATAAAGGCCTTCTTAAGCTTATGTTTCATCACAATTCCGTAGGACTACTTGCTTCATCACCCTGTAAGGAGCCGTGCGATCCGTCCATAGTTCAAACTGGCCGATACCTTGTTCCCAAAGCATTTCCGAGCCTCGTACCACACGGCATCCGGCTGCCTTGGCTTGCAAGACAAGCTTCGTGTTAAATGGCTTGTAATTTACGTCAAAAACGACTGGCAGAGCGTCTTTGGATTCCAACACCCAATCAGGTAAAACAAATTCTGCGGCCGCCGGTAGCGTACTTATTACAACGCAAAGAGCGCCACGCTTGCCTCCGTCGAGTATATTCCCAAGAGCGTTATCCATACTTGACTGCTCGTCGAGACTCGATAATACCTGCCCGCCAAATGATGCTGCTAGATGGGTGGCTTTTGACGGTGTGCGGTTGTGAAATAAACATCTCAATCCCAGTTTCTTTACCACATACGCAGCTGCACGAGCAGTTCCACCAGCTCCTAAAATGAGTGCATAATCGCAGGAGCTGCGGACATTATTGCCAAGCAGTCTTTTTAACGGGTTGTAGATGCCCTTCCAATCCGTATTATCACCGTACAACACGCGCTGAAAGCCTTCGCCATCCTCAAATACCTCTCTTGTAAGTAGCGTGTTGACGCTACCAATCTCCTTGGCAGCATCACTCAAAATATCGACGTATGGCATGATGGCCTGCTTATGCGGAATCGTCACACTCGCGCCACCAAAATCGCCCGATTTAAAGAGATTGGAATTGATAAATTCCTCGATGCTCTCTGTATCCACACGAATGTAATCGTGCGGAAGCTTCGTCGCGGCGAATGCTGCACCATGCATCTGTGGACTCACAGAGTACGCAATCTTGTGTCCCACTATACAGTACTTTCTCGGTGTGAAAATCTTGGTTAAGATTCGAGTAGTCATTATTTCAGAAGACGTCATCTGCCCCGGAGCGGCCTTCATCGGAAGGGATTCGTGTGTAACAGGCGTGAATGGAAGATTGATCACTCGCGAGAATTTGCCAATGTCCCCGAGTATGAGTGAAATATGTGGAATTATCGGTTTGCCGTCAGCCAATGCCAACGAGGAAGCAATTAAGGCCGCTTCATGTGCCATTCGATCCTGCCCTTCTCGATCAATCGACAGGACAACTTTTGCTCCATGGGCGCGTCCATCCAACGCGCATTGCTGAAATAACGTTACAGCGTCAGTGGTTGTAACAGAGCGGCCGACGACATGCTCGCTACCAAGAATTTGGCTCGCGTATCTTTCCCTGGCACAAAGTAGCAAAGAGTTTATTTCTTCCTTTACCCATGCACTCTCCACATCAAGAACTTCAACGCCAGCTCGAAGACCCCAGCGCAACAAACTAAACATTTTCGCAATGCCAGCGTCATCGTCCGGATACGTTCCAGCTTGATGTTTCGTCCGCACTGTGTAAACAATGGGCATGACATCCTCCAAAGCGCGCTCACCAAAGGGAAGAGCAGGCACGCGTACGCAGTGGGGACGACAATAGCGACGCAATAGTTGCATGCCATATATTAAATCAAATCTATTGTCGCGGCAATCCAGTAGGTCCGCTCGATATTCCATGGCATCTACGTCCCTAGACATTTCCTCAACAAACGGTTCGACTTGTGTGATATTGGGAAAACTTAGTGACAGAAAGAATGTATGCTTTCCCATAGTGAGATGCGGCGAGTTTGCAGTTTGATTAAATGTTTCCCCTGGTATTGCGGGAATGAGGCGGGCGCGAGCAAGGAGGCGTTGAAATTCCCACTCGATGTGTTCCCACTGTTCATTACCCTCCAGACCTTCGTCTCGAATGCAAATTTCATAGTCAGAGTATTTGATAAGATGATTGTCTTCCAATTGAGCCTTTCGATGAGCGACAGCTTCCGGCATGTTACTGGATGCGCGGTCGACGTTGACGTAGACAGACAAAAGTCCACACTCATAAAGACGTCGAGCCACGCTCAATTGGTGCTCCGTCGTTTTGTCGTCGTCAACGTCCAAGCCCGCTCCATTAAAGTCAACAAGTAAGATTTGAGGCCATCTCAGAGAGAGTTCATTTATTTGTTTAATTAGATTGTCTTCGTTGGTGTCCATGTTGACTCGAAGAATGCGTTCGATGTTGTCCATCGCCCCACGTCGCGTATGAAAGGACGAAGCAAGTCGGCTCATCTCACTGCCGGCACCTGAAGCACCAATGAGAACAATTGGCTTATCATAGTCATAAAATATTTGTCGAACAACTTGATCTTCGGTCACTGAGTTAGCAGATAGTTGTCGTCGCATTCTCGCGTGAGGAAAGATTGAGGTGGTTGATGGCATCATGATATGGAATCCTTGAATCGGTGATACCGGTATGAAGCATAGGGAAAAAGCAATAGAAAAAACATGCGCACTTCCACAGAAATAACTTATGGTTGATGTACGCATAGTAGGACTTTACTAAAATTCACCGGAGGCCTACCTAGACCGATGCCCATGGTGAATTGCGATTGATGTTTGTGGTTGCAGCGCTTTTGTCGCGATGTCGCACCAAGCAAAAGATCGTCTTACCGTTACTCGGATTGCACTCACGTATGACTTACCGGTATTCTAAAATAATGGGTAATGAATTACGCTACCGGTACTTTGAGTGTCCGGATGCGCATTGCATTACAGTACATTACCGTACTATGCAACACCGTTTTTTATACAGCGCAATAGTGATACAATTAAACGGAGCGGTTAAAGGTAACTCGTCCCCCATTTTTTACTCGAGCTGATTCAGACCTGCCTTGACCTTAGCATCCTGCTCTTCTAATTCTTTCAATTCGGCCTTAACCTTGTCAACAACATCTTGTGGGGCCTTGTCTACGAACCCTTTCGATTGCAATCGGCCGGCAAGCTTAACAATTTCCTTGCTAAGCTTCTCGCTTTGTTTTTCGAGTCGAGCTCGCTCCTTTACAGGATCGATCAAATCTGAAAGTGGCAAATAGGCTTCAATCCCGTCCCGAACAACAAGCTGGACAGATTGCACGGCAATCGCCTCTTTACCTTCTTGTGAACCAAATTCGTAGACATATACTTGGCCAGGATCGAGTCGCGCCAAGGCGACTAGAGATTTGGTCTCCGCCTGCAACATTTCGCGCAATGCCCCACTGGCGACAATAATGGCACTAATGCGCTTTCCAGGCTCCACGTTATACTCGGACCTAGCATTTCGAATGCTTCGCGTTAGCGCCTGGAATGCTTCAAACTGATCGACGGCGTAATCGCTGGTGACCAGTGGCCTGCCATCGTCCATTTGCGGCCAGTCGGCAAGCATCAATGCGTTAGCAGCCTTGTGCTTATCGGCGGCAGCCCGAGGAAGTTGATGCCATAGCTCCTCGGTAACGAAAGGCATGTATGGATGGAGTAGTCGCAAACTCGTGTCGAGAATATAAACTAAGATGCGACGCGCGTTTTGAGCTTCTTTGCCGCCTACACCTCCGGCGCCTTCGTATAACCGCGTTTTTGATATTTCGATGTACCAATCTGCGTATTGATCCCAAAGAAACTCGTACACTTTGCTTCCAGCCGCGCCAAGCTGATAATTTTCAATGTCCTTCGTCACGCTCTTGACAACCGAATGGCATCTTGACACAATGTACTTTTCCGGAAGTGCTAGCGAATCAAACTCTTCCTCGGTGATGGGCCCTGACACGCCCAACGAAGCAAGTTCATCGCCAGAAATGTCCTTGAGCGCGTTCCCGGTGACAAATTTGCAACAATTCCAAAGCTTATTCGCGAAGTTGCGATTAGCTTCTATTTTTTCCATGTTCAATGGAATGTCTTGCCCCGGTGTGACACCAGTAACGAGAGAATAACGCAAGCTATCAGCCCCATATTGTGCGACTGTATCGAGAGGATCGACTACGTTGCCTTTCGTTTTCGACATCTTGGTTCCATCTGCGGCGCGCACCAATCCATGAAGATAAACGACTTGAAAAGGACTTTTGCCAGTAAGCTCCAGTCCCATCATGGCCATTCGTGCAACCCAAAAGAAAAGTATATCATATCCAGTTTCCAAGCAAGTGGCGGGGTAGAATCGGGCCAAGTCACTGTTTGGGTTCCCCTCGTCGGCGGGCCATCCAACGGTAGCAAATGGCCAGAGACCGGAACTAAACCATGTATCCAGCACATCTTCATCCTGTCGAAGAATTACATCCGTCGAATGCCCGAGTTTTACTGCCTGTGACCGGGCGGCCTCCTCGCTGCGAGCGACGATATACTCCGTCTCATCATCGCCGATGTAGTAAACTGGGATTCTTGAAGGAAGCGTAAAGTGAAACGATGTAACATGTGGATACGGCAAATGATTTGAGAAGACTGTTTGATGACAATTCCCCATCGGATGCATCAAATAATGATTTCGAAAACGCGCCTAACAACAACAAGGAACGAACCGACAGTATGACGTACCTGTGCCCCCATACCAGTTGACGCGACACGCACCAATCATGAATATCCGAAAGCCAGTTGTACCAAACCTTGTTAAATCGCTCGGGTACAATCTTGATATCGCCGTCTTCAACAGCTTTTAGCGCCTTGCTGCCCATGCCAGACGTCTTGACGAACCATTGACTACTGACGAGAGGTTCAATCACATCGCCGCCGCGTTGCGATCTAGGAACTCTTTGCGAATGAGGATCCACTTTGATCGTCAAGCTTTCTTTTTCCATGTCAGCCCATATTTGTTCGCGGCAGGCAAATCGATCAAGATTGTTATAGTCACCAGCGTTGGCATTCATCGATCCATCCTTGTTCATAATGTTGATAATTGGCAAGTCATACTTCTTTCCCAGTGCATAATCGTTCGGATCGTGGCCAGGAGTAATCTTGAGCGCCCTGCAAAGAGGTGTAGAGCGTCAATCAAAAAGTGAACTCGATACGGGCGACAAAACATCTCGCGTTCATTGCACTCACCCTGTTCCAAACGCCATATCAACATATTCGTCAGCAATGACCGGGACAGATCGACCCCCACTCATTGGCACCACAACCAGTTTGCCAATTAAGTGCCTGTAACGTTCATCATCGGGATGGACACAGACAGCAGTATCGCCAACAATGGTTTCGGGACGCGTTGTAGCGACAGGAATGAACTCTGCAAACGATTTACAGGATAAACGAGTCAATCATAGTAGGAAGCCTAGCACATTCACATACGAGACATCCATCGCCCCCATATCATACCTTCCGAGCCTTCGACCATGTACTTGAAAAAGTACAGCAAGCCCTGCTCCTCTGAATATTCCACTTCTAGGTCGCTGACCGCCGTCTGGAGCATTGGTGCCCAGTTGACCATGTACTCGCCACGATACACCAATCCCTTTTCATGCAACCGGCAAAAAGCTTCAACAACTGCCTCACTCAAATCTTCATCCATGGTAAACTTTTCACGTGACCAATCCGCCGACGCGCCGAGTGATCGAAGTTGTGAAGTAATGAACCCTCCTTGCTCCGCCTTGTATTGCCAGACTCGCTTCAAAAATTCCTCGCGACCAACTTGTTCGCGTGTCTTCCCTTCCTCCTTCAAAAGCTTTTCTACCTGTAGCTGCGTTGCAATGCCCGCGTGATCCGTGCCAGGCAGCCAAAGCACTGGCCGTCCTCGCATTCGATGAAAGCGCGCCAGCACATCTTGGAGTGCAACGAAAATGGCGTGACCCATGTGCAAACGACCCGTGACGTTGGGAGGCGGCATGGGTAAGACATATGGTTGGTTATCTTTGGTGTTTGGTGCGCCCTTGGCGTCGGGCTGAAAGCAGCCAGAGGATTCCCACCACTTGTAAACGTTCGATTCAAACAGAGCTGGTTCATACTTGTCAAGCATCTTGCGCTGCTGATTGAGGATGTCGTATGGCTGCATCGGTTCTGTAGTTGCATCTGTGTCAGTTGTTGCAGACATCAAGCGTGAATGCAGAATGCGACAATGCGATGCAGGCGATGTCAAGAAGCATCTTCGGACCCCAGCTACCGGTAGTCTGAGTCGAAAGGCCAAAGCTCGTCCGCTCATGGATATGCATAGCCATGCAGTCATTATGCTAGTGCTTCTTTTATTAGTTTTGCGACTGTTCAAATGGTGACTCGGCATGTCGATGTCGAAATTAACGCAAAATTTGGATAGTCGTGACGGTGAAAAATCTCGTTTGAATTCAAGTTCCTATTATATGTTCACTCGATTTCCACACTTTCTAACGTGCTAAGCAGCGATGAATCTCTCTCTCTCTCTCTTGAGTTAATGAGACCTTGATCCGCTTCGACAAAGATGGATGGCTCGTCATGACTTCTTCTTGGTTCAAATTGCTTGGTACACGCGATTTTTAAATTGCGTCGTACCGGTACAGGTTTGCGACTCTCTACTGGAGCGTCCGGTAAAATGACTTTTCGTCACTAAATGTCATACTGGCACTCAAGTTTCCGTTGACGTTACGAAGCTCCGTTGAAAGCCATGCCGGCGCGGCGCGCCAGCTCGCCCAGCTGTTTCAAAGTCAGCGATTTACTACTTTCAGACAATGTCTGAAAGTATCTTTCTGATTCAGACAATGTCTGAAAGTATCTGGCTTAATCAGACATCGTCTGAAAGTGTCTTTTACTTTCAGACAGAATCTGAAAGTAGATTACTATGACAAAAAGAGTACTATTTTGAGCAACTATAAATATCAATAGTCACTAAAGTCATTCTTCATGCGCAGCCATCGATGACGGTGAACTTGAGGCCGACGACGCTCGTTGCCGTGCATACGCTTACAAGCACTACCACTGTCAACTCAAGCAATTGAAGGCCAATTCTATTGATTGCACCTTCAAAATAGACTAACTAATATATGGCGATTGGATCTGTCAAGCTGGTTTGGTCGTAAGGGGCCTGTGTAGCTCGTTACGACACAATTTGTGATCATGGGGGCGCCAGTTCCGCTTCCTGCAGCCAACACATCGTCCTTTTCCTTGGTAATCATTACTATATTGCCAGGTTCCATGTGATTAAGCAAGCTTCTTGACAAGAATGACCATTTATAACATGTATTGCAACAAGCTGTATGGCTAGTCAGTGCTTGTCGAAGGTGCCATGGTCGTCGTCGTCGAAAACTTGGTTGGCGGCAGTCATACCATCGAGACATTTAACATGAAACAGCTGCCTCCACGACCAATCATAAGCCATAAAAATATCATTGAGTTCGCTTTCAGAAGCAGGCATAATCAGACAAAATCTGAAAGTATCTTTCACTTTCAGACAGTGTCTGAAAGTATCTTTCTGATTCAGACAACGTCTGAAAGTATCTTTCTGATTCAGACAACGTCTGAAAGTAAGTTTGACGATCCGTTGGCGCGCAAGCATAGCCTGGGTTTGCACGCGCGCATTTTCGCCAATCAAATCTTATCCACGACTAAAATTAGAAACGGTGCGACATTTTTCGGCGATGATGACGTTTTACCGGACGCTCCTGCCATGGCGTTCATCATGTCATTTGAATTGAACTGATCAACAGCATTGGCACGACTAGCGGCCAAAAAGTTGAATTTGTCAACGTTATACTCTCCTTCCTTCTACAGTATAAACGTTGAGAATGAACTTGCATCGAATAGCGCACAGTCAGCGACTCAGATCCTTGTGCGCCATTGCTATACTCGCGAGACCCGTCGCCTCATTTCGCGTGACACCAACAACCATTCTTGGCCGCCGGCTATACTCTGCAGCTTCAACAATCGACGACGATCCGCTCAAGTGGGAGAGAATGTATCAACAAGGACCCGTGTTTAATAAATCTTTCGTTGGCGAGGATGCACCGCCAAAAGACTCGTCAAGTCAGATCCGCGTCGTAACGTTTGATCTTGACGACACGATTTGGAGAACCGGCGTCACAATATCCGCGGCCAATGACGCATTAGCCTCGCATCTCGAGACTTTGCAAATAAGACAACCGAAACGAGTAGAAATTGTAATGGGAGAGCTCTTTCAAGCCGACAGACTTCGGTATGCTCCAGTGCTAGGCGACGAAGCATCGTCGCCCGTCCTTTTGACGCTTCTACGGATGGACGCTATATCTTACGTAGCCACGGAATACAATGACTTCACCATGGAGGACGCTCGATTCCTTGCAGATAACGCATTTCAAATATGGAACCAGGCCCGCCATGATGCGATTGCGTCGTCCTTGGCCGACTCGGTCGTTGATTGTTTACACGCCATTTCAGAGTTAAAGACACTCACAGGTGATCGTGTCATTATTGGTGCCATTACGGACGGAAATTCGGATCCGCAACTGGTGGAACACGTTGGAAAATTCTTTGACTTTTGCATAAATGCTGAGACGGTTGGTGTCGGCAAACCTCATCCACACATATATAAGCGAGCAATTGATTGGGTGCGACAGTCTGCTTCGTTTGCGAGCGACATTGACGCGCTCATTGATCCAGATACATTCACGGTTGGCCCATGGTGGGTCCACATTGGCGATGACTTTGTCAAAGACATTGTAGCAGCAAAAGACTTTCGAATGCGTTCGATATGGTCGAGAGAATTGGTGTTGCACAAGCTTCTAGTTGCCAAGAATAGTGATGCGCCACATTTAGCAGAGCCCATCAAGTCCGTCAATGAGCTTGACGAAAAGATATCGTTGCAAGCGCCGGTTGTCAAGATGCAAATTGGATCGGGTGACTATTTGACGGAGACTATGCAAAAGGAATTTGCCGATCGTATCGTTGACAACTTTGTCGACATAGTGCGGGTTTTGACTGAATGGCACGAGGAAGGCATAGCTACTAGTACAAGTACGACTCCAGATGCAGATGCTGGCTTGGGGCTGCAAATTAATGATGCTCTAACAACGCCTGCCTCCGAAATGCAGGCCGATACACCTGCCACCGAAATTAAGTTTTGCACCGTGTGCGGGCAAAAGTTGTTGAGCCATGCGAAATTCTGTTCATCCTGCGGCGCGCCTTGCTAGCTGACATATCAATAATACGGCGTGTAATAAAACAAGCAAAGATAGCGATGTTATAATTGAACTCTATTTAAAGCCTTGAGTGCTCGCTGTGCTTCATTCAATCCTTCCACGTCCCTCGCCGTTCGACTTTTCTTGAACAGCTTTATAGAGTCCTCTAAAGCTCTCTCGGCATTGACAGGATCATCAGTTGCCAGAAGAACCTTTCCAAAAGTTAGTAGCGTACAAGCCGTCTCGTATTTCTCATCGCTGGCGTCTCGGTTGTAGGCTTTTAGAAGCTTGAGTAGAGCCTTGCGCGCTGCCATGAGCTTCGTCAATGATTCGATTGCCTGATTAAGTTCTTCGCAGTCGACAAGCTTCGCCGATTCTCTTTCCAGGCTTTCTATATCGCCCGAGATTCTCTGATGTTCAGCTCGTGGAAATCGTAATTGCTTGCAGGAGCGCTGACTACCGGGGTTTGAAGTATACAACTCGTCCTTGTCCGACTTATGCTCGTCGACGTGTTGTTCGGCAAGCTTTGACGTCTCGGCTAATTGTTTTCTTATCATTGATCTGATCGCATGGGTTTCTGGAAGACCTTATTTGACAAGAAAGGAAAACAAAACATTCAGATTGGACTCCAAGAAATAAATCGAGATGACCTATTAACAACCTACCATGAGCTTCACAGTACGTCATGGCGTCCTCAAAAACTGCCCTGGCAGCTTCATATTCTCCCTTGGCCATGTGGACATTCCCTAATCCACGTAGGCACATCGCGCAATGCACCATATTTAAGCGCTTCTCAGCCCGATGTGCGTCGCTGAACAGCCGCAATTGCATTGACTCGCTGTATAAATTCAGCGCTTCTTCGAAGTCTCCAATCGTCTCGCGCACTTCAGCAATACAATATAGAGTGTGCGCCAACTGATCTTGACGCTCCGGGAGTACCCGTGACGGTCGACCAGGATGCGCCGCCTGGATAACGTGGCATCGATGCAAGGCCAGTGCTTCCCCATATACATTCAGCGCCTCGATATGCTTTCCACAATACATGTACGACTTCCCCAGTCGTCGCAAGGTGTCAGCAAAACCTTCCTCGTCTATCATGTCCCCAAATTGCTGAGATGATGCCCCGGATGTAATCTCCCTCTCCTTATTGGCTTCTCGCTGCATATCAACTGACCTCGAAAACGACGCCGCAGCCTTTTCATAATCCTTCAATGACGAGTAGCATTCTCCAAGGTTGCGATGAATTTGCGCCGCAATTTCAACAAATTCCCTCTCTTCTAGCATGGCGCAAGCCTCCAATGCATCATTCAGTAATACCATGGCTTCCATGTACTTTTTATGTCGAATCTCCAGCACAGCCATTTCGTTCAGCGTTGAACCAACCAAAGATAATTGCTTTGCTCCGCGAAAAATGGCTATTGCACTATTGTAGTAGTCAATCGCCCTTCGTTCATCGGCTGCTGCATAAATGCGCGCTGCCTGTAGCAAGGTGTCGCCCGTGGTAGGATGCTGATCTCCCAGTACGCTCACAGCAATGTCCATGGCTTCTTGGATAAACTCACGCGAGGACTCTATTAAGCCGCGCTCAAGAGCTAGAGTCGCCAGTAAGCAGAGTGTATCGGCAATTTGAGGATGTTTTGGCCCCAGCACGCGTGTTTCAATCGTTAAAGCCTTTTGCACCTTAAGTGTTGTAGTTGTGAGTAAATCTTGTCGCTGTTTCAAATCTTGTTCTGCGTCAATATGTTTGCGCATCATGACAATTTGCTCATGCATGGCCTTGCGGTCGTCAAACGATGCTTGCGACGCCTTCATTGTTTCGAGCAAATGACTCATTTCCTTTATCTGCTCCTTAGTTTCCTGCAATCGCTCTGGATACTTTTTATTTCGTTTACTAAGAAAATGCAAGTGTCGTTCTAAAACGTCTCTACCTTCTTTGCCACAAGCAAGGGCCGTTGAGTAGTCGCCGCATCGCTCGCACATGATTGCCATTTTCGTACGAATTTCGCAGATACACTTTCCCACGTCCAGCCAGTCTTCGTGTAATCGCGAATGGATTGATTGAATTGTCGTTGGGTGCTTGTCATTGACTTGCTTCAGCTGCAATTTAATCTTGGCAGTCTCTGACCGTGTCAACTTCAATGCAATGCGATACTGCGTAAAGGCAGCCTCGTCGTTGCCATGCGCCGCATGGTCATCAGCGCGAGCAATCCAAAGAGAAATGCGATCGCGCACCGTTGCGGGTTGTGGTTGCGACAATTTGTGACTTGGATGATGGTTGTGGCGAAAATGATCAGATGCATGAGAGGAGGATCCATTTGTTTCTGCCCCAGTCAAAGCTGTTTTTGGACTAATGATGCTCGACGTGAATAATTGAAGTTTGTCTTTGGACTTTGCTGGAATTACCAATTCCTTGGGAGACGTCGCAGACTCCCTCATTGACTGTGAGTTACTAATCGCACGAGGAGGACTGAGGCTATTTGGATCTATCTGTTCCTCGTCAAAGGAACTATCCACCTCGCTCGAGTCACTCTCATCCAGTGTCGGTAACCGGTTCGCTCCATATTGGCGGTTGCGTCGACCGGTCATTTTAGTACTTGGTCGAAAAATGTGATTAATACTTGAAGCCGCATCAGCAGCTTCATCCGCGACAAGAGATGCGGATAACGACGGAGCATTTGCATATTCCGGTGATTGTTCCATGGCCTCGGCGCTAACCTGTTTCGTCTTCTTCTTCATAGATAAAATTCCTTGGAACCTTCCGGTAGACGATTTGCTGTCGGTAGAGCAAGGCTCAGCGTCGACGATTGTATAGTCCAGCTGACTCCCGTTGCTGCTGCAACCGGTAGTACTTCTCGCTACCGCTATGCTTTCCATTCCGAGAATTGACCGTGCTCACCCCACTAAAACCAAAAAGGGGAGCCAAACTTGCTCTTCGAGCGTCGAATCACTCGAGTGATAAGACAAGACCAAGTGTGATGGCCTCGCGCTCCTCATGGTCGGTTCGACTCGGACACAGTGCGGCGCAACGCGCAAGCCGGCTCATGGAACGCTTCAGGGTCAACAATTTTCACCTGTTTTCAATTACGTCATAAGGCAATATTGCGAAACGAGTGCCAGTGTCAATTACGTCACAAGGCAATATTGTGAAACGAGTGCCAGTGTCAATTACGTCACAAGGCTATATTGTGAAACGAGTGCCAGTGTCAATTACGTCACAATGTGCAATAGAGAAACGAGTGCCTGCAACTCGTCGAAACAAAGCCACTCGACATGGGCTCATTTCCACGAACCATTTTGTGCCGCTTTCATCGTTTATCTCAAGTTAATTGACGGCCCAATCAAGCATCTATTCGTCCCCTTATGGGCACTTGGCCAAAGTTTCGTCGTAAGCGACTGCGAGTTATCACAATGGACGTCACTGGAACGGTCATTTCCTTTCGCGGAACACTCGAGGAAAGTACACTGCCTTGGATCGGCACAATGTTGGCGCGCCGACTTGCCCATAGCACCAGCCTTTTCGCAAGCCTATCGAGAAATAAGAGCAAATTATTCGTGCTATGGTGGGCAGATGATCACTGCGAAGGATTGATGGCGTTAGTGTGTGACACTAGACACGATCCTTTACACTTGCGGGCGCCAACAGGACGGACGACCAGGCGGAACGAGTCTTCACATAATATTTACAGTCGATTTGGAAGTCACTCGGCCTACGAGATGTTCGATGATGCTTTACCATTTCTGCAGTGGTCACAGCGCAGTAAGTTGGTGCGTGGAAGTCTTTAAAAGGCAGGTGAAAGATACGGCGACTCCATTCTTCCGATGCTTGATGCTTGGTGTAACACCAGATACGCTGCAGTTCTCATGCTCTAGTAAGGATTTGGGACTCTAAATACCTGGTGTGCGTTTCTACTCAGCAGCCTTATGTCGAGCGGAACTGTCGCTGATTTATCAAGCGCCGGACGACAAACTTCTCCCTGCCCACGTGTTGCACATTGGGAACGACTACAATAAGACTTTGAAGGCGCACGGCGTGCTGGAAGACATGCCGTTTGTTGGATCGGTACAACGAAGTAGAAAAGGCGGCGGAGTGGAGACGGCGAGATGCACGTGTATTTCGTGATTTGATCGATGTCGTCTATTGGATTGGGGCTAGTGACGCCAGGCTAGGGTGATTGCATGGATAGTTACTGTTCAATATATATGATGGAGGGAAGAGGCTAGTTGTGATGCTATTTCGATCGAGGTATGCCATTGACAAAAAACAATTAAAAGACTATGCTAGTTGGCCGACGCTTCAATGTTCAAGTGACTTTGCGAGGGACACACACACTGGCTCTAGTTTGTAAATACAGTGATAAAATCTATTATGAAAAATTATATGTTAACAGGCCGAATGGCACTTGTATTCAGCCGAAAAGGTTGCTTCGCCAGCAGTTAAGCTGCGCAAGATATTAGCATAGCCCAGAATCTCAACAAGAGGAACTTCTCCTCTGACGAGTGCTTTCGCTGACACGCCGTCTGTCTGATCACCTAAAAGAACATTTTCGACTCTCCCTCGCCTGCTGGTCAAATCCGATAGTACACTTCCAACTTGCTCGTTTGGTAGCGATATTTCTATATTCATTGTCGGCTCAAGCACCTTGCATAACTGCTGCGACTTTGATAGAGCTGTCGACACTGCATTAGCAGCGACAGCTCGAAGTGTTCCTGGCATTGATTGGAACGACGCAGATCCTCCTTCGGCGTCTATGTCAACAATGACGCATCGAACGTTCGTGAGAGCGTACGATCCTATTGGACCACGCTGCAGCGCACCTTGGCAGCTCTGTATTAACGCTTTGACGACTTCGGAAGAAATCAGCAAATCTTCCTCGCGCGCTTCAGGATCCAGACCAAGAAACTCGCGAGCTTTCTCGCCGATTATTACAACAGGATCAGAGAGAATCATACAGGCCGAATCATCTGCAACTGATAAAGTACAAGTCGGTTCAAGCAACACATGAACCGCTCCTTGAAGTCGGGTACCTCCAAATGTGCGATCGTACTCGACTAAACCGCCAGTGTGGACAATTTCTGTTATTGTTTCTCGGTATGCCACCGAGGGAGCGCTTACCATGACGTTCAGCCCATATTCGCGTCGCAAGCGATCTAGCGTTACTTCAATATGGAGCTCGCCAAGTCCGCTCAACAAAGTTGAGGACCCCGTCTCCTCAATCACAAGACTCGGATCTTCCACTGCGAGTAATACAAGAGCAGATGACAGACGACCCTGAGTTTCCGTCGACTCAGCTTCTATACGAACAGTCAGAACAGGCTTGGGTGACGAAACGCCAGCTAAGCAAACTGGCAAATCCCTGTTATCCTTTCGCTTCTTTAGCTCGGGCGCCACAACAATTGTGTCGCCAGTAACCACTCCTTTTAAACCGACCAGCGCGCATACATCACCGCTTCTGCATACTCCGTCCTGTAAGTGTCCAAACCTTCCACCTGCTAGTTCTAGCATTCCACCGACACGCTCAATACGAGGTGGAGCCGGTGATTGGCCGATGACAGGAGGAGACGTTGCATGGAGCACGTCGCGATCTTTTATCTCACCAGAATAAACGCGAGCAAACACGACCCTGCCATCGCCACTTCCACCACGGCCCTTCATATGAACAACCTTGAATGCAAGAGCAAGCATAGAAGGATGCAACGGATGTCCAAGAGTGATTGATGAAGGTGACGTTGATTGTTGCACGGCCATCTTCTCCGAGTCATTCAGTATTGTCAGTGGGGGAGGCGTTCGATCGAGGGGCGACGGAAGCAGATCCGCGATGCAGTCCAAGAGAGGCTCCACACCCTTACCTCGAACAGCAGCTGACGCTAACACGGGAAGGATTTGATGGCTGAGCGTCGCTTTGCGCAAAGCAAGTAGTAATTCTGCATTAGAAGGCTCTTCATCGTTTAGGTAGTACGCTTCCATGCGTTCATCCGTTTCCGCGAGCGATTCAATCAGATTCTTCCGCGCATACACGGCCTCGCGTGTTATTTGGCAGTCCACATCAATAAGTTTGTTGGTGCGATCGTCCAACAGCTTGGTGACGCGCGGCACAAAATCGTCGACCAATAACCCGCTGCCTTGCTCTGGCCAGGTGATGGCTCGCATGTGAATCAAATCCACGACGCCGATAAACTCACCACCCACTGGATTCAAGTCCTCTGCAGATACCGCAACGAAATTGTCTTTAAACAAGTGGGACTGATTTGATTTGTTCAATGTCGACTTATATATTGGAATTTGAATCGCAAGCGGTCTGGCACCAGACAACTTTGATCGCAGACTTTGTATGGCTCTTGCAAAACTTGCTCCTTCCTTGTCCATCTTGTTGACAAGTGCTAGACATGGAAGCGGCTCATGCGCATGATCCTGTCGTTTTGAAGTCTTGATCGGGTGCATTTCGTGGTTGTTGGCAAAGCGCTTCGTCATGGCTCGCCACACCGTTTCCGTCTGCGCTTGAACTCCAGCGACGGCATCCACGACAAGAATGGCACCATCCAATACGGCAACGCTACGATTGACCTCAGCAGAGAAATCAACGTGACCAGGAGTGTCAATGAGACTTATAGTAACATTGTCATTGATCGTCTTGATTGTATCATGGTGTAGCTTGCGCTGCCGCTGACTGTTATGCCACTTCCATTCAAACGAAACAGCAGCAGCTTGAATCGTGATGCCTCGCTCTCTTTCAGCTGGTAGAAAATCCGTAATGGTGGTTCCATCGTCCACGGAACCAGCGCGTCGAACAACCCCCGCCAGTGCAAGCATGCGCTCCGTCACAGTCGTCTTGCCGGCATCCACGTGGGCAAAGACGCCAACGTTTCGAACATGCTGAAGGCGGTGAATCTCATTCTGAAGTTGAATATCTACATGATCGTCATCGTATGACGTCAAAGCTGCTGTTGATTTGCATCTCCTTGACGGATCCAATTGACTGTGAGTCCAGTTGGGATTGACAAGAATTTTGGAGGAAAAGCAAGCACCTTTTATTCTCGTAGTTACGTCATGCTCGGGCAATCCTACGGCTAATGCAGTAGCAAGTCGCCTCTTTATGTCTCGGCTCACTCGATGAATAGCTCGAGTACTTCGCAACATGTTTCTTTACGAAACAATATATAGAGTAGTATATGGTACCAGTAGTACGAGTAGCTGCTAAACGCCATTGGTTGTGGAGGCCATGGTGTTGGCGCGAGCGAACGATTGGCGCTTGCCAGCCGGGACTCTTGTCGCATTGGCACAGAAACAATACGGTGCAGTAATGCACCCGTTGCTATTCGCAAGAAGCCATGCCATTTCACAAATATGACTACATGGGCATTCCTGCATCAAAACACACTAACTTACAGAAGTCATGACCTCAAGTTACGCTTACAGCGCCACCAGTAGTTGTTGTGGCGTCATGAGAATAGTACACTCGTACCTCAGACCTTGAGGTCCTGAGGTGGATTTTTCGTAGTGATATAGCTGGTCAATGGGTTATACGTTATAAGAAAAACTAGTTCACTCTCATTATCTTGTTTGACAGTTGTCGTGGCTTGGAGTTTACGTAGATGAAGAGTGTGATAAACGCACTACCATGTCAACCCATTCAACATATCACACGTCACAGTCGTTTCGAAGGCAAGCACACGCGAGTCAGAGGAAGATACAGTATCAAGTTACAAGAACAATCATTGTTACCTAATGAATCAATTAAATCCAATGACTTCCTCCCGTTATATAGATGAGACGAACAAGCTGTTGCGTGACGAGCACCAGCACAAACATGTACCCGCCTACCAACAAGGCTTCTGCCGTTTCGTAATCATTCTTTACAAAGTAAGCGAGTCGATATTCAATAGAGTCTTTTAAGCTGTCGTCGGAGTCTTTGATAGAGTCCAAAATGGCGTCAGGATCGTAAAAAGGTCGGTCTAGAAATGCTTGGATTTGTTCGTCCAAGTCGCCACAAGTGTCGTCATTCTCCACTGCTTGTAGGGTTAGAGGATTTCTCATTGTAGGCATCTCCTGCAGTGATGCAAAATGGTTTTCAACGAAACTTCTCTTTCGTTGCGTTTGCGTCGTACATGGCCGAAGGAACGTCCGTTTCCGTTCCATCGAATTTGAAAAGGCCAGAGCGACGTAACTGTCTATGCACCAGAAGACCGCGAATTGGAGTAGTACAACTTGCTTCATATTTTTTGTGGAGATAATGAGCTGTCATCTACTTTGATGAGCTCGTCGGGACTGTCAAAATGATCGTGGAATGGCAAAGAAACCAACGCGTCGCATCGCGCTCGACATTCGAATTCAAAATCGTGTCGCATCGGTAGATCTTCCCCTTGTCACACGGCGCGTCGATTCGTTCATTCAGTGATCAAGCCACGGCTCGCAATGCCCACGAGCTGCTGCTATCCATCTACCACACCTGTTGCCAATGTCTTCCAAGGGTTACTTGTTCTTCATAAGTACAGGTGCTTTGATGATCAAGCCAATTGGATAATTGTCACTTCTATGCTTCGATATTTGCTTCGAACATAACTCAAGTTACACAAGATGGGAGATTCGGCTAACTCGAGAAGAAAAACTCGACAAAGGACAATTGGAACGATTGTTGCAACCGTGGCTCTCGCGTATGGCACGTATCGACTAGCTCGATGGTGGTACTTTAAAGACGACGAGGAGAATGAAGTGGGGACGGATGTCTTAGATGAAGCTGGACAAGTCATTGCTTCTGAACAAGATCTAATCAATCAAGTCCAATCTCAAAACAATCCACATGAACAGCTGTCACGTCACCCTGATCTATTATCGAAACAAATGCGAACTGCTCGGATAGTCGCCTGTCGCGAACAAGTATCTGCTTCGTTTCCTGGCTTTGTCGTACAACTCAGACGAATGATTGATCTACAAACGGATGTTTCCAATGAGACACGGCGATTAAAGCAATTGCGATCATCAGATACAAGCGCAAACGATGAGTTCCACCAGCAACAAACGGAGCTATGGGAACTCATCAAAATTAAGTCGCTCACACTGGCCATTGCCACCACATACGCTCATACACTTCTGTATCTTGCACTTACAGTTTCGACTCATGTAGTGTTTGGTTGGCAGGCCCGTCAGGAAAGAGACCGGCACGATGATGCCTGCAGCAGCAGCGACATCAACGTCGACGGCGATTTGGAAGACGTAGTTGAAGTGCATAAGTTCGTCCTACATCGTTTGATGTCTTCTCTTATCGATAAAGCTACCGGCGGTGCAAATAGTGGACTCGACCGTCTTGTTCATGTCGTTCAAAAGGCAGTGACATCTGATATGGCCGCATGGAACGTTCGGGATCCAGCCTTGCTTCACGTGACATCAGCGCAGCTGCAGGAAGCCATGGACTCTGTATGGAATCGGGCAGTTGAAATCGAAGCGGCGAGCAGTCATCAAAAAGAAATCGGCTTGATGTGCTTTCTCGTTGATGACACGGTCCATATAGTGGAAGGGGGCCTTGCCAATTCAGCGACGAAGAAGAACAGCGACGTTGTCAAGTCTGCGGCACAGGCAATGTTTGACGAAACATTAGATGTGTTGGAAAGCCCTGTATGTAGAGACGCCCAGCGCGAATGCGTTGGTGCATGTCTGCGAATGCTGCAAGGCAAAGTGTTTGGTTGGGATGCTGTAGTGCCTCCATTGCCATTTGCAAAAATTTTGACTCAGCTGCGCAAGCAGGCAAAGACATTCTACAGTTCCGAAGCAACGAATAAACTTACCACAACATTGGCTACCCTTCCCGCAGTCATTGAACTTTGTAACGTTAGTTTCCATTGACGGACATTACTTCTCTACCTCGACTGCGTGGTGATACCCGACTGACAAAAAGCGACGTTGGTGTATAGGTGCTTCTGAGTTATGGTGAGCAATATTCAAGTGTCGTTAAAAAACTTATGCATACAGTAAATAATAATCTGCACTAAAACGAAGTCATTGTTTTAAATGGGTAATACAATTTTTCGAGGCGGCAGCGCGATGGGTGGTTCCCGCTGACGACCCTCTTCATATTCCATCATGTACTCCAGCGCCCCACATTGACTCGCCAGCAAACTTGCAATGGCCTCGGTCTGCGCGTGAGTTACAGGCCCAATGCGACTAGTCCCTCGAGAGCGAAGTACATCATTCAGAATCTCGTCCGTGTCTTCCAACGGCGGACACTCGAGACTCACTCGAACGCGCACCTGAACCGGAAGCGGGCTTGTTGTGGCGCTTGAATTTTTCGAAAAAGCAGCAGGCGCAATATTATCTAGCGCCGGCGTCAAAGCTTCAAAAATTCCAAATAATAGGCGGTCTGTCACGTTAAACAAAAATATTGTCGACCCTGGAACAATGAAAGCGGCGGCGTTCTTCATGTGTGCAGGTAATCCAAATATTCCTCTACCCAAACACTCGTCCATAGTATCAGCACTACACCCAAAGATGAACCCCGGACCTGGATTAACTGGCCATGATAGCTCGTCCGGTTCGGGACAACGAAAGTCTGTCAAAATATCGTCTATGTGTGGTGGCTCCCTCTCGTCATCAACCCACGACTCGTAAAGGCTTACTAGTGGAGAGTTCCAAACGGCTTTCATAAGTGCCTCGCCAGTCTTGGCCGTCATATCCTGGCAAAATTGTGTGCTTTTCATGGGTAGCAATAAATCTGGCGCAACTTCCAAAGCAGTCTTGATCGGAAGCTCAGTCGTCCGATACCATTCAACATCCACTCGGTAGGCAAAAGCATCCTCGCTTACTTCATCACTCCTTTTTGCAATCGCCATGGACGTCATCAGAGCTGTTCCCTGAATATGCCTCGAATCGCTCACTGTGAAAAACAGCATAACCTGTTTCCCGACGCCAAAAGCTGCGTTCATCTTTTCCGCGTGTCTGCTCTGCACATACCACTCCCCATGCACGGCGCTAATCGACAAATCGCGCTGCGTGGCCGCGCGAGCAATAAAAAACTCAGCTAGCTCGGTTTCCAATATAGGGATGGGCTTGCCGCCACCAGCGGCGCCTCCTTGGTAGTATTCTCCCGATGCCTCATGATGATCTTCTTCAGCCCCATTACCGCCACCAGCAAACTTGTCTCCATCCCTTGGAAAAGCTCGTAACTCAGCTTCTCCATGTGCAAAGTGGCAGTTATCTCCGAACGGACAGTTGCCCTGCATGAAGTGTTTACATAGACTAATCTTGAAGAATTCGTTCTTTGGAGGTGGCGGTCGACGAGTATGCATAACCTCCTTGCTGTCCTTGGACGCTGCTTGCATTTGCGAAAGCCCAAGCGAAAAGTTGGCAACCTGTGGGAGATCCTCACGCTGACGTCGGAGGTGTTTGTAACGACAGTATGGTCCGTGAATGCAAAAGCCTTGAGTGTAAAAGACGCACTCCATCCTATTCGCCTCAGTGATATGCCGGAATGGACAATCTTTGATTTTGCATCGCTCTCCGTGCCGACATAAAGGCATTTTGCTTAAATCATATTGATGCAAAAACTCGCAGGCAGTGCCTTTCATGCAAAGGTCTCGCAGCCAGTGGCGACATACGACAGTTCGAAGGCGTGGATCGTACTTGGCAGACGTCAAGACTGGTTCCAGATTCTCCTCGCCCTCCTGACCAAAGACTGATCCGGATTTTCGATATGGAAGAGGATCAAGTGTTTCTGGAATGCCATGCTTCAAGGCGTAGTCTTCAAAGTCATATTCGACCGTGTCGAGGCTGAAAGGTTGCGCTGGAAGAACCGACGACGATGGCATGTTAATTGTGTTGTCGTATGGAAATAATAATTTCAAAGAAATGTTATTATATCTGTCAATGGATACGTTTCTACTACTGTTAGACTCTTTAAGTTGAGTTTGTGTATAAGCGCGAAACAACTGCGTGAACAAGTCCGGAAGAGAGGTACATGTGCTCGTATGGCCTGCCATGGTCGCTCCAAACGTGGTTCGTGTACCGATACGATACACATTTTCACGTCCTGAGGTCGAACCGGTTCTCATTGAATCGTGTTCGATTTTGATGCTCCGCCTTTCATTCATCGTCAAACCACACTTCCAATGCACATCTTAACGTTAACATAATTGATGAACCATGTGCACCCCTTACACAATCCAGTCGCTCATGAAATTCAAGCAATCTTAGAGAGGCTATATGATTGGACTACTGTTAGTAGAAAGACAGGGGAAGCTCGAAAGGAGCAAGTCGAGTCGCAAGTAGATGCATTACAAATGAAGGTTAATTCGACAACTAACTTTGTTCCACTATAATGGGATCTAACTAACGGTAGACTTGTAATTATATAAATAGCAAATGATGGTACTGTACTGGAAGAAGTATATTTGAAATAGTCAGTCGTCACTAGGAAAAACAGCCTGGCGGCGGAGGCGGTGGGGCAACTGCTGGAGCAGGCGCCGTTGGTTCCAAAACGCCACTTCCTGTCGCTCCACCCATGATAAACCCATTTTCAACATCATCGTCGTCGTTGTTGCCTTCGGTTTTCAAAAAGCCTCCCACATGCTCGCTGATTTTTAAAGACGTAGCGGAGTAAGCAAAGGGTGTTACGGGATTAGTGACAGGTGCACAGAGCGAAACCGTCGACCGCGTTTGAGTCGTCAGCGAATCAAGAGAGGTTCCACCAAGGCCATTCAAACCACCTGGTGTTAACAACTGATTGTTTGTTGATGAAGCTGCCACCAACTCGTCCAACGCCGCAAAACGATCCGTATTTTCAGATATCATGGGACTTTTTGTTTGCAAAAAGGAACTTTCATATTGTAAAGGTTGGTTAGCAGTGTGCATGGAAGTTATAAATGGATTGGCCGTGGAGCTTGTCGAAGCAGCATTTGCCGTTGTTGGCGAATGAGTTCCCAGCAACGCCGTCGTTGCCCATAATATGTCCAACCGAGCAACTGGAGCTGAAGCAGGTGCCGTCGATGATTTAGTGTCCCACAGGTTCACTCCTGTCAATGATGGTGCATCCAAGTTATTGGTTCCAGTTAATCCCAACAAGTCGGGGGAAATGGAACCGTTGCCCAGGTTTACTAAACCTAGCAAGTCTTCCTCAACTACTGGCGGTGCATCATTCAGCGACAGCAGATCCGCAACAAAAGGCAGCGATGTTGGCTCTATGTAAGCACTCGGTGCTGTTAGTCGAGGCAAAAGTAGGTCGGCGTTTGGCGCAACGTAATCGGCGAATGCATTGGAATCAGTTTCATTGTACCTGTACTTCTGCTGCGAGATCGCCGTCTGCTCGTCCGAGAAACGCTGCTTTTCCTTTTCAGCAAGCTTTAACATTTCCTCAATTCCATGCGCTGCTCCAACGTGTTTCGTGCCGTCTCGCGACATATAACCTCCGCCAAAGCCATTGTCCGCTTTGGCAAGGTTGCTCCTGGTGGTAATGGATTGCTCATGCTCCATGCGTTTCTTAAGTGCATACAATCGGACTTCATCCGTGACAAAAGCAGCCTTTCTAGATCCAACTGGTACCAAAGATGTTGGATCCGCCTTGGAAGACCTCTCCAGTTGTAGCAAGGTAACGTCGGACAGAAGCGAGTGGACCGAAGATGCGATGTCGCGGACAGGGCCACCTCGATCAACGCCACCTCCCTTGATCTGTAAGAAAAAGCCTTCAATGCCTTGCTTCTTTTGTGCCAATAGTATGGTATTGTAATTTAATAGTGTTTCGACATATCGTCCGAGGCAAATTGCTTGATTGACTACGATTTCGGCTCCATATATCAAAACATGTTTGGTGACGGCCAGGGTCTTTTGAAGCGTCAGCGGAGAATAATTCATAGGCTTAGATAGAATCGATTCCAGTAACTGAATCACTAGTTCACACATATCTTCTCCATCAGCAATGGATGCTTCATGGTATGTCCAAAAAGCGATGCGATTCAACTCGAGGCTCGAAATAATGTGTTCCGATTCGTCGAGTAGGATTCGTCGTATGCACTGGATGACCTCCTTGCTTCCGCCAGTAACTGGCTTTGTTTGGATACCGAATATGTCTGCAATTTCCATTGTCTATTGTAGCAACGTATAATACGAGACGATAAAGTCTTGCTTGCAAAGAATTGCGGCCCTGGTCGGTCATAACGAAGTCATCCTCACCATCGTCGTTGCGTGAACGCCACTGTGACAAAAACTACACTCTATTCCATAGTGCCAAGAACTTTGATTTTCAAAGTTCTTGGCCTTACACTCTGCTAGATAGTGCCAGAAACTTTGAAATATTTCAAATTTTTGGTGGTACACTAAAAGTCACACTCATTAGGAATCGTAGCGGGACTCGTGCGTTTCGAGGAATCAGCGCGCGGCCATGGAAAAGATTGCGTCGTTTCCTTGGACGATTACCACACCTTTAGTCTTACAGAGCTTCTTTTCGACACGAGGCGCATGGTGACAATAATCCTGTCAACTTGATACAACAGGATGGCAGAAAACGCTCCGACAGGAGCCGCCCGCTCGCAAATGATGCCGACGTTTTCTCCTTTGTCGAAGTCGAGATCCACAATTGCAGCAACAGCGATTCCTCGCTCCAGCAGCCTCAACGCTGACATTACATCTGCATGGATCACGCGTGACGCTTCCGAACGCTTACTGCGTGACCGCGCCAAGCTGGCGGCGTCGCTGCGGGTCAAGGAATGTCCGTCTCTTGTTGGATTAAATATTTCACAAGCTGCCATGCAGCGAATTGCGCAACACAAGGCAGCGACTGTTCGATTGGCGTTTGATGTAGCTGCGGGAACTGTGCTTCGGGGAATTCAAGAGCTTCAGCAGCAGCAGCAGCAGCAGCAGCAGCAGCAGCAGCGAGAAAGTAGTAGTGGAACTAGTAATGATGAAACTGTCATACCTGCCGATCTTCCTCACATTCTACGCGACTGGAAGGCACTTGAAGCCATTCGCAACGACAGTTTGGAGCAAACGCACAATAACAAGGACAACTTTAAGCGAGATACTGCAATGACGCGTACGAAAACAGCCTCTCCTATAGCCGATATGTCGTTGGAAGAATTCACAAATGCAGCAATCGACACTGCGAGTGTAAAACCAGACACTGCGTCGTCCAAGTCGTCTACCATAATTGCAAAGACCACTGCGGCAAAACTGAGCGGCAACAAATTTTCTACAAATGGACAAGATAAAGGACCCAAATTTACTCGCAATACTCCAGCCTCATCGGCCGCCGCCCTGGACTATCGCTTCACGTCGTCACGTGCGATTCTGTGCGCCGCTGCGAATTTGCACTTTGAGGCACTCACACCTGCCTTTCACGATCGAGAATCCATGGACGTGTTAAATATTCCGCAGAATCCGGTCTCTTTGAGTCATAGCAACGCAATTGGTCCTCCTATCACGGCCCAAATTAATATGGGTGCCGTTCGCGTCGAAGCCATGACACTCGGTCAGCGGAGCATTTCGGTCATGGAGAACGCCGTTCGACGGAGTAAGCTACGCTACCAGTATCGTCGGGAAAATGCCCTTTATGATCAAAGAGATGAGGATGGGGCGTTTTTGCAGCTGGAGAATCCTTTTTCATGGAATACAGTCGACGAGTCTGATGCAGTTTTAACGGACGAGGAGGATTTGATGATTGTTCAACATTTGCCCACAGCGTCGTCGGCGTTGACGCTGTCGTGGAACAATAAGTGTTTACCACGACTACTCTCCGTTTTAAACAAGGGAGCTGGACATGCAATTTACCATGATGTGGAATTTGCGAGTCGGCATGGACGCATTGCAGATTTGCTGCGCAGGCTCACCAACGCTGCTGACAGTTATGGTCCCCATTTGATTATTACCGTTGAACCAGAACTCATAAGCTTCGCTCAAGAATTTTGCGACGTAAATAATCACTTGGGGTTGATAAATGCATTTGCTCCCGAGAAGATGCGCGTCTTGACCTACCAAGGCTCATCCGCTACTCGACGCAAGCTTCGAAGGTACTTTGGCACAGCCCATGGCTTGCCAACGTCTCCCTTTCACGTGATGGTGACGACATATGCGAATTTCTTAGCAGACTATTTACACTTTTGTCAGATTCCATGGGAAGTCGTGGTGCTGGACGACGGTGTGTCGTGGATGAGCGCCGCCCAAGGCGATCAGAATTCGGCCATAGGCACCATTTGGGATAATGGCATTTGGAGTTCCAACGATCAGCACGTTGGGCTTGCGGGGACTTCAGCAACGGAATGGAACTATAAGCTGGACATTGTTCCGGAGGCGATAGTTCAAGAAGCGTGGATAGGATTGACTGCAAGGCACCGCCTCATAACGGCGGCATCGATGACAATCGACCAGCGTTCGACGGCCGACATTGTCCCTGTGACTGGCTTGCTTGGATTTGTTGCTCCTCATTTTGCTGCGACTGTGCGAGAGGAATGGGACCGAAGCCGCATTACTGCGGATGCTAAGAGCATGGACCATTTCCGCCAGCTGGTGGCAAGGTCAACCGTCGTGCACTGCGTCGAAGGACCCTATGATAATATGCATGCGCTCGCTATGCTCGGCTTGACTGGAAAGCTTGGTATTCGTGAGTATCAATCTCTGGATATCCCAGAGGTAATGGGTGACGACGCATTTGTGTCGGCGGGTAAAATTAGCTTTGGACGACGTTCCTCGCTCCAGTGGCTTGGGCCAATGGATCGCTCTTGGCTCCGCTACGAACTTGGAAAGTCTGAGCTGCAACACATTCTTGATGGCATGAAGATTAGCAATAAGCACGGGGCGTTCTGCGAAGAGATTACCACCGCGTCTTCCACGACATCCTCCGGCGCAACTGGACAGGTGGCTGGATCGTATGCCTACCGCTTGGCTGTGTGTTGTGGCCGACATTTTGGATCAGAGCAAGGGCTTCGCCAGCACATTAACGCATTGCATGCGCCTCCTGGGACATGGCTTTGTCGCACATGCGGATCTGATTGCATGACAAGCCAGGCGAGGACGCATCATGAACGCTCCTGTGGTCAGCCCCCGTCGGGATCGGTTGCTGGAGAAGTAGGAACCACTGTCGGTGCCACTCCTACAGTCGGTCAAGGATCATTAGGGAAAAGCGGAGTTGGGAAGAAAAAATCAAACCGATCGTCGCAATCAACTACCACAAACGCGGAAATGGATTCAGATGGATCGTTTCGGGTGCCAAGCTATCGCGGTGTCTGGGTTAATGAAAAAGGTAAGCATTTTATAAAGATTAATGGGAAGCCGGCAACAGAAGATGATGGCGAAAATATATTGTGGTTTGACGAGTCAGATGCTGCGGCAAGGGCGTATGACTCTCTCGCAAAGGCTCGAGCGGACGAAGAAAATAATGATCTGGAGCTAAACTTTAATGAGGATGGATCGAGGAGGACTTTTCAAGACGATATGTTGCAATCAACATCTGGTGGGCTCGGAGGAAGCGCTGTTTCAGTCGTTCCCGCATTGTCTATTATCAACATAAAGGTATGTTTAAATGCTTCAATTTTTGCAGCTTAATTCGCATAAAAATGTCTCACGCAGCATATCAACATGAAGGATCTTCCTCCTCATGTAAAGCCGCTACTTCGCGATCCTCGCCAGACATCGAGGACAGGCGGCAACAGCAAGCGGCATGTCTACGCGTACCGGGGTGTTTGCCGCCAAGCACGTAAAGGTAAGTGAATAATTTTCGACTTTTCCTCCGTAGCATCGCATTATAGTTTGTGACAGCTGATTACCAAATATTAGGGCACGATCGATGGCAAAGTCAAATTTCGTTTATGGGCGTGAACCATTATCTTGGAACTTTCGACTCGGAATGGGACGCTGCAGCCATCTACTCGTGGGCTCATCTTATATTGTATGGCGAGGAAGCGACCAAGCAGGCTCAAAAAGAAGGCGAGGAAGCAGCAGCCGCATATGAGCAAGAGCAAAGGGACATCGCCGCCGGCAAGATTCCAGAGCCATTAGCCAAACCCAAGAAGCCAAAGAAAGAATACCAAGACGCTTCTAGCAATAAGAAGGAGAAACATGCTAAGGACAAGATTGGGGACAGTTCACCGAAGAAGCGAAAGAACAAGGAGACGAGCACAAGTAATGAAAAGAAAGCGAAAACGAACACCAAAGCATGCAAGTTGGAGAAGGAAGCGATTGGTTCGACAGTGGCAAAAGGAGTGACTAGAGCACATGTTTTGGCTCCGCGATTTGAGGACGCCTCCGACTTGGATCTCGTCGAGAATGCTTCACGAAAGCTCATTGCGGCGCGCAAATTGTCATACTGCGTGTCAGCCGAGCACGATTTCGCATCCACCATTATTGAGACGCTCCGTCCTTGTGTTCCATTGTGCAATCTAAGTGCTTCGCCCGTGAAAGGATCCGCTTTGCTTGTGGGGCTTTCACCAAATTTGTACGACTGGGACCTGCAACATTTCGTTTCGTCGCGTTGTGAAAACTCCTCTCAGGATCTTACGACGTTGATACAGATGCTGGCAGTTGAATATGATGACGACGGTATGAACGAGAGATTTCGTAGTGCTTTACAAGGATCAGTTACCGTCCTGGGTAGAGCAAACGAGACAACAACTCATGCATACAAAAAGCTAGGTCTCGGAACCGTCGCGATGGGTGGTACAGTTGGTCGAATTGACTGTCATCTTGGAGGAGTTCCTGGCTCCTGCAGTGAAATGGCCGCGTGTATTACCTGCTCTCGCCAAAATCCTCAGAGCAATTTCATGCTCTCCTGCCTGTCGGACGAAGACACTGTCACACTGAATGGCAAAGTTGTAAATATTGACATGGGACAATTGCCGTTGTTTAACGAAGATGTTATTTCAATTGGTGCCCGAGTAGTGGCTATTCTTTTTGATACAAACTACGAGTAGATAAATTTGCCATCACCTTACTTTTTTATGATACATTATCTGTATTTTCACCTACTTTTAATCCTCATCAGTCTCGTCAACAGCTTCGGCGCGCTTGCTGCCATACAACTCGTCCCATGCTAGATATTGTTCCAAGTCGGAGGGAGCAACGCTTGGATTCATGGACCTCAATGACTGTCGAAAATGCTTGTAAGAAATGGCAGGAACGTCATTACAATCTACCTCAAGTGCGCGAGCACCAAGTGCACGTATCGGACCCATAGCAGCGTCTGTGCATAGTGCCTTTAGATCTGCTCCACTGAATCCATCAGTATCCTTTGCTAGTCGTTCAATTTCAGCTATAGTGAGCGCATGTTTATTCTTCGCCAAGAGCACCTGCAGCAATACTTTTCGATCATCTTCTTCCGGCAGGGGTATGTATAATCGTTTCGTAAAGCGTCTTCGTGCTGCTTCATCTAACTCTTGTGGACGATTTGTCGCTCCAATCATGAGCACTCGCCCTTGCCCCTCGGTTCCCGTGCCGTCCAACTGCACAAGAAATTCCGTCTTAATGCGCCGACTCGCTTCATTCTCATCAGCCTTGCGTTGCGTCAACAGACTGTCAAGCTCATCTACAAATATGACAGAAGCCGCGTAGTAGGCTGCCACCGCAAACAAAGTACGAACTAGCTTTTCGCCCTCACCGATCCACTTGCTGGTAAGCGACGAACTTGATATCGAAAAAAAGGTGGCTCCCGCCTCGTGCGCTATCGCCTTTCCGATTAAAGTCTTGCCCGTTCCCGGTGGACCAAACAGTAGAAGTCCATTTGGTGCACGTCGCAGTCCAGTAAACAAATCAGGTCGCTTCATGGGCCAACACACCACTTCTTGAACTGTCTGTTTCGCGTTCGCAAGTCCGGCAATGTCGTCAAACGTTATCGTTTCGCTTCCAGCCGGATCCATAATTTCGTCGCGAATTTTATTGACCAGATCCTTCCCATAGCGTTGCAGTGGCTCTGGTAGCTCATCATCGTTGTCCGCTGCCACTGCATTGTTGTTTTCAGTGGTGGCGTAGTTGCTGGTAGTTGAATTGGCCGCCGGAGGCTGTCGAGTGCGCGCGGTGTTAATGTTCTTGCTGTTAGCGGTTTGTTCGCCAACGGCACCAATCGGCTTTTTAATGGGCGGTTGATACTTGCGTTTAAGCGAATCGCGAATGACTAGAGCGGGGGGCGGTGGCGGACTCGATGACACGCTACTGTTGTTTGGGTAATGGCTATTGGCATATGGATTGAACCCAGAATGTTGCATTGGCTGCTGAACATATAGAGACTGCTGTATTTGCGATGCTTGTGAGCTTCCATATTGCGTTTGCGGTGGCAGTTGATGCTGGCCATTACTTCCAATGCGAGCGTACTCGGCAGCTGTTTGAAACGGATTGCCAACGTTGTCTTGCTGGATTGTCCACGACGCGGCGCCGTTTATATCGGTCCGATGGTCATGCGGCTGCTGGAGCTGCTGGGCAGGGAAATGCGCAGTAGCAGGCGCTATCGCTGTTTGCGACAGTCTTGGAGGAGGTTTCGCCGACGCGTATGAGCTATAAGATGACTGAACATCATAACCTGCAGTTTGCTCATTGTTGAAATGTGTTCTCGATGTAGCGGAGGATGGCACAGACGGATCATGCGTCTTTAGATTCGTTAGTGGCTCCTGCGATGGCAAGTCTATCTGTTCCTGCTCGACTTCGTTGTCGCTCATGGATTCATCATCTGATTCCCCTTCCATGATCGACTGACAAGCATGCGGATACGCTTCTAGGAAGTCGTCTATATCCGAGTCCTTGCAGCGATTAGAATCTCGAAACGATTCTTGTTGACGTAGAGGACGCAGACTATTGATAGTTGCTTCGCCTGGCAGTAGCGAAAGGAAGGCTTTTCGCTGGGTCGAGGTGGCTGAGAATCTTTCTATCCATTTACGGCCCACTTCCTTGTCTTGCCCCAACATATGAACAGTTCCCATGATGCCAGAGCGAATTAATAGGTTTTGGCCGGCAAGACGTTGAAGTGCAGCAATATTAGTGCTTGGTGTCTTTTCGATTTCGGCACTGACGTCCCGACTTTTTCGTAGCCAGTCCTCGTACAAAAGACCAGTAGACAATTCGTGAAGAGGCATTGTAATTTTTCGAGCAAATGAAGTGTTTTTTTATTACATGCAAGTGGCGAACGCAACAGCGCCGTGCGGGTCAAAGGCCATGGTCGAGAAATGCGACGGTTTCCTTTCACGCGTCTCTCTATATAAGCCATTTGAAGTTGTATTCATATTTGTTAAGCCTAAAGATTGACAGATTTTATTTTATATTGCCTGTTTACAACGCAGCTAATGAAATCATAAGGCTATTGTACCTCTTGTATTGCCTTGCGAATTGTTTATCTTGTTTTCCTACTTATGCCTAAAAGTTTCGATGCCTCGTCACTTTCGACGACCTTTTCAACGTTCACGCCATCACATCATCTCTGTGAGCTGTGAGCAATACTCGTATACTCGTATATTAGCAATCATCAGACCGGTAGTCTGATCGTTGCTGGTTTATAATACGCTTTGATGGCTCAATCAGACGCCCAAGGGATTAAGGCTTTCCCACGAGTCAGCTCATAACAAGAGCCGCTTGCGCTGCCGTCGTCTCACATGACGACGAAGAGTTGATTGCGGTGGTGTGCGAGGAAAGCGATGGATGATTACACATGTTCTATTGAAGCATAAAAGGAAGGAACCCTGCTCGGACTGTAGTTGTTGGTCGGTGTGGAACCTGCGACGGCATTACATTGTCGAGTCCACGCTCCACATCATTGCCGTGATTCCATTGAACCGGTGACAGGTGACAGTAAAATGGTAATTCAGCAAATTCAAGACAGAGCCAAGCCTCGTCGGTTGCAGGAATAGTACAAAAAAGTCATTGAGTTGATTGATCAGTTTCTATAGCGTCGAACTGCAGCGCATTCCATACGAACGGACTGGTATATGCTATGCCGCCATGCCGCTATGCCCAAGCAGGATTGCTTATTGATTATCGTGCAAATCAGAACAAGCCAGTTATAAGGACTCTTGGACGAGCCTTGCTGGTATTGGAGCAGCAGCATCAGCAGCATCATTGACGAGTTGCATTCAAGGATGCGTAATGACGAGCAAGAGAAGAATCAGCTCAAGGATTTTGGAATGAGCACATTTCTGGTGGCTCATACTCGCGACGGCCTTTCTATCGGCGCATGGCTGCCGTGGCTGTCCATCAAAAGTGATGTTGCTACGCTTGTCTGGATTCGGTCAGAAATGACAACGGAGCTCGCCACCAATAGAAACAAGGTAAACGCACCAAATGGTCTGGCTCACCATTTTTTTTTAGTGGAAACCGCAGTTGTTGAACTTTTTGGTTTGGAAATGTCGGCGCAGTTTAAGAAAGTTGATGACTTGCGTCGCAAGAATCGAGCCATGTCGGCACGATATGATGTTATGGCCAAACGTATCCGGTCGAAAGATGCATGCTATAGCAAATGCTTCGCAAGCATTATTGAGAAAACTTGCAGCGACGATTCAATGGAAACCGCCTCGTCGGACGTTCGAGCGACACCTATCAATCAGCACGTATTGTTTTCGGGTCAAGACTCGTATTGGATCAGTACCAATGCAATGAAAGTCATTGAGTTGCAAATGTTTGTCGATTGTCGAGGTGACGCGCAATGTTCACAGATCGTTTCCTTTCAGCAGTACTTTCTCTTTTCTATTATATTCCCATACATTGTATATTTTAACGCGTGAAGTCGGCCGTTTTAATGTCATGCTGGATGCTGTATAGCAAACTACCTAGTGTAACTGTAGTTTAGGGTAATGGGGTGATGGCGCCGCATCCGAGTCAATTACTATTCCTCGTCTTAAAGCTTTTAGAAAGTAAATCCACGTTACTTTTACGCCTTATCAACCCTGTTACCAAACTCATCCAGGTAGACCCACTCGCCCGTCTTTTCATCGACAAACTCGGTCCACTCGGCATTCTGAGGAATCAATCCAGCGTACTTTTCGGCATCATTCTGAACCCACTTTTCCTTTCCAATAATGTCAGTGACCTCGTGTCCCTGCATGGCCAAAACCTCCTCAACTTCCTTGCCTGGATGCAAGTCCAAATGTTCAGTCTCAACGACAATGGGAGATTCGTTAAATTGATGGAGGGGTGGCGGCGATGAAAGAGTGAACTCCAACGAGTTGGCGATCAAAGGGACAATCACATTGTCGCCACCGGATGTCAAGTCAGGATTGGTGGAGAATGAGCGAGCTACTGCAGGGAACGAAGAAGCAAAAGCATGATGAGGTTGGAAGGAGTTGCCAATGTTGTGTCGTCTGGCTGTCGTAGGCCAATCGCTTCCAGGCCCTTACTGCTCTGCAGATCGAACAGAAATCAACGTAAATGACAGGTGTTCTCACTCACCTGCTTGACGCACAGAGCTCGCTACTGGGCGACAGGCTCTACGTAGTGCTAGCGACAACATAGTTAAGCAGAGTATAGGCGGACAGAGTGTCGCGAGACTGCCAAGGAGAGCTGCTTTTGGACCGCACCTTCTCGTCGCGCCAATCTCGCGCGTCATCGTCGAAGGAATGAGAGTCGCGGTAAGACTTATATGTGTCGCAGCGGTGATTAGTCGAGGCCATCGAAACTTCGGCGTGACAGAAGTTTCGATGGATCAACACATTGCGTAGTGTCGTCATCCTTTTTGTTTCATCTATTAGCATCAACTTTGTGAAACATGAGTCACTTACTTCAGAAACTGGGTAGTCGACGACCGGCTAATTCGATCATCCACTCGAATCCTTTATCTATATCAGTATTCCTTTGCCTCCTCGTCGTCGTCGCAACACAAGCTGAACGATCATGCAGCCCTCATTCATCGCGCATCCATCGAGGCGGAGCGACATCGTCTCCATCAACTACAACTCACGATTTGCATAATGAACCAGCAATAATGCGAGTGGCTTATCAAGGAGTTGCTGGCGCCTATTCGGAGAAGGCGACTCGAGAGTTGCTTGGCGACAAAGTGATTGCTGTTGGAAGACCATCCTTCGAGGATTGCTTTAGGGCTGTTGCCTCCTTGGAGTGCGATTATGCATGTCTTCCAATTGAAAACTCACTTGGAGGTAGTATTCATGAGAATTACGATCTTATGCTGCGGTACGACTTGACTATCATCGGGGAGCACGAGTTTCGCGTCAAGCATTGTCTGCTGGCAACAAGGGGAGTCAAGCGCGAAGACTTGAAGTACGCTATTTCGCATCCACAGGCATTGGCGCAGTGCGACAATTTTCTGAGAGGACTAGGAATAAAGCCGATTGCAACATACGATACGGCTGGGAGCGCCAAGATGCTGGCTGAGAACGACAAGTTACCTGATGGATGCACGCCGCAAAATACATGCGCCATTGCGTCGGACTTGGCGGGACGAACGTATGGTCTCAATTGCCTGGAAGCTGGGATCGAAGACGACGATACCAACTTTACTCGATTCCTCTTACTCGCACGCAAGGGCGTGGTAGAATTTTTATCCAAAAATATACCTGCTAAAACGTCCATTGTATTCACCTTTTCAAACGCGGCTGGTGCACTCTACAAGGCTCTCGCTTGCTTTGCGCTCCGTGACATTGACTGCTCAAAGATTGAAAGCAGACCGACATCTGCATCCTTGCTTAATTTCCTAAAGTTCAAGAGCCAGCAAGCTGGCCGCAAGATTCGCAACAAGCAAGAGTCGTCACGCTTTCGATACTGCTTTTACCTTGACTTTCTCGCAAACCAGTTGGACCCCAAGACTCAAAATGCGCTTGCCCATTTGCGGGAACAGGCCGACTATGTGCGAATTCTTGGCTCCTTTCCGCAAAAGTCTCGTCTCGTTGGACCTGTGGCGGATGCTGTTGAGCGGCTCAAGCATGTTACTGTTGCCGAGTCAAAGGCAATGTCAATTTCGACGCTCCCGAGTGACACCGAGGATAGCAAGCCTTTGAGGATAGGCATTGTTGGATTTGGGCCCTTTGGACAAGTCTTGGCGCAAAAGATGGCACTCAAGCATCACGTCAGCTGCTTGGATCAAGGCGACAAGTCTGCTGCAGCGGCGGAATTGGGACTAGAATTTTATCCAAGTTTCGAATCAACAAAGTTCTTGGCAGGCGTTGACATTGTGGTTGTGACGGCGGAATTAATCGACTTTGAAACTGCTGTTCAGGCGCTGCCAGCGTCGTCAATGAAGAGCAAGCTCGTGGTCGAAACTTGTGCGCTGAATACGCATCCAAAATCTGTCCTTCTTCGAACATTTAGCGATGTAACCGACATTGATATCCTTTCGACGCATCCCATGCTTGGTCCGGTGCGAGCGGGCGAGAGCGGTGATCCGTACACGTCATCGGTGTGGGAGGGCCGACCGATGGTGTATGAAAAGGTGCGAGTGTCTAACATGGCGCGCTGTGACAAGTTCTTAAAGATTTTTGAGGAAGCTCGTTGCCAAATGGTGGAGATGGATGCGGCTGCACATGACGCCACGGTTGCTGACGCTGAATTTGTGACGCACTTGGCCGGGCGACTGTTGGTTGACAAACAACTGCTGCCTCCATCTCCAGTGATTTCAAAGGAATATGCCGCACTCTGTGACGTAGCCGACATGACTTCTAGTGATTCGTTTGATCAGTTCTTCGGCATGTTCAAGTACAATGAGAACGCGAGGACTCACCTGACCAAGATGCGAGACAACCTTGCTCGGCTGGAGCAGCAGCTAGCGGCAAAGGAAGCATACTTGGCAGCTGGCATCGAACTACGGAACAGTGATCGGCAAAGGTTACTGGCAGAGACCAAGTTGCTGTTGCAGGAAGTGGCACAAAGTAGCGGATTTTTTAGGAATGAGAGAGAAGCTCCGCCAAAGATTGTTGCCAAGGACGATTCACAAGTAAAGCCGCCAACGAAGAGTCTATAAATGTCATTGTAGTCACGGTAATTAGTGACTTGAGCATTTCTGAACATAAATCGATTATATACTACATGGTGCGCCCACCAAACGCTCGCAGTAAATCATCCGCCGATGACTCGTCCTTGATGACCCGAATTCTGCGAAAATCATCAATGTTTTTGTCATGCATGCACTGGCTCGACTGACCAGCAAAAACTGAAGTAATTACATCGTGTCTCGTCCTTCGCTCATCTTTACCTTTACTTGCTGCAATCGACTGTTTGTTCGCAAAGCGTCTCACTCGATTGCAAAATACCGTGGCGCTCTCCACCATATTGATCAAGATATGCGCCTCACTCGGTCGCTCCTTCTCCACTTCCACAAGGACATGTTGCAGCAATATTTCGGCTTTCATAAAGTATCCCGCATAAATGCAGTTGTAAGCTTGATTGACAAGGCATTTAAAGTACATGTTTGAATCATTCAGAATGCGCGCCATATGCTGCTGCTGTTGCGCCATGGCAACGGCAGTCTTCCAGTGATGGCACATGAAAAAACCACCTCCTAATGTCGATAGAAAGCCAGCCATGCTTTGTGCCCGAATCAGCTGGTTCTCAAAGTGAATTAATCGTTGCTCCAGTGATGAATCAAAGGCGACGGTGGCCTTTGGTTGTATGATGAGGCATGCATTGCGACGCTGTAAAGTGACTGATGTAAAGAGAAGGTGGACTGTTCGACAAATCACGTTCTCGTCTTGATCTTCTTTCTTTTGTTTGTTGCTTTCCATTTCCTTCTTACTGCTCATTTCCGCGAGGTCAAAACCTTTTACAAACTGCTCCGCGGCGCTGCCAAGCTTTTTCTCTCGACCATTATGTATCTCCAATTTCTTCTCTTGCTTACTTGCGAATAAATACAGCAGTAGCCAAGTAGCTCGTCTCGCAAACTGGGGAGAATTATGAAAGAGTAGTGGATGGAGAATGCTCCAAACAGCGCGAGGAGGTTCTACGTAAAGCACCAGCGTGTTGCTGCCATCGCTTAGAAGTCGCGACACAGTATCGACACGAAGGGGCAGCTTGACTGTCACTGGTGTTAAACGTCGCTGTGATCGATGCGCCTTTTCGAAATGTTCCATGGTGAATAGATTTGAATTTGGATGGCACACTCGCAAGTTTCTCGACCGATTTGTGTCGAAGCGGGAATGAAATATCGGACCGGTTCTCAGATCTTGTCGGACACGTGGCTGTCACACTTGATTTGTGCTGATCCTCCACACGAAATGACCATGGCGTTCCTTCGCTCCTTTGCCCTTCTTTTCGCACTGGTGACCTTGCAGTCCACGCATGCTGCGGAGGAGCTGACTCCGGAACGATTTCAGGAATTGACGACTTCGGGGAAGAATGGAATGGTCAAGTTTTATCAGGTCCGTCTTCTCTTACTGCCTTTCTACTTCCCTACAATCTTGTCGCTCTAAACTGAATTACTAAAACTATTATCTCATCTGTTCATCATCTTTAACTAATTTTCAGCCGTGGTGCGGTCATTGTACCAAAATGAAGCCTGATTGGGACCAGCTTGCTGCGGAGGCTCATCCGTCCGTCTTTATCTCTGACATTAATTGTTCCGAGCAGGAGGAATTGTGTTCGGAGAATAATGTACAAGGCTATCCGACCATCAAGATTTACAAGGACGGCAAAGTGGAAGACTACAAGGGCGGTAGATCTCTATCGGATCTGCAGGACTTTGTTGACGCTGAGCTGGCCATCAAGTGCGATGTTTCTGATCCAGTCGGAAGTGGATGTAGCGACAAGGCCAAAGCGTATATACACAAATGGTCCAGCAAGTCAGACTTGGCGGAAGCTGCCAAGAAGGAACTTGATCGACTTTCCGGCATGTCTGACTCGAGTATGAAGGCTGACTTGAAACAGTGGCTGAATGAGCGCATGGCCATTCTTCGTCAGCTGATGGGTCGTTGCGATGTCAGCAAACCGGAAGGAACCTGTAGTGAAAAGGCCGTCGAGTTTATCGCCAAATGGAAGGATAAGGGCATTGATGCAATTAAGAAGGAGTTGGATCGTTTGCACGGTATGACGGGGGACATTATGGCGGATGACTTAAAGCAGTGGCTACGAGAACGAATCAAGATTCTGAAGCAGTTTGGTGGAGGTAATGATGAATTATAAAAATACTTTCTACTACCGGTAGAATTAGTTTATCTTAAGCTGCTTTGATCAAATTTTGTGTCCGCCGCGCTTTGTGCCTTGTCCTATGTAAGCTCAAATCCTGCACCAGACTTGATCGCATACAGCAATCGATCCTTTAGTACCTTCTCACTGCTATATGTCGGAAGCTTAAGCGTGTTAAAGCACGTAGATGCGGATGGAAGCTTGTCGCCGTCTCGCATAATGCCAACTCGCTGGATAGTAAACGGAGGATTCATCGACGCAAACCCAAGCGGCGGTGGGCGTTCACAGCTGGTTACAAATCGAAGTAACTCAGCTTGCTCTCGTGGACCAAATGATTTGATGACGCTCCAAAAACGCGTTACAGTTCTATCAATGCCAGTGTAGCCGCCAATGTACTTGGTATGCGATTTCATATCGTCCACATCAATCTTGCCGTCGGACGCGCCGCTAATCAACACTTGGAGCTCGGGCTCGTTGAATATGCGGAGCCATGAACTGTCAATCACTTCCCAAAGACCGCGGGTAAAGGCTTCACTTTGTTCCTTAACGCGGTCAACGACATAATGCTTGGTAACCAGGCCAATATAATGGTGCTTGTTAACATTCGTCACTTCAACGTCTGATCCGTTTGAAATTAAATTGATCTGCTCATTGCCACCAAAGTCGCTAGTCGTAATGGTGAATGAAAGGCATAGGTCCGCCGCATCGCCGTCGTAAGTCTTTAGAAACATCAAGTTGTTGTACAGCTGATAATCCACAGTGCTTAAGTCGGGCAGCATATGCAAGTAGTTGTAATCGCCGCGAAGGAAGCTTAAAAAGAAATGAGCAAATTTTGGCTGGATAGTTATGCCTTCGTATAACGCTTTTCCTAAGATGCGACCGACAAACTCGAACAACTGAATGTGGTCACTACCATGAGCAGCTCCGGAGGATGGGTTAGGATACACGCATCCTGAACCTTCTGTAGCCGTAAACAAGGCGAAGTTCAAGTCAAAAGCAATGGCGCAAAGGTCAGTCCAAAACTCTTTGAATAGTCCGCCGGCATCCACGCCTGCTTCCCGCGCTCCAGCTTCGTTGACATAGTGGACAGAAATGCGCTGGCGCATACGCGTTCCAAGGCTCTTCATAGTTGCAAGTCCATCTTCCAGAAGCCGACCTCTAGTTATATAGACTGGAATGCCAGGCCTTAAGGGATTATTGTTGAAAGGATTTCCATCATTGACGCCTTGAATGGCGACTCGATTAGTTGTGATTATCCGCTCGAATATCTTGAGACGACGCTTGAAGGAGACGAGCTGCGGACATACGCGAAGCACCGGTAGTTTCAGCAAAGCAACATAATCATCATGGGTCTTGCAGTGCCGAAGCTCCTTTTCAAGCAAATCAGGTACCAACCACATTTTTGGATCGCAGATTGGGCGCCGGCTCGAGCGATCGTACAAATCGCGCATTGCTCGCGCCGATACAGCAATGAGACTTAATCCAAAACAGTTGGAATTAGCTAGTCCTCGACCATGATCAACGCAGCTCGCGCGATACAGCAGTTTCTTTGCGAGCTGAATGAATCTCCGAAGTTGATGAAGCGGCAAGGGACGATCCATGTCATGAATTTCGGCGTCATCCGTCACAATTAAGGAATGAGCAAGTGTGTTGGCAAAGATGTACAACAAGATCGGCCCATCGCCGTTCAGGTATTTAATGGCAGTGTCATTCTGGAAGCAATACTCCGGTCGTGCCTTCAACACCCTTGTCGGTTGCGTTCCTCGATGCTCCGAACCGATCACGCTTTGTATTTGCAGCACCAACTCGGGCTCCGACTGCAGAACGCCCCAACTAGTTCTCAAAAGGGCGGTCGAGAAAGAGAGCACGTTCAGCAGAGACAATGTAATTGATTCAGGCTTGGAGGTTGCTGTAATTTGTTCTGTCAATTCTTGAGCGACTATGTCATTCTGTCCGTTGCCGCCCCAGCGAGCCAACACTACGCCGTATAATCGACAAAGTGCTATCATAAATTTTGTGTCACAATGGCCATTGCCCCGATCAAGACACACGCTTAAATTTTCAGATGAAATTGCTACATATGCATTCGCACCCGAACCACTTTCCCCGCCGGCGAGTTTCTTCGCGACTGATGACGTATTCAATAGTCTCATTGTGCCGTTTCCCTTGGTCTTTGACGCAGAAGCACTACTGGAATCGCTCACTGAAAGAAAAGAAGATACACTTTTTGAAAGGTTCTTCGCCCATTTGCTTGAGTTCCAAAAGCTCTTGTTGCGATCAAGCCGCGCTTCCTTTGCAGCGAAAGTCGCTGCCGACATTGCACCACCTTCCTCGAGCAAATCGACTTCATGCTTGAGGTCCTGCTCATCCTTTTTCGCCAAAAATAATTCAATGCCTGAAACATCCCTACCAATTGCCTGCTGAAAAAGTCGTCGCACAAACGAATCCACAAGGAGAAGCTTGCACTGTTCCAAAATGATTGTCGAGATAACGATGGGTGTGTGATGCCCCTTTCCATCATCCATCCATTCAACAGATGAATCGCGGGACGAGAAGGTGCTGAGCGGCAGAATATCAACCAAAGTTGCAAGAAACTTAACGTATAAAGTCATAGTGCCATTGTCCGAGGGCTGATTTCCATTCATGGTCGAATTCGCGTGGGCCATTAGCACAAAGTTAGCGAGAAGACATTGCGAACTTGTAGCTGGACAAATAGTCAATGAAACTTCATGAAGAAATAACAAATTGTTTAGTTTGCCAGCTGTCAAAAGGTCCGCATGCAGTTGGATCAGTGCTTCTATGCATGCAACGATGGGTGACGGAGTACTATTCGTTCCCTCGGCAAGGAGATATTGGACCATGTCAACCGAAACCTTCCAGGTCAATAGCGGAACCGTCAGTATCTCCACCAGAAAGCGAATTCGTAGTAGCTTCCGACCCATGTCATTTCTCGTCGCATCAATTGTCTTCCAAGTAAGTTTCACAAAGGCTGAAGCTCGATGGCAATTCTCGGGTGAAATACACGCCTCTCGCAGCTCCTTGGCTGCGGCCGGAATTGGAGTCGATCCCACTACAAACATAAGATGATGTCGAAGAATCGATATAAGGTCCATGCTGGAGTCGCGCACTGCAAATGATAGTTTCGGAGCAATCGAAGGTGCAAGCAGAGTAGGTGTAATGTGCTTGGATAGCAACAAGGATCGACAGTAGCTATGTAATTTTACCCGACCAGCCTTCTCGCTATTACCAACGCCCAACATGGCATTAAGAGAACAAAAAACAGTGTCCAACATTGGGATACAAAGATCGCTGATTGCTAGCAAGCAGAGGCGAATAAGGTTGTTCAATCGAAACCGACCTTCCGGGGTGTCCGGCCAAGTGGATATTGGATCCAGTGATGCATCGTTGCCCTTTAAACCAGGTAATAGAGCATTTTCCAAAAATGATAGTAGTAAATTGGCATTTTTAGCGACATCCAAGCAACAGATAGCTGGCCTGCCGTCAGTCATTGTGGATAAAAAAATGAGCTGGCTGCACAAGGTCCTCGTCGTCGCTTGAGGTAAAACATATTCTACGCCTTTAGTCTCTCTGATGATATTGCGAAGCGTTTTCAGATCAGACAGTCGATGAGTAAGCTGCTGGCGAATGTTCCTTCGCCACGTCGTTGTTTCTTTGTATCGGCGAAAGCTCGCTTGGATGCGAATTGCAGCAGCTGTAAAATGAGCAATTCTGTGGCGCAGCTCACGCTCGCGCTGCGCTCGCTCAACTGCAGATAATTCTTTGGATGCTGCAATTGGCTTTGGAGCCGAGAATGAAGAATTTGTAAATGGATGAGCAAGTGTAGAAATGCTGGTAATTTGCTGGGTGTTGCATGAAGCTGTAGTTGTTGCATTTGTTATGCCATACGATGCTGCTGCCGCCAATGTCTTTTGCTTTCGGTTTTGCTCATCCTTCAAACGCTGCCTTCGAATTTTGGTCTCATCTGCTCTCTTACGAGCCGCGTTACTTCCTTTTAATTCATCAGAAAACATAATCGAAATTGTTCAAGTGGATGTGATGCTTCGATGGAACAAGTCTGACTGTGCAGCCGTCCATCGTTCAGAATTTATGACAAGCAGCAGCTTACATTCAAAGCTACAGTGAGCATTATTCATACGCGCATGCCAATGAATGACGCCAGCTTGCGCGGACGCGATGAATGATGCGCGCGCCGCTGCGATCCTTCCTTCCGTCATGTTGTTGTTATTAATATTGTTGTTGTGTCATTTCGTCGTCGCTAACCGGTTGACGGAGTTAGTCTTCAGGGGCTTGAGACAAAGATAGATACATTAAGAAGCATTGTTCGGAGTCGATCAGTATTCAATCTCACGGCAGCCTCTGTTGTTGAGTTGAGATGCATTTGCTTTCAGCCAAGGTTTGCCGATGGAATCTTTTTCCACTGCTTCTCTGCTCCTGGCCGCGAGTCTTCTCCTTCCTCGTCAAAGCACCGAAAGTGAGCTATTGGTATGAAGGAGGTAGGACCCTTGCTGCAATGTACGCGCAAGAAAAGAGCAAGGAATCCTTTCACGTTCGTCTCCTCAATAAGGTTGGATTTCCTCAAACGCAACGCTTTAATCAAGAGAAGCAGCCAGGAAAAACAACGAAGAGGAAACAGAAGCTGACTGATAACTTCAATATCACCACGCTTCAAGATCTTGATGATTATTGGAACGATAAGGCTCATCGATTTCGCAAAGGCAGCAACGATGACGACGAGATTGACTACGATGCATTGATTCGAGCCGTCAACGTTTCGGGCGATACGCAGCAAATTGGAACACCAGAATACACGCATCCAGTAGCTCAATTATTACATCAACGCAAGCGGACAGGAATCAAGGATGACGGATGCAAAGTGGCACTAGCGATTGAAGGAGGTGGCATGCGCGGATGCATATCGGCCGGCATGGCGGCAGCAATCAACTATTTAAATTTGACGGATGGCTTTGATGTCATCTACGGAAGTTCAGCAGGGACAGTCATTGGGTCTTACTTGTTGACAGATCAGGTGCCGTGGTTTGGACCTGAATTATACTATGACTGCTTACCAACCGCGGGGCGAGACTTTATTGATGCAAGGCGATTGTTGCGTGCCATTGGATTTGGCTTGCTGGACCCGCGACTCTTGAAGGATGTCCTATCGCGAAGAGGTGGCGGCAAGCCAGTTTTGAGTCTATCGTTTTTGCTAAAGCGATGTTTGCAAGAGCTCAAACCACTCGATTGGGACAAGTTTGTAGCCAAACAAACTACACTTCCAATGAATGTCGTCGCGTCAGGATGCAAAAGCGAGAAAGCTATAATTTTGAACATGAAGAACGGAGGCTTTTCGAATCTTTTTGAGCTATCCGAGGCAATGCATGCCTCTTGCTTGTTACCGGGCCTTGCTGGCCCATTGATCAATATCGACACTAGTGCATTGAAAAGCAACCAGGGGATCAACAAGTTCGTCCATAGCAATGGTCAAACGGCCGACATTAACCAGTACGAGCCTCTCGCTGATGCGCTTCTTTATGAGCCTCTTCCTTACCGTACTGCCGTTGCTGAAGGAGCTACGCATGTTTTGGTGACACGCACTCGGCCGGTATGATACTTGAATGGCGTCGATTTTGTTTGAGCTTGTCCAAGCCTCACCAACGTCTTCTATCATGTAGGACGGGGTGGATGTGACGGGCAAGGGTGGAGTATTCGAAAGACTTATCTTTCGCCGATTCTTTCTCCGCAAGAACTGGCTGCCTCGCATCTTTAACCGGCTTAAAATGCAGCTCCACAAGAAGCTGTACGCCGAAGATGTCATACGGCTGAATGAGCATGCCAACAGCTCAAGGAACTACATGGACTTATCTGAGCCGCACTTGATGGCGATGGCAATGCCTCCAGGCTCACCAGAAGTTTCTCGTTTAGAAAATGATCGCAGAACCATCTTCTTCGGTATAAGACGAGGTTTTGCCCGCGCCTACGATTGTCTTGTCGAAGATTCGGAGGAACGAGGGCAGGGAGCCGAAGTAGCCAAAATCGTCTTTCCCGACGAGATTTTGGACTATGACCCACAATTCTTTGGTGCTAGCAAGGAGTCAGCCTTTGCTGTATATTTGCGTGAGAGCGGCATTACTCCGAAGGCATGGACGAACGAGGTTCGCTACGTTGCTCCTCTCATGCAGTCTTGTCAAACGTTTAAACATTCGCAGCCATCCGTTTGAGCCCGCATTTCACAAATATTCACAGTTGCGCACGTAAATACCTTGTCCTATCTTTTATAGCTACCATCCTAATATACTATTGGAACCAAAGGAGCGGCTCGGTCAAAGAGAGGAGTATTAATGTACACTTCCCATGTCAAGAGCAAAACGATGCCCAGCCATGTTCCACCTTCCAACACTTTCAACGGCGTTACTTTACCCGTCGTTTCATCTCTAAAAAATGGAATACTCTCCAAAAATCTAAAAGGGGACTCTTTCTCCTCCGTAGCAATGGGTATCGTCGTCTTCTTCGAAGTGCGTTTCCTCTTGCGCGATGATGATGATGACGACGCCACCACTTTTGCCAGGTCGGGCAATGATCGATCCGTAACTTCATCGTCATCAAAAACAAACTTTGATTCTAGAGCTCGATCTTGGATGAGCTGATTGACTGATCGAGCAGGCCGGGCGGACGATCGCGCCATCATTTCGGGCGAAAGTTCATTTGGCTTGATTGGTTTTGCTTTCTTAGTCGTCGTGGCAGACTCGTCGTCGCCTGCGATATCGAAGTCTGGGAGGTCACCAGAAGTAAAGGATGCTTCGTCAGATTCATCGTTACTGCCATCATCAGAGCTTGTTTTGCGGCGTCGCTTTCGCCTCGTGGCCAAGAGTGTCGTTGTCGAGAAACGTGAGGTTGTCGCACCATAAGGTCGAAGGGTTGCAGCAATCGGCGCTACGGCGAAAGCTTCACAGGACCATAATATGCTTTTGCAGGTGCAGAAGAAGAATATGAGCGATATGGTTGATCGTGGCAGGAGCTGCATAGTTAATGAAGTACGCTACGGTAGTTTCGATTTCGACGGAAGGAGCGTAACGGCACGGTTCATCGCGAAGCGATTGAACATAAAGATCGACTAATTCGTGTCGTAGCGGTTAAAAATTGAGGATGCGGAGATGACGTGGCGAAGCAGTACCGGTAAGTTTTCTGTTCCGGCACGATTGAAATCATTAGTTGTTGGCGATCATTGACACGACAGACCTCACTACTCTAACGAGCGCAAACTTTCAGTTTATGTCAAGTTAGTAAGCAGCCTCATTATGGGAGATAAATATATGCAATGAAACAAGAAGTACTACCGCTTCAGCCCAATTCAAAATACGGACGAAGATGTGACAAGGACTATTGGTGCGGGTGAACGACATCGTCATCAGATAGATGGCAATAGTGAGTGCACTCTCATTGCCTGATTTACAATATACAATTAGACGGAAAATTTGAAGCAGCGCTTACTGAGTACGCCGTCAATTCACAGAACATTTTTGACACGGAAAACACATACGTTCGGATAAATCCGACAGCAAGGAAGATGCCGAACAAGGCCGCTGACATCGGCGACAATAATCATGCATATGCACTCGTCGAATAGCGCCTGGCTGAGGAACTCGCCAGCCCAGCTCATGCTGAACATGCAGACTAAATCTTGCAGGAAGCAGCGCAAGTTGAAGAACCTATTGATTTGGCTCGCTGGTTAAAGCAAAACACTGCCCAGCGCGTTCGCCACGTACGGAGATTATGGTCGCTCATCTCTTAGATGCAAGGTTGGACGACTATGTGCGCCAACGAGAGTCGTACGGACGAAGAATTGCGGCTGCTCCCATCATCTGCTCCGCTCCGCTGCAATAAGCGCGTTTGCAGGTCGACTATCTATCGTCGTGTTAGAAACAGGAACATTTTCAGCTATGAAATGGAGGGAGACAACAACAGGAGATAGAATTCTTTGTAAAGAGTACAAGGTTATCACAAAAGAACTGCATCTACAATGAAATACATTACTTAGCTGTAAAACGTTTGTCATGTTGCCGGCTTGGGAAAATTAGTTCCAACGGGAGCAGGAGATGTCTTTGTATGATCCTGCGCAGCTGCAGTTTCGCTCGCAGTCAATCTGGTACCGTTCATGGCACTGATGTGGTTGAGGTCTTCCGGCGCTGCATCACCTGCGACTGAGTTTTGGTCGTCCACTATCTGGTCCAAATCTTCCTCGGCATCATCCGGTGGCAACGGTAGCAGCCCTTGCTTTCCAGGCATATGAAAATCCCATGCCTCCAACGGCTGGACGATATCGCCAAGTATTAGCATGTCAATATCATCGTCGCCGTCAAAAGTGTCAGACGCCGGAATAATGCTACCACAATGCGCTTGATAATACTCCTCTTCCTGGTCCATCGAGTCATATGAACAATCGTCACCGTCGCCATCGCCATTTTCGTCGCTCTTGCGTTTGTTGCCGTTGCTAGCAGCCAACGCAGGAGTCTTTTTCTTCTTCGGCTTACTAGTCGCATCACCATCATCTTTGGACTCCACCGTGGTAGTCGCCTTGCCCTTACTTAATGCTTCGGCAGCTGCAATTGCCGCCAAGTTGTTTCGCTCCCGCCGAAACTCTTTTTCTGCTTTTCGTCGCTCCCGATCATCGCAATCTGCTTGGTAGTGCTGCAAGTGTCGTCGCTTCCGTTTGGCAGCCTCACGAGCTTGCTCCAGTCCCTTGAGTCGCTGATTTCGACAGACGACCGACTGCTGGATAATCGTCGCCAAGAATCTATCCGCTGCAGCTGAAACAACGGCAGCAACAGACGTATCCATGTATCCAACGCCTTGTCGTTGCAAGGTGCGACGAGTCAAAGAGGTTGGCACCGTCGGTCCGTTAACGAAATCAGCGCGACTGTCATCTCGATTTTGTAGTCTGACAATGAATCGTTCCTTGAGCTGATCCTCGGATTGAAAGCGAGCCACGGCTGCTTGCTGCGGATCAAGAGTAGTAGCAGCGAGCCCTACTGCTGGTACTCCATTGTGAGCGGCAAGTTTGGCGCCTTTTCCAACGTTAAGCAGCCGGGCTCTCTGCATTTCAATCATTCGCTCGCTCATCTTGTATGTATAAGCAAATAATCTTGAGTAGACTTGTCGATGTATTTATTGATTGATGATGGTGATGTAAAGGTGAACTAGGAGCGATGCAATCTCTGTGACAGGCAGCGACAAAAGAACCGAAATTCGCTCGCTCTAAGAGGATACAATCGTAAAAGTACAGCCGTCTAACGTTTCGTCACCATAGCACAGGATCGCTTCCGAGCGTATTGTTGATTGCAGGTAGACGTAACGTAAATATAGGATTGATGCGAACAACCAGAGGCGAGTCGAGTCCACTATCGAATTGCAGACTACTGAGCGTTTTGAAGTCTTTTAGATAATGACTGTGAAGGTATCTCTGGTCGAGGCAGTTCCGGCTGACTATTTGGCGTCTACCTGTGATAGATGTTGCCTACCGGTCTCCTTTATTAAGTAGACAAGGCAGCAGCACGGAATGTCGGCTAGGAGCAGTGTCGACCGACCGCCATTGAAACGTGAGGATCTCCATCAATCCGACACATTTTATGTCGCAGCGCCACTGAAAGTGTGACGCGAAAGGCGAACAAAAGTTGTTCGGCGCAGACTTTGCGGGAGCAAGGCGCAACACAAGGCACCTCGACTGTGAATGCTGCACCATGAGAAGTTTCTGGCGCAAAGTAATTTTCTTTTCTATATATGCTTCTTTGCAGTACAACATAGAAATCGAATCATTGCTTCTTCTTCCGACATCACGCTCACTAGCATCCAAACCTAATCCTGAACAATTTTCATGTCTAACCGAGCGCCTGCGACAGCGGCCATACTCGAATCAATTAATTTTACATGCACGGCCGGCTCACTATTGGGAAGGAGACGACATTCGATGGTCACGCAAGCTTACGAGACGTCTACGACAAATTGTCTTCTTCTCAGGCAAGAATTCTCCAACTCGAACAACTTTGATTGCATTGCATTCATTCATCTTTATTTATCAAGTCTTTGTATCAGTCAACTACTTTCGAATCAAGTTTCCAAAATACTGGCCCAGTGGCGCACTAGAAATCATTTTTGATGCAATTCTAGGATCAGCACGACCCGGTCCGCTTACGCTCGACTTTGGCTTGGAACCCGATGGACTTGCTAAGTACGTCCAGCCGCATAGATACCTGACGTCAGGCTTCTTGCATGGAGGAATACTTCATTTGGTTGCCAACATTGATGCATTACAAGGTCTACCAGCATGGTTGGAGACGGGCATTGGCATTCCGCTTTATTTGACAACATTTCTACTTTCCATGGTGGCTGGAAATGTTGGCGCACATGTCATGAATTACGACACTGCATCCTCATTTTGTCTGGGCGCCAGTGGCGGTATTTCGGGGTTGTATGGTCTCTTGTTTGTGTCGCTGTCGCGCATGGGCAATCGCCAAGCACTGACGTGGGTAGGACGAGGCATGGGCATGCTGCTGCTCTATGGATTTTTGTTCAAGAGCGTTAACAATGCGGCACACGTTGTTGGTTTTATGTGCGGGGCAGTCATTGCCATCCTGTTTGGTCCGACATATCGAAAGAGTTACTCGCAGAGGCGAAAAGGCTCTGTGGCGGCGGATCCAGTGTCCAAAGATTATCGACTCGCCATGGGGTTTGGAACTTTGCCCAAGAGCGGATTAATACCACTGGCAGTTCTGTGGGTGATGGTACTGGGAAGTATGCTGTCTGTAGCACAATTGCGATCAATTCCTGCTATCATTTTACAAGGATTTCTACGGCCTGGGTCAATTTCTAGGGTGATATAAAATTTTGATTGTGTAAATATTGTCTCTAACCTTTGTAAAACATTGTTACCTCTAACACTAATGGGCGCAACTTATTTTAGTTTGCAGCTACTGGAAGGCGACATTCTTTGCCATTTCCGGCTTGTTGGCTCCACGCGAGCCTTGTCGAACACTCTCTCGCGACGCCAGTCGAGCGCGAATCTTTTCGGTCTGTCGGGGATCGCACCGACGCAATACCTCTAAAGTCACAGTGTCGCCTTCATTCTTCTCTTCAATTTCTGCCAGCAAGTCCTCAACTTGCTTGACTTCTTGTCCATTGACGCGAACAATCAAGTCTCCAAGACGAACTGAACCATCCCTTTGCATCGTAGTTGGTTGTAGATCCGTGGCAGCTGCTGGAGAACTGGGTAGAATATCCGCCACCAAGACGCCTTGCAGGTCTCTACGCATTTGTGCGCCAATTGACCGCGTCACACGGTCGTCCACCACGTTGATACCCAGTGTTGGTCGCTTGACGCGTCCGTAGCGTATGATCTGATTGACAACTCGTCGAACCGTGTCGACAGGAATAGCGAAACCAATTCCGACATTGCCGCCACCCCCGGCGCTATAAATGGCAGTGTTGACTCCAATCAAGCGTCCACGTGAGTCCAGCAGCGGACCGCCTGAGTTTCCAGGATTAATAGCAGCATCTGTCTGTACGCAATTTTTAATTTTACGACCGCCAAAGCCTTGCACGTCGCGACCAGTTGCTGAAACAATCCCCTTGGTGAGCGTATTATCAAGACCAAATGGATTTCCGACGGCCAGAACCGATTGACCCACTTGGAGGTCGTTGGAAGCCGACCCTTTGCCAAAACGGTGGATGCCTTATCCGAGTCCAGTATCTTCAGGACTGCCAGGTCCTTCTCTGGTTCGACACCAACGACGCGCGCCCGACAAGCTTCCGGCATGCCACTCAACTTGACTTTTACATTGTCCGCCACTCGTCCGTTAGGCGCAATCACATGACAGTTAGTAACAACATGGCCTTCAGAGTCCCATAGAAACCCAGATCCTGATCCCATCGGAAACTCGGTCGCCGGTAGACCAAATCCACGTGGCATTCCTCCTTGCTGATGCTGCTGGGTGAGAGTAATGAATGCGACGGATGGCGCAACCTGCTTGAAGGTTTGAATGGTCCAATCTTCGTCAGCCGAAAGCGGTTTTATCGCTGACACCCCAAAGGGTGTACGGGATCGGAGTGAATGCGATTCATTGAGACGTGCAACAAGATCACTCTTCTCGAGGCAGTCGCGAAAGTCGACTCCTCGTTCCGAAAGCAATTGCTTGAGCTCAGTAACACTCAATGATGAAAGGCTGGATGAGGAAGCAAAAGCAACAACACTTTGTGCAAGAATCGTGATCTGCAGGACCAAGTAAACTACCTTCATGGCTAACAGAAAAGACGCGAAGCAAGAATTGAACGAAACAAGTGTGAAGTGTGACACGATCATGCGTTTGGGCTGCGCGTTCGAAGCAAAATTGTGACGCAGTCGTACCGGTATAAGCGCGAACAATGCAACAATTACTATTGCCAGTCACGAAGTGTCATTATATACTATTGCCTAGTCAAGATTTCATGAAGTCAAATACCATTACTATTGCCTGTGAACGTTTTCAAAAGTAGTACAGTTGTACTTAGTATTGCCTGGCAAGAACTTCTTTATTGGTGCGACTTTTTCTGATAGCTTGAGCTTCCGCGTGATGTCTTGCACCATGGTCGTGGTGCCTCCACTTTCCATTCACTCGTCGATCATCATCATCCAGTTGCTACAATACTTACAACATCAACCGTTTCCATAGTTACCAAAATTCGAATTGAAGTCGGCCCTTTGGCTGTCGAAGTAAAATTGAAATCTGTTTGTTGCGTCGCGGCAGAAGTTTACACACTATATTCTCTACTCATACTTGTACGATTGTTTTTCGGTGTACCATTTGGCAACAGTCTCTGCGCAGACTTTTCAACATGCCCAAATTGGCGATCTTTCGAGCAACGAAAGAAGGTTTAGAGCAGGGCCTACGTGAGAAGGACCACTCCCAAACAACCACGGAAGCATATCTGTTCCGTTTCCAAGAGTACTCAACCGAGTGCTTGTGCCATGCATATGCAAGTGGCGCTGCTGTTCTTCGTGTGGACTCTACGGGCGCATTAAGTTCTTCTCTAACAGAAGATGTCGTATCACTCTGTTATTTGCAATGGACTGCACTCCGTGACTATAGCAGTACGAACAGATCCTGCAACGAGCAATCGCTAGTGCTCTCCGGTATGCTTCACGTTGTCCGGACGATGCGAGTCATGCACCAAAGTAAACTTTCTTTGCATTGGACAACGTTGATGGACTGCTGTCGCGCTGCTAATGACTTCATTCGCATGGCTGATAAACTGGAAGTATTGTGGTGTAAGTTATGCGTTCAGCATCCATACCTTCAAGCACCATCGGCGCGGAAGCTCCTACAGGACACTGGCATTGACGCAGACACTGCCAATACAACACTTTTCGATGAATGGAATAATTTCATTTGCATCTTGTCGTGCGACGCAGTGGCGTGTGCCGAGCGAGCACAAGTGTTCATGTTACGACACCTGGCCAATCAAACAACGATTGGAACCGATTTTTTCTCGTCGTCCTGGGAGAAAGACTTGACGGACAATCAAGTTATGATAAGATTGATTAAAGTCATTGATGCTTATTTGGCTGATTTGAAACACTTTCTTGCCAGTGAACACTTGTGGTGTAAGGCTTTGCTGACCACGTGCAAGGCGGTTGTGTGTCTATATGTGCGCTGCCTCGTGGAAAGGGCGGATGTTGTGACGGGACGTCGGCGCAACCACAACCGTCGGGCTGGAACTAAAAGCGACCGCAAACCGTTCTCTCACGCGGATCGTGCACTCCGACGCATGCGCGACGATGTTTCCATGCTGCGTGACTTTTTTCTCGTCGAGGCAAACGGCAATCCGGCATTGTCGCGAATATTGTCCGATGAGTTACGCATATTGGAAGTGATTCATGAATGCTTGAATGCTGATGATGCCAGTTCTATTGAGTCATTTGTCGTTGTTATTCACAAGCGAACTGGCGTGGATATACTGGTGACACGATGTTTTCTTTCGGACTTGTGGATGCTGGTCGCGCATCGACCAGGCAAGCAGGACATTGAAAGAGTGCTTGCCTCGTTAGAGACCGATCTACAGCTCGTTTCGACTCGTGTGCAGGAGCAGTGCACGTTGGACAAGAAGTCTGCTCGAAATGACATGTCGTTTGTGCGACTGGACGATATGCTTCGCGTCATGTATGAGGATCGCATTGTACAGGGAATGCTGCCCGCTTGTTGGACATGTGTTCCCAAGATGGAGACAGAAGACAGCAAGGTAGCAATTCATGGCATTCGTCATTTGATGCGAAAGCTAGACGAGTTTCGATGGAACAAGGCATCGGCGTGGGCTAGGTAGTTTTTCAGTAGTTCGATGGGTGCAAACAACCTTTACATAGTACTTGTTAAATATGGCGACTAGCAGTAACTTGCGGCTATACCACCATTGATTGGAAAGAACTTTTATTTATAGAAACAGTTGTCAAGTTTAGAGACAAAAAATCATTGTCTCAGACCGGAGTCGAACCGATGCCCAACGAATTGGACTAGCACCTGAAGCTAGCGCCTTAGACCACTCGGCCACTGAGACACAACCTATTGAACGACATTGACAAATTTTCATGTGCGATATTTCTTGAATCGTCACTATCAAAGATCGATGAATACTCCTATCATATTGGCGAGATCCCGTTGGACGGGCAGCACGTCAGCATAGTATTACATTTGGAAACCGAAAAAAAGCAAGATCTACCGTAGGAACTGCAACATCAGAGGAGTGGCGCCAGCATGAAGGATGGCGAGGAGAAGACGTCCGCTCCGCAAGCGAGCGTTCGCGATGTCTTTTCGTTTGCCAAAACCCGTCGTATTCGTCTCTGCATTGCTGGATCTTTTACAGCAGCCTGTGTATCAGGTGCATGTCTTCCAGCGATTGCCTTTTACTTTGCCAAAGCTTTTATGGATTTGGCACGATCAACGTCGAGCGATGTATTTTTGAGCTCGGTCCGAAGCATTGCCTTCGTCTTTATGAGTTTGGGTGTCATCCTCATGACGTCCATGACGATTCAAGCGACCCTTCAAGAAACGGCGGCGGCGGAAATGACAAAGGCTTTCAAGAAGAGCTGGTTTCGAGCACTCTTACGACAGGACATGGCTTACTATGACATAGAGGATGTTGCTGGGCAAGCAACCACGATTTCTTCCAATGGAAACAAATTCAAGAGTAGGTTAACCTTGCACTTGACTGCTCTGCATTCATTCATGCACCCAATCATCTTACGTTTTGTTCTATATCCTATGTCCTTTTTCTTAGAGGGCGTTGGACGCAAATTGAGCGAAGCAGTCCAGTTTACAATTACATTTTTTGGAGCCTTGGGATACGCTTTTTATGCAACTTGGCAACTTTCTCTAGCCGTTTTGGCTGCATCTCCACTATTGGCATACAGTATCTACACGGCGATTAATCTCATACCGACGGAAAAGTCACGAGCAAATGCCTTGTACGCCAAGGCCGGAGCTGTTGTCACGCGAACCGTTTCCAATATTCGAACCATTCTTTCCTTTAACGCCGTCCAGCGGATGGTGGATGACTACGAGCAGGCTACAAAACAAGCCATGAAGGGTGCGATTTCAAACTCGTGGCTGGTCGGTTTGGCGACGGGTGCCATTTACGCCACTTCCAACATTGCTTACATTATCGTGACTCTTCTTGGAGCATGGCTACTGTACTCTCAGGTGGAAATTGATGGGTGTGATCCGTCTGGAACAGTGGAAGGCGTCGCAGCGTGTAATCCACAGGGTATGGACATGATGGGAGCACTCATGGGAGTATCATTTGCCGCTGGAGTCTTTCCGCAAGTTTCAGTTGCCATTGAAAGCATGTCTGGAGCACGAGCTGCATGCTATCCGGCATTACTGGCTATGCGCCGAAAGCTGGCAATAGACAAATGCGAAAGTTGCCCAGACAAGGATGTGGAGAGCCAAGACGAGGAAAGTGGCGGTGCGCACGCGAAGGGTGAAAAGATTGGAAGTAATGAATTGGACGCGAATAAAACCAACCTTGCGCATGGAAGGTTGCCGAAATATGTAATTGATTCTTCGTCGGAAGAAGGAATCAAGTTGACGAACGTCAAGGGCGATATTCAGTTTCGGAATGTTACTTTTGCCTTTCCAACGCGCAAGGAGAGCACCGTACTGTCTGACTTTAATCTACGAGCGGAATCTGGAATGACGATAGCTATATGCGGGCAAAGCGGCTGTGGAAAGAGCAGTGCATTGTCCTTAATCGAGCGGTTCTATGATCCCAGCAATGGGACAATGACGCTCGATGGTGTTGACCTGAGACAGTTAAATGTGCGCTGGCTGCGAGAACAAATTGGCCTCGTTCTACAGGAACCCAAGCTTTTTGCGAAATCAGTAAAAGAGAACATTGCGATAGGGTGTCCGTCGGCAACAATGCAAGAGATTGAAGAAGCTGCGCGCATGGCAAATGCTTACGACTTCATCATGTCGTTCCCAAAAGGTTTTGACACTCAAGTCGGAGACGTGGGCGCTCAACTTTCTGGGGGACAGCGACACAAGTTGGCTATTGCCAGGGTGCTTTTAAAGAAGCCGAAGGTGCTTTTGCTGGACGAAGGTACTTCCAATTTGGACTCTGCGTCTGAAGCTGCGGTGCAAGAAGCTTTGGACAAGGTGATGCGCCTGAAGAAAGTCACAACATTTGTTGTCGCCCATCGTTTATCAACGATCCGCAACGCTGAGATGATCGTAGTTATGGATCAGGGCAAGATCATTGAAACGGGCACACATGATAGTTTGCTTGCGAATGCGGGGACGTACTACAATCTTGTGCAGGCTCAGAAGACCCGACAGAATTTGGAGTCTGATATCTTGGCCGAAGCAGTTAACCAAGCTAGCAATCCCCCCAATGTGAGCTTGATTGATACTAGTACAACAATTGACAGCGAACTCGGACGGCGCGTGGCGATTCGTTTTTCCGATGTTACGTTTAGGTATCCTGCTCGTCCCGAGGCGGAGGTGTTGCGTAACTTAAATCTGACTGTATACGAAGGCGAAACCCTTGCTTTAGTTGGAGCCAGTGGTTCAGGTAAATCTTCTATTATGCAGCTCATTGAAGGTTTCTACCGGCCGACCGCCGGCATTGTCGAGTTTTATGGTGAAGATGTGAAGAATGTCAACATGCAATGGCTTCGTGACGAGATTGGATTTGTGAGTCAAGAACCAGCATTGTTCGAAGGAACTATTGCGGACAATATCAAGTTTGGATTTCCAAAAGCCACTGATATGGAAGTCGTCGAAGCGGCCAAACAGGCGAATTGTCACGAGTTTGTAACTGAATTTCCTCACGGGTACGAGACAATGGTACGAGATAGTGGGACGCTATCTGTTGGACAAAAACAACGCATTGCGATCGCGCGCGCTTTGATTAAACAGCCGAAGGTCCTTCTGCTTGACGAATTCACATCAGCACTCGACTCTCTTAGCGAAAAGGTAGTACAAGCGGCGTTAGAGAAGATCATGGCGCGCAAGGACCAAACATGCATCGTGATTGCACATCGCCTCTCAACCGTAAGGGACGCCGATCGAATTGGTGTTATTGACAATGGCACAGTCGTCGAGATTGGGACGCATGATGAGCTCATGTCGAAGCCTGAGGGTAGGTATCGACAGCTGCAGGCCATGCAAGATCTCACTATGGGTACCTTGACTCCTTCGAGTAATACTGATAATTATGCAAAAATTCTGTCTCCTGAAGGAGCCAAGTTGCTGCCCAACGTGGCAAACGAAAAGTACAAATTAAAAGTGGAAACATCTGGAACGGAGGCAGCAGTAAATGGCGAGCGAGCCTAGCTTATGGGTGTTGTGGACTGGCCTTATCTAGCAATCGGTACAGCAGGAGCACTGGTTGCCGGTCTTCAGTTTCCTGCCATGGGTTGGGTTTGGGCGTACATGATTGAACTGCTTTATCGACCGGTAGTAACTTGCCAAGTAGCAGCGGATTTACTTGGATTCAAAGACTGTAATGCGTACCATGACGACGTCGCGAACGATATGAAGCACCTGTCATATCTTCTTACGTACGGCTTTATCGGACTCACTGTCGCTTCCTTAGCTGGCCTTTGCGTCACGTATTGGGGATTTGGATCAGCGGCGGAAAGAATGAGTAAGCGAGTTCGAGATGCTGCATTTGTCAGCATTGTTCGCCAGGAGGTGGCGTGGCACGATTTGCAATCGCCTGGCGAACTATCGTCTCAGTTGGCGGACGACACCTCCATGTTGCAAGCCTTTGCAGGTAAGTACGTTATGAGCGGCCACTATGCACGTGCCAACGATCATAGCTAATCTCCCAAGTTGCTAAAGGCGAGCCGATCCGAAGTTTGGTTATTAGTGTATCAAGCGTTGTGGTCGGTCTCATCATTTCTTTTGTGTATATGTGGCCGTTTGCCTTGTTGATCCTTTTTATTTTGCCATTCTTGGTAAGTTGCTGTGGCCATCGGACTTCTTTTGGATATTGCCACCTGCTTGTCATAAATATCACGCTTGCCATTATACCATTTAGGCGATTGGTGCCATGATTGAGATGAAAAGCTACATTGCTGATGATGCTAATGTGGAAGTGCCCAAAAATGAGAGTTCTCCTGGCGGCATTGTCATTGAGACGCTTGCCAATATCCGGACAGTGGCATCATTGACACTGGAAGACCATCAAGCTCTCGAGTATGATCGAGCGCTCGAACGTGAAGATCCGTGCCCATTGTGGTCGAACTTCGTGAAGGGTGCCGCAACTCCACTGCGCTAATGTTTTGGTGGGGAGGGTTTTTAATGTCGCGGTATTCCGGATCATTCACGTATCGGGGATACGTAAGTTGTGCTCTTGTGCGTTTCGAATGTTGTCGCTTGTTCATTCTCCAGCTCACCTTCGCTTCGTCACTTACAGCTAATTGCTATGTTCGCGTTATTCATGTCAGTGCAAGGGTTGGCACTTGTTGGTCAAGGAACTGTCGACAAGGTGAAGGCAAAGGCGGCAGCTGCTCGCATATTTGCTGTTATGGACCGCCAGAGCCTTATCGACCCGCTTAGTACGGACGGCAAAGTGTTGTATTAGACACATTTTTTCATCGTTCTTAATGTAGTAACTATCTATTTACAACTATGCACTCATATTATGAACTTGCTTCGTTTTCCACCATGCGATCAAGTGGCAAAACAAACGGCGGTTCATCAATCATCGTCATTCCAATATCATCCGTCCATTCATTTTCCAAAATGCCCACGTCTCGAAAATCCTTCCAATTTGGACACGCACACAAGTGGCGTTCAGATTGTTCGTTCACATTAACGACGATGTTTTTCAAAGCCGTCGTAATCGTGTAGTTGGCCAACATGGGAACGCGTAAGGTTGCTTCCGCATCAACGTACAAAACGAGCTTGCCCCGATAATACTCCGCGACCAAACCAAGTGCATCCCATTTATCGGGCGCCAGGTGCGCAACAATGAGCAAATCGGAAATAGCCATGGGTGCAGCGACCATGGGAGGAATGTCATACGTCCCAACAAAGGCGCCATTGTGCGTAAAGCTGCCCATACCGTGGTCGAGCGCGAGCGCAAACTTGTTGGGATTTGAGACAGACACCAAAATTTCAAAATCCGCCGTGGCCTTCAAGGCGGTAAGGCTGTTAATGAGACTTGACCATGCGACAGCATCGTTGCATACATTGTAGCTCGGGATCTTGGGATAGTACAAGATGGCACCAATTCCGCAACCCAGAATAGTCATGAGCGTGAGAACGTAGAAAAGGCGACAATAATTAAACATGCGCTGCATGTGGCGCGGCACAAAGTGTCGATGGCGCTGCATGAGCAATGGAGTGGTCCATTGGTGGTGGTGGTTGTTGTTGTTGCCGTCGGCAACGTTGACTTCATTGTCAACGGCGTACTCCTCCTCCTCGTGATCGCTGTCCTGACCCAATTGAACGTACTGCGTCGCACCTTCCTCAACAGCATTCTCGGCTGTCGCGACTGGAGTAGAGGGAAGACTCGCCACTGGTGACTGGTGGAGGAGAGGACGTCTCAATGCAGCGTCACGTAATGGATGAGTATCATCGCGAGCATCGTCATAGACAGCTACCAAATCATCGTAGGCTCCCTTGACGCCCGACGAAAAGCAAAAGCAAAGACTTGCGCAGCAAACACACGACAAAATTAACCCCATTAGAACCATGAGAGGCAAGAAACTGATCTGCGAAAGACTCATTGCGACTTGATCTATGAATGAATGCGTTGCGTTCTTTGGTATCAATGATTCTGGTTCTCGGCGCATGCATCTCTCGTTCGAATAGCAGTCTACACCAGCCACACATCCATAGACGCTGCCAATGGCGTGACAGGCATTATCATGAGCGCACCAATGACACTTGAAGCTGCTGCAGGATGCGCAAGAGTCCAAGGCGGCGCATGAATCGTTGGAAGGCGGCGGAGGTGGCGGAGGCGGCAAACAGTCTGATCCGCGCATGCAGCCATGAATCGAACCAATCGCGTGACAAGCGTTGTCGAATTCGCACCAGTGACACCAATTGGCGTCATTGCAGGAGTTACAGGAGTTATAAGAATAACAGGAGTGCGAATCAGACTCATTCTTGGTATTTGCAGGTGTCGTATTGTTGCCTGATGGGTGCCACCATGAGAAATTGGCGTTGAGAATTGAAACGTCGTCTCGGCCTGCTTCCTGCTCCCCCGAAGAGAAACCAGCAGTCAGTGCCGCAATAACAATGAGTCGAACGAGAACCTTTATAATCATGGCTATTTATAAGATACGTAGATTGACAGTAAAGGTGTAAGTGGTGATTTCTCGGATTTGACTCGGAACGGGCATCGCATCATCGCATCATACGAGTAGTGGTGACATCGTCGCAGCGTTTCATCGAAGCCGAAAGATCGGAACTCGTACCGGGACTCACAGTATCGCGCACGATATTGAGAGAGTTAAGAAATGTTTATATTCATACTGCTATAGGTACTGTATGTACAAGTACGCAGTCACATTGACAGATTGGTCGCCAGCAGAAGTCGCTCAAATGTAGTATTTACAACATTGCTGAACATGTTATGTCAAGACCAGGGCAGTGGCGCGGCCGCTGGTTCAATAGTCAGTGCACGATCTTTGCTCACGATTGTTCGACCGTCCACTGTACGTAGTCTAAGAGCAACGCCTGAAATTTTTTGTTGGCCAAAATTTCACGATGCTCAGCTCCTTCAATTTCGTTCACCTGCACGTTACAGGTCGGACTGGCCCAACTTCGCACATGCTGCAAGCTCCAGTAGGGCACCGTTCCATCCCCGGATCGACGGATCGTGGTTGATCCGTCCATGCAAAACGGGGTGGTTTTAGTTTCGAATATTATCCCATTCATCACTCTATGTGACGCCCTTGGCACAAGTCGGGCTGACGCATCGAGAACGTGCAACGATGTGAGGTGATTGTTTATTAGCATGCGCGTGGCTGGTTTGTAGACTGCGCCGACTTCTGTGTCCAAATTTACGCCGTAAATGGCCTTCACGCGGCGGACGGGAGGAGCTTCCATGGAACTGACAGTTCGCGGCCCGAGCTCGTCGTTGCTGTACAAGTATCGGCATAAGGCCAACACTTGATCTAATCCTTCCGCCATTAACAGCTCGTCACCACGTAGCGCTCGATAGTGCGACTTGCCGTCCTTGCAATATAAATCGAGGTTTTGTGCTGTTTGCAGCGAGTAATTCGCAACTGGCTGTATTAACGGTGAATATGCCGCAATGCGATCGACACTTAAATGTGGCATCCATTGTCCAGACATTGTTGTCGATGCTGTCCGCAACTCACCAAAGGAACTGCAGGAGGCGCGTCGCTGGTATGGTTGAATATGTACGAGCACCACTTCAGCAACTGCTGCCGCATTAGTCTCAGTACTGCTGAAGAGCTTGTGTAGCGCCATCGGCGGGCTCGAGGCGAGCGTTGCGTACCCGCCAGCCGCTTCGACCGTCCGATCGGCCGTCCAGACGGTCACCTCTCTGACAGTTCCAAGTATGTCGCGGAAAATGGTGCATGGCAGGAGCAACGTGTATTGAATAAAGCAACAAATCAGCTTCAATAAAGCGCGCATTGGACAGAAACCAACGGAATAGAGTACTCCAGCACGTAATTCTTTTTCGTTTTTGGGTAGTCCTCGTTCCTGCAAATGCAGCGCAATGATTGCAGCAGGCATACCCCCATTCTCGCCGAGTGGAACTGCAAACTGAAAGCTATCAGGAAACTCAAGAAGAAGCCCACGAGATGGTAGCATAGTGAAAGCTGCCGATAGGACCTTTTTCTTCTTCGTCTCGTTGATCGTCACTTCAATGGTCAGCCGAAATCGTGACGACGACAAGTCTCCTTCTCGTGCTTGAAGCAATACTTGACAGTCAATGGGAGACACTTTCAATTGTAATATTCCCATTGGCCTCAAAAAGGCATTCGCTGGCGCACCTGCTGGTAGATGCCCAGGAAATAGCCAGGCTCCACTTCCAAAGGACCGACCCAGCACCAAGCCTTCCTCGTCGCTTAAAAATGCATCTAGTCCCATTTTGTCTCCTGACACCATGGCACGTAGTGCCTTTGGGGCTCCCAAGTGCGGGGCGCCGACCGGCATATAAGTGTGAATGTATCTGTCAATCCAAGCTTGACCTCGGTGGTGCAAGCAGAAGTTGAGAAAGTAGTGTGCCGTCCTACATCCAAGAGAGTGACAAAGGAGAACAACCGGTATCTCATTATTCCTCTTGTATAGCTGTTCAACTTTGTTCATAGTGTTGGTGAAGTATCCATCGCGTCGCTCCAATTCGCTCGGAGGAAGCCGCCAATCATAAGGTGCAGCATCAATGTTGATGGATTCCTTGTAACCAATACTTTGTAGCGACGAAATAACGGGCCCGAAAACGTAGCTTAATAGGTTTGTGAAAGGTCCCGGCGTCAAGTAGTCGACCGCTTTGAGTCCCTGTAGCGGTCGAACTTTGATGCCCTCTCGCTCTGTTTGAAGGTCGCTTGAAAGGCTGACGTGATGCACCCACCGACTCTTGCAGGCAAGTTGCGTTTGATACTCTGCATGCAATTTCTGTGAAAACCCGGTTTGAAACGATTCATTTGTAATTTCCAACAATTGTTCATTCTGCACTAGCGCCGATCCTCCATGCAGACTCTGAAATCCGAGGGCCGAAAGGTTGATCCAGACACGCTTTCCAATCCATGAGGGATGAGCTTTCGATTCTTGAACCTCAAGAGCCGAAGACATGAAGCCTGGAATGATGAGAATCGGTAATAGCAGCTTTGTTTGTGACTGATTGAACTTATTTTGCGCTTCGATTGAATCCAAATCATCACTGAGTTTGTCGTCGTTCGTCGTCGTCATCGTTCATCGCCAGCTTCACGTTTTTGAGAAATAAATAATGTCCCAGAATCAGCTCTACAGTCAACAAGTATCCATTAACTACTACAAGCAAGATGGTTGAAAATGGTTGGCAGGGCCTTAAGAGCTTACGAGTAGAATACCATCGACATCGACAACAATTTTGTCTTGTGCTCACATTCGATCTTTCGCGTCCGCAGCGACAAGAACCGCTGTGACTAAGACCGGTATTCGGTCGGACCAACTACGGTAGTCGTCACTCGTCGACCATGGGAAAGAGCGACAGACGAATCCATGTATCAGAGTCTCATGAATGACAAGCCAAAGCATGTGGAAGGAAGTCAGTCGACGTGGCGCTACTAGAGCAGCAGTATCGAGTCGGTTCTCTCAGCAACGACCTCAACATCTTCGTGGAAGCTTTCGAAACTTGGCGTCTGCGTCGCGCGGAAACGACAAGAAACGACTGCACAGCAACGATTATCAGCAGCAAAATACCTCTACCTTCGAGAAAGCAGCAACAGTAATTGCCAAGGAGCGTGCTGCTACCTCCGTTATGCTGAATGATACACCAGCAGCTGCAAGCACATTTCACCCGGTCAAGGCTCGCGTCGTCTTGAACCAGTTCATGGAGTCGCTGCATGAGATACAGCAGCATCTACACCATCAATGCAAACCCTTGCCACCCGTTTGGACAGACACGACGCAGGACGATCACAAGGCTTGTCTGGAAAGCAGGAACTCGGCGCGCCAAAAAGTTAAGCGAGTCGTCCAGCAGCTTTGCGACTACACGAAAACAAAGCCTTCCGTCATTTTAAACCACTCTCACGAATTAACGACATTGCTGGGCCGCGTCCTTCAACTCTACGCACAGTCATACACGTCAGACGGTTTGTCGTACAAGGACGCTCTGCGCATTTTGCAGCTCATGACAGACTGGAACTTGGACTTGCAGCAAAGTCACTGCGATCATGCCATGGAAATTGCAGCCCGCTCCGGTCGATGGAAGGAAGCCGGAACCATTTTTTGGCACTACATTGACCCTGATCATGCCGGCTATCGGCCCTTTAACGTTAGTGTAACCCATCCAGTGGGACTGTATGAGGTGGCGCGGGCAGCACAGGAATTGAACAAGGAGCCAGTCGAAGCTATCATGGATGCGGTCTTGAAAATGACAATGGTATCTCCATGTGACCAGGAGAAATGTACGTGAAAGTAAAACTATCCATTCGGACGTACCCACATGACTAATTCCACATCTTGCTTTTTCGCAGATATCATGGCCGCAGGAGCTGCACTTGGTTTAGCCGGAGAGTGGAAAGCATTGGTACATTATCTGCAGGCGAGCTATAGTGAAGGTCAAATGGGCCAAGTAGGTAATACGGGCGACGCCGGGGAATATATTGATGGACTGCGACACATCCTTACATGCCCTTGTTATACCGAACGACACAGAGCCTTGTTGCTGCCGCAATGAGTGCATGCTTGCAATGCAATCGTCCTGAAGAGGCAATACGTGTGTTTGATGACTTTGTCGGGAGCGACCTGGCAATTGCCGACGAGTGGCAATGGCGCGGAGGCCAGGTTCATCGTGATCCTCGTTGCAGAAAGCTGGCAATTCAAGCCCTATCCTGTTTAGGAGGCATTGGGGCTTCCGAAGCGGCTTACAAGCTGTTTGAGCAGGCAAATGAATGTGGAGATGGAGTCGATATGGACACCCTTATCCACATTTTCAAAGCTTTTGAAAACCAAGGCCGTTGGAAGGATGCGGTATTTCTATTTTTTAACATGCTCGATACGCAACAAGCCGAGCTCCTATCTAAGGATGAAGCCGACTACCATCATACCCATCTGCTCCCTGTTCTCGAATCAGTAATAAGATGCTGCAACGGTGCTAATCAGTTCGGCTCGGCGATTTTGGCGATGCGGATACACCAGCTGGCCACGAGCCTACCATCTCACCAGGACGATCAAGAAAATGGCACCGTCGTGCATGCCTTTGCAGAATCGATTTGCCTCGCTCCAAACAGAAGCAGCTTACTAAAAGCGGCCTTGATGTCTCTCGCCGGACTCGGGTTGTTTGGGGAGGCTTTGAAGCTGCTTGATGTTGTCATAGGTCAATCGGCTGAAGCAGCGTCTGACGAGATTGCTGATTTTAGGAAGTTTTTGATGCAGAAATTATTGACTACCAGAGGCAATCTTTATTCTCTTTCTCCTTGGAATGGGTTATACCGCGAAATACTTTGCGTTACAGCTGGTGGACATGAACGAAAGTTCGCGGAAAACACTTTTAGAAACCCACACTTATTTTCGGTGGCGCTGGGAAACGCCATATATGCATGCAACTTGGCCTCGCAACCTGAAATGGGATTGATGCTGATTCATTGGATGCGACTTCCCATTCTTGGGCTGGCGAAGAATGAAACTTTAGTGAAGCGACTACCTGATTTAAACGAATCTTTTGTGGTTACGGATCGCTTTCTCGCCTCGCTTATGAATGCACACACGCTCATTGGTAGCGTTCATTGTGCGAATGCCCTGTACGAATCAAATGTGAAGAATGGGCGTTTTGTATTATCTGATTGGCTATCAAGTTCGACAGCTGAGATCCATGCATTGTTTGCGTTGGATCTCCAAAATGAGGCCATGGCACTCTTTCATAAAACTTTGACCGACTGCCGAAATCCCGACTTGTGTAGTATAACTGCAAGAGGACTTCTTGAGGCCAATCTGCACCAACAAGTGTATGATGTGTTTCGACTTGCTTTGACTTTTAACTGTCTTTCGGAGGACCTTGTCGTCACCTCCATGCAAGCGGTAGATGCGATATCCGGCGATCAGACAAATTTGCAATTGCAACTCATGGTCAATGAAGTGAGCCAACTTAACGGTGTTTCGGCGAAGACGTGGCTGGAATCTCATTATTGGGCACTCAAGCGGCTATTGAAACGATCCAGTTTGAACTTTCTCATGTGTTGGCGCTCAGAGACCTGGCACCTCGATGAGCTCGATTATGCGTTGACCATGCTTGAAACGAGTTCCTTCAATGGCCTTACTCCGAACGATGAGGTGTTACGACTCATTATCAAACGAGCGCAATTATTCCATCCTGGTTATGTTTCCAAAGACAGAACTTGGATTGCTCGCGTGCCCCGAGACAGGGAAGGCTGGATTACTTTAGTTGACAGAGTCCTCCAAGAGGCGCAAAACACAGAATTAATTTCAAACGATAATTTTATAAGCGACGTATCTCGTGCTTACGAGGCGTTGCGTTGCGAAAAAGAGTCCGATTTGCTTGTAAGATTTGCATACATAAAAGATGTATCGGCTAACACTGATACGCGAATGCTTGTCAACCCCGACAGTGCTGGAGTAGGTGGCGCAACTACCGGCAGGTCGGAGAACATTATAATAGATGACCCATAGAAGATATGGCGCCGTCAAAAATTTATCAAGCAAATAATATGTAACTGAAATATCTGGCTACGCGCAACTGCAAATCGCATTTCAAACTAGATCAATATCCATCGTCGATCTGTACACCAAAGTATTCATCGAGCATCCTGTCTATATTGCCGTTTTTGCGACGGCCATATAACGTATTTACACTTTGCGAACGCAACGTCCTTGTCTTGCAACACTCCAAGTCGCACTAGATTGATCATCTCTTTCTTTTGAAATATTTGGATCGTCAGAAGGAATGCACGAAGTCATCCTATCAACAAAATCAAAAGATTTCAAATGCACTTCCAAGTACTAGACCGCCTTCGTTGCCTCATAAGTCTCAAGGGAATGCTGTTCCGGTACATGGTGACCACGTGGGCTGCTGGAATAATTGATAGAGTGTCGGCAGCTCTTGATTGCAGCAACATCTGCTACCAATGTTATGACGAAACTCAAGGACTGCAGTGCTGTCCTAACCCTTAGAACGGACGGATACATGTGCAGGTATGAGAGCATTTCAACTTGTTTGCAGTTAATCGCCTCATCATCCATGCAGCCTTAATTCCGCACCGACTCGTTCATAATTCTGTGATGATCCAATGCTAGCGGCCAGGCAGAAACAGCAGGCTGAAAACATGTCGACGATGTGACGGTTTTTCCTTGTGTGATATCGTCATCGCCGTGTCGTCAAATGCATGATCGCTTCCGTTGCATCATGACCGGCACGCCTCACACGTTTCATGCCGTACACCTTCCGTTCGAATGTCGCATAGACCATGATCTGGGTCTGCCTTTGAACACAGTCTCCGTAGCGGACCGCGACCTTTTGTCAATCAGGACGCGTCTGCAGCAATTGCCAAAATGCAACGCCTTCTTCGTTCCGTCTTAGTGGCGGCCAGTGCGACGACGCCCAAACTGGCTTCAGAGCAGGAGTAGCGACGTCTTTGTCGTCCACAAATCGTGCGTTTCAATGTACCTAGCATTGTCGACCCGAGTTTAGAACTGAGGCGTCCGAGTTGCAATTGCGATGCACGATCCGACCCTCAATCAGCGTCCTCAAGATGCCAGGAAACTTCTTATAAGTGACGAAATACATTATATAGATAAATGGCTGAGTATTCATTTCGCGTCAATCATTGATGAACATTCCCATGCCACTATTCCCATCTTTGCGTCTCACATCGCAGCCAAATTTGTCCCAACGATTTTCCAAAAGAAAGTAGACCATACTTTCGAATCACTAGAATGTGCAATAATTTGAAACGTTTATGGCATAGTGATGCGCATGTCTGCCCTTTTTGTTCAATGAAAGGGTTGTTCTACTTGCATCGGCCCTCGCAATCGCAACTACGGCTGCCATCTGCCATCTGCCATGAGCCACGGCAAGTCAGAGGTGAGAGGAAATAGGAAACCCAATATCCCAATCGATTCAAGATTGCGCAAAATGCGATGTGTTCTGCCATGTAACATGGCTACCGGTAGTACCATGATAAGGCTGCCATTTTGCGGTGGGTCGCTTATCGTGAGATGTGGTGCCTGCGGCGCCAATTTCGTCAGAAATTGGAAATTGAAAACACGAGCCAAATGCCTGTCAAAAACGTCAACGTTAAGTCACGAAACGCACCTCAGTTCAGCTGGTAAACTTGTTCGGGTCTTTTAGTTAGTCCTGGTCCGACATCGATTGATGGTTCCGTTTCGTTCGAGTACGGACGAAATAATCTCTCATCGCCGACCCACTCCGGCAGAGGAGCAACAAGTTTCGCATGCAGTCACCATACGAAGTCCATCAACCATGAGCACTATCCATCAATTTCTGCAGAACCATAAGGCAACTCGCGTCCGCGGACGTTCCGGAAAGGTTGAGATTGCAGACGAAGCGGCGCATCCAAGCAAGCGCAAGATCACGTCGTCCATTGTACTTCAAGGGAGGCAGGACTTTGACATTTTTGATTTGAATGCTCGTGCGATTGTTTTGTACGAGAAAGGAGATTTCAAGCTCGCTTTTAATGCATTTCAGCAGGCTGTTGCGATGCGTAATAATAACTTTATAGCCGATTTGACTACGGCAGCAGCGGAATTGGCATGCATGTCTCCTCCACCGACAACCTCCTACATTTACCAGCGCGTTGACTTTGATGAAGGCATGAAAGTTTACGAAAAGACACAACCTATTCAACGAGATGATCATCTGACTGCAATGGAGGCAACTCTTTTATTCAATGCAGGCCAGGCGAAGCGGCGATTGGAGGATTTTGCGCAAGCTTGGCACTACTATAGACTTGCGATTGGAATATTGCTTCCACTGACTGTTAAGCAAGGTAATTATATTTATCTCCCTCCAACTGTGCGGACGATTCATGCGATTGTCATTCCTTTATTGCATAATTTAGGACAGCTTGCGTATCGTGAAGGCAATCTTACGCAGGCGATGGAACTTTATGAGTCGGCGCTGGTTCATGCGAAGGCAATAGAGGGCAACAAGGATTTTTCTGTTGGTACTACGCTTAATTGTATCGGTGTTTTATACTATCATCAATCATCTAACGAATCGCTCCGAGCTAAGGCTTGCTTTAAGGACGCTTTGGAAATTCTGAAAGCAACTTGCGGTGAAGAGTCTAAAGCAGTAGCTACGACGCTCAACAACTTTGGTCGTGTCATGGTGCAGCAAGAGGACTTCGACACGGCATTGAAGCACTATGAGCATGCACTAGACATTCGCCGCCGAACGCTTGGCGTAGACGACATTGATTACGCCGCCACGGCATTTAACGCTGGTCAAAGCTTGCACCAACGAGGCATGTTCGATAACGCTCTAGTGCTTTATCGAGAGTTTTTGCGCGTCGCACTTGACAAACTTTCCAAGGATCATCGCGATATTGCCGTCGTTCTGAGCGCGATTGCACAGATCTTGCAGGAGAAGAAAGAATACGTTGAAGCTTTGGAGCTTTATCGCGAGAGCTTGCGTGTCGGTCGGGCTGCCCTTGGTAGCGAGCACGCCGAAGTTGCTATGCTTTTGAATCGTCTTGGAAATTTCTACTTTGAACGCGAAGAATTCGGCAGTGCCTTGGAAGCGTACAAGGAAGGATTAGTCATTGAACGGAAGGTGGTACGTCTATACCAGGCTATTTAGGTGAAAGGTGCGTGTGCTTTCTATTGTCACCAACCACTTTGCCCTTTTCATCATCACAGCTGGACAGCGGCCATCCAAATGTTATCGTCACGTTGTCAAACATTGCAGAGATACAACGACAGAAGGGAAAGTACGCCAAGGCCATTCGCTATTATCGCGAAGCTATGGATTTGATGACGGAACGATACGGACCTTCGAGCAGCGAAGTTGCTGGCGCTCTCAACGTGATTGGCTTGATCCATGATCAAATGGGACTGCCTGTACATGCTTTAAGGTATATGCAAGAAGCGCTGGTGATGCGCCGCAGCGTTTTGGGGGACAATCATTTAGAAGTCGGCAATACTCTTACTGGTTTGGGAACCATATTTTACCGTCGCTCCATGATTTCCACGGCCCTGCAGCTCTTTACCGAGTCTTACCGCATTCGCTTTACACATTTGGGGCCAGACGACCGAGACACTTCCTTTACGTTGTACAATGTTGGACTCTGTCATCAGCTAACTGGTAATACCACGTCAGCGATTGCATGCTTTTGTGAAACGCTTCGTGTTGAGAAGCTGGTGCTTGGTCATAAGCACAAGGACATTTCTTTGACTTTGTACAAACTCGGAGAGGTCTACAATGCGGATGGGGATTTGGACAAAGCGTTGTCCTGCTTTAAAGACGCGTTAGAGATAGAACGCAATTTGCTCAGCAAGGAGGACCCGGCAAATGTTGCACGAACGATGAACGAGATTGGAAATATTCACTTGGCACGAAACGAAATCATTGAGATGATGGAAGCCTTTACGGAATCGGCTCGCCTTTTCCGTGAAGCAGGTATGTCAATTCACACTGTTACTGTCACTGGGCTAAGAATACATGCCGCTGAATTCACACCTGCTGCGGCTTCCGCCTAATTTTGAAATTCTGCAATTGCTAATCAGCTATGTACACACTAATGAGTCGGTCATTCCATGCTTGTCTTCTAGTTAACTTGTATACTACGAGTATATCTCGTGCTAATCAATGATAAATTGGCGCAGTGAGACACCTTCACACAACCTGGTGCGAAGAACACGAAACAGCGATGTAGCAACTTTCCTATCCCGAACGATGTCCTTCAAAGGGTCGATGGTCTCGTCATCTGGCGACATACTAAGGAAGATATAGCGTCGATGACTATTTAGTGCCGTGGCAGCCAACTGACGCGAAGTGTCGGGCTTGGCTAAATAACATTTCCGACCCATCGTGTCAACAAAAATGACGCGGTGCCAAGAAACACTATGTAAGACAGTTAGCTGCTTGGTTTGCCGACAGGCTTGCGAGGAGTCCCGCCTTTGCAACCACCCTTCGCCGTCGCCACGAGTCTGGTTGACAACATGTCCGCATTCATCGATGGAATAGCTCACATCCGCCGCTTTCAATGCGTCAAATGTCGTCAAAACTACCCCATACTTCGTCAACTTGGTGGCAGTCGAAATGCTTTTGCGTTGCCTGACCGGTAATGTGAGAAAATCTAGCACTGAGAATGGTGAACCTTCGCGAAAAGTTGAGCTCCATGCGGCAACTGTCGCCTTATCTCGTACAACAACAAGCGTCTGCCCCTGTAATGACATCGTGGTCATAGAACACTGCGATTCTGAGCGGCTTTGGGAGGGAAGCATTGGCAGACTTAGCAGCAACAGCTTTAAAGCCACATCCGGGACATGTTTTTCCATTACAGAAATGACAACAGCTCGGGCAACTTCGTCAACATTCAAATCGCGGCGATGAAGCTTCTCAAAGACGTTGTCAAGGCGCCGGCCATGGCTGCCCTCAAAAACAGCAAGCGGATCGGGGAATGTGCGCGGAGCCGCTGATCTGTTTGTGGTCGTTTCCAGTGCCTTATAGTGATAGATGACTCCAGTCTTGAGTATCACATCGTGTAGGGACGATTCGTTTAAAAGGTGCCTATCTTTCCGCGACGAGTCCCAGCACGTCTCTTTCAGTGTTTCGTGTGCCGAGGCTTCGGAAGTGCTGCTGTTGGTGTCTGACTGATGGTCGCAGCTATCATGGAGAGGCACCATGGGCACATCACTGTCCGAGTAATTGGCACCCGAAAGCGTGCCTCTGGGGCTGATTGGGGACAGCGATGCTGCAAAAATGTTGCCTTTTATTGGAGACATTTTTCGCAAAGGGCTTCCATAAGAAAGATCATCACTTGGTGAAGTGCCGTGGGAATCGCCGCCAGTTCTTATCCTACTCTGGTCAGCGCCACGCTTCCCACTCATGGATGCCATACGTTTTCGGTGAACAGCGGCTGGCAAATTCTGAACTAGTTGAGCCCTTGTTTCTTCGACGGATGTTGTCGAGGAGTATAAAGAGTCTGATCGCTCGACGAAACTGCCGGAGAACCGGACGTAAGACGCTGGGGTTTTTGGGGATGCGATTTGAAGTTTGACTGGCGGCGAGAATAAGATCATCGACCGGTCGTGTACATTTTCGAGCCTCGTTTCGTCAGCGTTCATTCCAACACCTTGTTCACTGTCACTGTTCAATTGAGCCGCATCTCCTGACTGACTCGTAAAAGCCTTTTCGCTATTACTGCTGTCATCGTCGTTGACGTTCATAACCATTCCACGAGGACCCAAGCGAGATAATAGGTTCATGACGCGTTGCTGCTCCATTAGTTTCACCGATGTTGACTGTGAGCGATAGTCATTAAAATGGTCTGGATATCTAGCTCGGCCTTGGTCGATCCATTGCGTGTGTTTCGATGCATACTTTTGACGGTAAAACGCTTCATTTGGCCCCATTGCCCGATTTCGAGCTTGTTCACCCAAAGGGCGGCACGGAAGAGAGTCCTCTGTAATCGATCGAGTAAGCTGAAGGGTTTGCGGCACCGTTACGCTGCAATTGTCTTCATTGCCATCGAAAGCTGTTTCGCTCGTCGACTTATCCATTATCACGCTATTGCTTCGTCCAACTGTTTTCATACTGCCTTTCTGTTCAATACTCATAGCTTGAAGTGCTTCTTCCAGCATTGTCCCCGACAATGTTGTATCATTCATAAAATCAGTGGGATCTTCGCCGCATGCATGACTCATTATGGTGTTGTTGAATTGTTGCTGTTGCTGTCCGCTAAGGGTTGTGTCGCGAGCCTTCATGAATGACTCGCCTGATTCGACATTAATCAATGTCGGCATGTTTTTAGAGCTGTAAAGTATCAATAGAAGTGCGAGCCCGAACAGTACAAAACTCAATTGTATTTATAAGTGATCGTTGGAATGAAGATGGTCCATGGTCAGTGTCGCCGGCGTCGGGTTTATTCCCCATGCGTTCTGGTACGATTTCGTGACGCAGTTTTCACTGGTACTTTGTTTCACAATATTGCCTTGTGACGCAGTTTTCACTAGCACTCGTTTCACGATACTGCCTCATGACGTAATTGACACTGGCACTCGTTTCACAGAATTGCCTTGTGACGTAGTTTTCATCGGCTTTTGTTTCACAGTATTGCCTTGTGACGTAGTTTTCACTGGCACTCGTTTCACAAGCCTGTGTCGAAGTTTTCACTGGCAGTCGTTTTACAGTATTGCCTAGTGACGTAGTTTTCACTGGCACTCGTTTTTCAATATTGCCTCGTCGCGCAGTTTTCACTGGCACTTGTTTCGCAATATTGCCTCATGACGCAGTTTTCACTGGCACTTGTTTCACAGTATTGCCTTACTGTTTCCTTTTGCTGCTGTCAGTCCGTTACTCGCGTTTATCTTCTTGCGTCTGTCGCCTGCCATTTGAGACGCTTCCATTCCTTGTGCGGTTGCTCCTTCGCCTTCACTGTCAGTCAGAATCTGTCAATTTTTGGGTAATTGTTTCAAATGGGACTATCTGCAATGCTACTTGGCGGGACAGTTGGCTGGGGTGCTCAACTGTTCAGCAATTCCATCAAGAAGGTTCCGAAATCGCGACGTACGTATTTGACAATCAGTTACAATTACATTGAGCATAGTCTCTCCTTATTCACTCACACATCTAAAACCTGCAAATCATGCCTATACAGAGCCTTGGATGCACGTTGGAATGTTTATTTTGGGAGCGTATGTTGGACAACGATATGTTGACCTGGAGGATCGACTGGTGGAGGAAATAAACGTCAGTCGGGCTTCCCGAGGCATGCCGCCATTGATAGGGACAGCTGCCTGGATTCGTTACGCCGAGCCTGCTGTTGAAAAATAGGTTGTTGCGCAAGTGGCCGGTTGCAATTATGATTGAAGAATTGTCGGGTGTCAGGTGCGGACGTACAATGATCTAGATATACAAAGGATCTTAAAATTCCGACATTTTAGAACCCTATCATCTCTATGATACCGGTACTATGTAGGAGTGCTCATTATCTAAGAGGGGCGTACGGTTAGAGTCGAGCAATGAGGAAGTTGCAAGTTTCACTGCCCGTCTTTCTACCACATGAAGCTTTCCCGTATATTTTCTTGTCACTAATTAAACGTGATATAACATTTTGTTGTTTAGCAAATGATCATGTTGCATGTATGGCTATGGGTGCCCATATTTCCAAACGATCCCTCGGCTAGCGCCTTTCGTTACCTAACCATAGCTGCAGGGTTTTGTCTTTCCGGTTCTTGATGAGTCGGAACGAGTGGTGGACGGTCGGTTGCAGCACACGCTCCGCAACCACGAACTTAAAATCAGGCCACAACAATACAACACATCGACGATAACGACAGTAGCACCGACCTAATTACCTTCGTCATGGCATGGGCTAGCAAGCTGGAAAGAAAACTCTTATCGTTAACAGAAGCATCGAGCCCCGAATCAATTGCCACCGTCGCAAAATGGATTTGCTTCAATCGAAAACAAGCGGCAAGCTTTTGTCAAGTTCTTAGCGGGACGCTTGCTGCATCAGATCGTCAAGTTCTCCTCCTTGAATTGATTAGTTTAGTCTTGCTGAACGACAAGGAAAGTAGTGCATGGGATCGAGGCGCAGATCTTCGTCGCGTCATGGGAGAGACCGTCCTCCTACCAAACATTGACAAGCTGAACGCTTCTTCGCGCGATAAGCTCCTCGGATTGACCGAAATTTGGGACGAGGCAAATGTCTTTGGAGGCCCTACAATTATTCATCAGATTCGCAAGCTCCAGCAATCAGGATCTTTGTCTGTTTTAGAGACGGGTGCCAGGGAACTTGACACCGAGACGAAACCTGCGGCTGCAGAATCTGCACATGATTTGCCCAAAAAACGACCATCGACTCCTACAAAGCTTTCCCGTGACGATGAGTATGATGCATTTATAACTCAAGAAGACGATTTTGATTTGGCTCCACTGATGAAGAAACCTCGTGCGACGGCGTCGGCTTTAATGACTGCTGCCATAGACACTGTTCCCTACGATTTTGAATCCACCGGCATTTCTTTTGTCAAAACGGAGCCATATCAATTACTAGAATCTTGCGGACAAGTTGCCAACCTTCAAATTGCTCGCGACATCCGAAATGACAGCGCCATACAGCTTAATAGCCTCTTTACGGCTCTCCCTGAGGATGTGCGACGGTCCTGCGCCGAAGCTGCGGAAACTGACGGCGCATATGCGTTGGCGGACAATGACACGGCTCGGGATTACAGCATTCGAATGAATCAGTCTCTGATTGATATGGACATGAATGAGCAACTTTTGAATTTATATCAGCTTCGAAAACTTATTGAGCAGCAGCAAGAAGCGAGGCAAAACGCGCGCAAACTTTTGCTGCAGTCACGCTGCCAGTTTGGGTCGGACGAAGCCGCCGCTGCCTTTTACACTGCTAATCGAGGACAAGGCGAACTCGCGAGTCGGCGTCAAATTATGTTGGATGCCATGGAGTTAGAAGGTTGTGGTCTGGAGGAAAACGAACAGGCCGATGTCCAGTTAGATACCGCTAACCAAGACGATCTGGAACCACTGATTTGGTACAAGCCCGATGCATTTGTGGACGCAAGTTGAAGTTGGTGGCAGATTAGTCGGTACGTACAAAAAAGTCCACGCCAATATTCCTGATGACGAACTTAGCTTTATAATCACAATCATTCATGCGTGTCAACTGACTGCTGGTGCAGCTTGATCTCAACAAAGCGAACTGAGGAATATTTGTTGTTCTTTAGAGATGCTGAGAAGTGAATCTTCATAATCTCAAATGTATTGTTGTTCTACATTGATTCAGTGCACGAACTGTTCTACAGTTCCACTAATTGCTCCGCCCTGCGTTGCCATCAGGTCAGTAATATTTACAATAAACGTGCTAGTGAGAGAGCCGTTGATGACGAAACATCATAGACCTGTTCTTAACGCCACGGGGCACCGAAAGGTGTCCACCGGCCATGTGTCGACAAAATGATGCACCACCAGCTGAGGCTTTTGCATCGATGTTTGCTGTCTATGCCTTTTTGCGAAAGAGACTTACACTATGAGTTTTATTTGTTTTCAAAGCTCCCAATCGCAAGTTCCGCCTCTAGCCAACACCACAGCGCGCTCTATGGGCGAACTCTGGATAATGTTTGCGACAGAGTCGTTTACATCTAACGTTTTATATATTATTTATTAGCGAGAACATAATTATTGATCGTTTTCGTCAGACTCTGCAACAGCATTAGCGCCGTAAACTTTAGTCCAGCATTGCGACAGATGCGCGATATAGGTGGGTCAATTATAAGCACCTGCGCCTGAATCCCATTCAGCGTCATTCACGATGTCAAGGTTGATCGGCATATCCCAACTCGCGTCGAACTCAACTGTATCCGTTTCGCGCGACTGACCAGCTGCTTCCGCTTTTGCTGCTGCTCCGCGCATAGCATCACGTGCGTCCATGTGACGCTCGGCCATTTCCACGAGTTGGTCATTGTGTTCTTGTCGACCCTCGAGAGCTGCAATCATATCATCTTCCAAAATCATATTCATACAAAGGTCCAGCTTGAGGTCGATATCATGCTCCCTTGCAGCAATCATCATGGCCGCTAACGCATCGGCCGCTCCATGATCAAGCGAGCAATGACGAAGACCAAGCTGAATACTTAGTTCCCTTGTCGTGTGTCCGTGCTTGTCGAGTTCATCGAGAAATGCATTTGCCAATGCCTTGGCACCACATCGCCACGTGGGACTTGCTAAACCACCTGCAACTCTCATGGCGTCTTCCTCTTCATCATCGCTCTCACCGGACACTACTCCTAAGGCAGTGTCCATTCCAACTTCCTTGAAACCTTTCTTAAGAAAGCCCATCCCTTGCGACATGTACGACACAGCCGTTGCGCTAGCGTGGCTCTTGAGCCGACCGGCTGAATACTTTCCGCCATCTTTCTTAGACTTTCCAAGCAAAATGCCAATTGGATTGCCACTCAGATCAATTTCTAGGCGTCCACTATTGACGCACATCGCCTTGCCAATGGCCGCGGCTCCATCGGCTTGCACGTGACAACTTCGTAGTTCCAGATATCGCAGTTTACCAGTCGAAATCGCCTCCGCCAATCCGATTGCGCCTCTATCCCCAATTTTACCGTTTCCACTCAATATCAGCTTGCCTATACAGGGGCAGCTTGACTGCGCAATAACTCTTCCCAATGTCACGGCGCCGTTATCGGAAATTGCATTGGCGCCGAAATCTAATTCCTCGACGCAAAGTCGATTGTTCGCCTTCTCCATGGCCATGGCGAAAGCATCAACTCCAATGTCTTTCAAACTGCAGCCACATAGATCAAGTCGTTGAAAAATAGGGTACTGCATTTTGTTCACTGTGTCCTTGGTGACGAGAATAGTTCGAATTGCAGCAGCCAAAGCTGATAAGCCTGCGTCACCAACCTTCGAATTTCCCGAAAGGGAGAGCGAAAGTGGCTGAAACTGCAGCTCAGTCTTAGTCACGCCATCAAGTGATTCTTCGGTGTCATGTTTTGGATTTATATCGCAAAAGCTGTCGTTATTTGGACTGCTGACGCGATGCATTAGACCCTTGGCAATGGCGCGACAGACGGACGGTCCAATTCCTGACCTATCTAGTCGCAGTACCTTCGGACAAACTTCCACATTCCTTATGAGTAATTCGAGTGCCTGACAAAAGGCTTGCGATCCTGGTGCGTCATGTCCAAGGCGATTCCAGCCAATGTCAAGGACGTCAACCTTCTGGCGCCGGCGATGGATCCTGTTTGGACGTTCGGCTCCACCGTCATCATCGTTTTTGCTGCGTTTGCTCCTAGCGGATTGCGTAAGAATTTGATCTATCAGTTGGCTGACGCCTTGGGCTGTAAGCCGATTACAACGAGCCACGAGGTGGATGGGACCTGCGGCCATTGTAGCGTCATCCATCAAGTTTGTCAAATTATTGTCGCGCAGTGACGAAGAACTCACGTCAATCTCGACGATATGACTTGATTCATCTACACTCTGATCTTGTATAAGCTTATGAATTGTTTCGATAAGAACGTTCTCGCGCAAATGACTTGTGTAGGAAAGATCTATTTGTGTAGAGCTTGGCGGTGCGAATTGTTCTGTCTTGTAGTAAAATGCTGAAGCACCAACGGGCGACAAACAGATAAACACCAATGGCCGAACAAACTGCATTCGATTTTGACTGTATGTGATGTGTGATTGATCAAGTTAAACAATGGTCGTCGCAGTGTAGGCAGTAGGCGTGGGTGGGAGGGGAAGGGTTAACGGGTAATGAAAAGGCAACAACTCGAATTTCCAAGCCCCTTGCTTTTTCAATCACACAGTCGTATTGAATTGAATTTGATTCGCTATAAATTATATCAATGACCAACGCCTCGATTGGAATGACTACAGCACAATGACCTATCCTTTCTTTCGCTCGACTATGCGAATCCGGGCATGTAGTTCAACTTCTTATACCGTCAACGGTATGTGAAGTAACGGTTTGCAGAGCCTTATATCATCCCGCAGTCGGGCGCAAACTGTATCGTGACTTCCAGTTCCAATTTCCAATGCCGAGGCTAAACTCCTTGCTTTTCACGACGAGCGACTACAATTACCAACCGTAGCCTTGTCATCGATCATGACGCCTTCAGCAAGACTATAATTATAGTTGGAGGCGCTTACAGTCGATAGATGTCCCTTGTTATTGGTGACTGCAGCCTCGCTTGCTGCTTTATCGCACTGTTTTCAACAAAGAACATGTGTTGCGTCTGTAGGCAAATTACGCATCGCGATGCCTTCGAGACGAAAACTTGAGCACTATAATCTATATTACAAGGAAAGTAGAAATGATGCTTGTATCCACAACACTATCAGACAGCCCCTTACACTTCCTCCGTATCGATTTCGCACACGCTATCATCGTCATGGTAATCGTTGTCATTGAGCCGTTCATGAACGCTCCATTTGAGGCCAAGCTCGTTGAGCTTGTCCACGTATTCCTGCTTAAGCTTCTTTTTCGCATACGCAGACCGCTGACGGTTAATCCATCGCCCAAGTGCTCGTGGTGGGTCGTCCGTCGTGCGATAATGCGTGCTAACGTTGCCATCCCATGGGTTCCCGTCTTTTGTGCATTCCGCAACAAACTGCTGCAGTGATTCAAACATTGATTCCCATGAAACAATCAGAAGCATGCTCCATCGTAAGCCAATTTGCTCAAGCTTCACTTGCCGGTCCTTTTTAAGTCGGCCGGCTTGATACAAACTACGTTGCCGGTTCACCCAACGACCCAGCAGCAGATCCTCGCCTTCCTTCACCTTTTTATTGGTCCGTTTGATTTGGTAGGACGCAGGAACATTGCCGTTCCATTTGCTATTCTGTGCTTTTTGCTCAGCAATGTAAATGCGCAGTTCTTCAAACATTTCGTCCCACTGGTTAGACGTAACGACACTCCACTTTAAACCAGCCGCAACGAGACGATCTTCACGATCCTCCTTCAAAGTGCCCTTTGCTTTAGACGACCGCTGGTTGTTAACCCACCGACCAAGTGCCTTCTCACCTCTCTTGTAGTTGGTTGGAACATGACCGTCCCAAACCCATGATGCGGCTTGCTCTGGTGTCAAGTTACATATTCCTTCCGTCCGACGCTCCTCTGCAAACTCCAACAAGCAATTGTACATTTCGTCCCACTTAAGGTCCGCTGCTGAACCGTTCTTAGCAGAGCTTCCTTTTTGGTTATTCGTCGATGCCACATCATTGGTAGAATGAACCGCTATGGGAAGCATGTCTTCCTCCTCGTCGTACTGGTTCCGTTTGTTTCTATTGGAAATCTTTGGGGTGGCATGACAAAGACTCACCGAAAGTGGAGCTACATCCGGCAAGGAAGTTTTGCGCCGACCTCGTTTCTTAAGTGGCTGGGCTGATGGATCGTGAGCAGGGTTTGAGCTGGCATGTAGATTGGCGCGTGTTCGCTCACGAATATCATCAATCTCTCGCTCGCTCAAAGAAGCCCCCTGCATAAAATTTTGCACGGAAGTCGATTGTTGAACAGCACTCTCCGCCCGACTGCGCTTTAACGGAAGCTTCCGCTGCGTATTGCGTATCCGCGAGCGTTCCGTACTGTGCCGAGACTGTACACTCATAGCGGCTGCATCTGCTTGCGCAATCGAGGCTGACGATGAAATGTCCGCCAAGTTTATGCCCGCAGACGCTGCTTGTGCAGCATCAACTGCAGCCTGAACGGCATCCAAATCCACGGATATCATGCCTGATCCAGTGCTCCAGCTGCGTAGTCGACCCCGCCGATGCGCGTCAGACGTTGCTCCAATCATCATTAAATTACTCACGACGCTACTTGATTCCGTTGCAGCTTCGTCATCTTCGTGTTCTGCCCGATGATTAATCGCAACATTCATATCTTCATTTTCGCTGTCAGGCCCAGCCGCTGATTCAACAGCACCCGCTAGTTCTGCCAATTGGTCGCCCATACTTGCCACTGCCGCCGCAACGTAAGCCTGTAGCTCTGCGCCACTGACAGCAAATTCTCCGTCTGTAAACAAAGGAATATTAAAAGCGGATACTTCGGAAAGTGAGGCAATAGAGAACTCTCGATCGCGTGTTAATGCAATGCGTGAAGGAATGGATCCAGCGCTGGTGGCAGCTGCCTCTGGATGTTGCGTGTCGTGTTCCTCGTCCAATGTCAAGGCAAAGCCGCCTCGATCCGATGGGTGATTAATTGCTGAGTAGTGTGGTCGATGCTGTGCATGCGAGGATGTTGATCCGGTCTGATGATGGCTAAGATGTTGTTGATTATGAAGCATAGCGGAATCCGCATGGGGCATGGAAATATCGCTCATGCCGCCCCAAGATTCGAGTCTATCTCGCCGGGCCGACATGTAATGCGATGATAATCGATGGTCATTGCCGCACTGGCTATCCGACTGCGAGGCCATCATTATGGCTTCCAGCAGCAATCGCTGTCCACTACTCGCAATGGTGGCTGAGCTGGAATTGTCGTCGACCGAGTCTTTTCGTTTCGTAGAATTTGCAATTGCTGCATGATTTCCTGTTGCAGCTGCAGCAGTCGGAGGTAATTCTGGGTTCACTTCCACTTCTTTAGCGGAAGCAGCAGCCGCAGCGGGTTCAAGAGCATCCAAATGATCAAGAGCCGAAGTTGGCAGCGACGGCAAGTGGTGCGCATTGCTTCCTCCCCCTCCATGGTACGAAACGTCTTGATTCTTGGGCGAATGAAAGAGTTCCTCCAATGTTTTCAGACCGGAGCTTGTATCCGATAATTTCCGTGAAGAAGCGATACTGGTATCCAAAAGAAATGTGGAATCAACGGACTCCTTATGAGGAAGTCGTTGCAGTAAAAGACTCGAAGCGTCATGATCAGTCGCCGACGAAGCTGCCAATGTAGGAATACCCGCTACAGCAAACTTGGCAGAATAATCATGTGATCCTTTGCGTTTTTTGGAAGGAAGTCTAGACATGTCTCGCGTTGTTGTTGTTGCATTGCTTCCAACGGTGCCTCCTTCGCGGTGTGTCGTTGTTGTACTGCTAGCATTGGACGCCTTGCGTTTTTTGGCGGGGAGAGATGACATGTGATTAACCGCCGAGGCCATGTTTTCCTACTGGTAGTTATTGAATAGGATAGCCGAACTGATTAACTTTATCTGTAACAAAAGATGCGAATATGGTTGCTAATCTCAACGATGCAATCGGCGGCAGGCATTATTTTTTGTCCTCATGGTCGACGTCCCGATGGTTCTTTCATTCTCACTTTTCCTGCGGATCGACTGGCACGCGAATAGGTCATGAGGGTCACTAGTATTGTAGCCATGAAGTATAGAAGATTGCACCCTTCGATAACAGCGTAAAAGCTCGTGTAGCTCAGTTGGTTAGAGCGTGGGTCTAATAAACCCAAGGTCGCCGGTTCGATCCCGGTCTCGAGTACAATATTTTTGGATCATTGACATGAGAACGTTTACGTTCATCACAACTGCTCTTATAGCGTGTTTTTTGTGTTTTGGATGTAAAGCTACTGTAAAGATCAATGAGTTGCTGGAATGGATGCATTTCCATTGTCACATTGCAACTTTAGTCGTTGGTGCGCTGAAAGGAGAGGCATTGGCGGAACGAGCTATGCTACAGTGCTTTTGCTTCTTTTAACAGAGTATAACATTCATAGTATGCCTACATTTGAGCCTAGCTTAAGTTTACAAGCCGGTACATACGATTGCTTGACGTACCCTTGCTGCCAAAAGTCAGAATAAAGCACGGTTTATTTTGCAAGTCTTCGTCTGCTCAAACAGCATATGCCTGAACCACAATGAGATCCTCCTCCTTGGGAGTATGCACCTCCTTGTTAATTTGATCAATCCCTCCTCTCGCGTCTGCTCCGATCGACTTCAATTTAGGGAGCACCTTGCGCAGATCATGCGCTTCAATCGTATCCTTGCCCCGACAAACCTTGACCAAGTCTTGCTCTGTTGTGTCTTCAAAGCATGCGGCTATACCAATGGTTTCGAACAAGTGACGGACAATATTATCAGCTTTGGCTTGCGCAAACGCCAATCCACCAAGTGTTTTTGGTAGAGTGCACACTTCAATCGCTTTTTGGCACATTAGAAATGCAACTGCGGTTCCGGCGCTTTCGACAAGTTCAATATCAGCTGGTGCAAGGAAATGATAGACTTCCAAACCTTCTTCTTCTTCTTGCTTTTCGCGAATTGCTTTCTTGGTCAACATAAGATTTGCATAGAGTGTTGGTAAATCAGATGCTGCTCGAAGTTGCTCCAAGTAATGGAATAGCGCAGGATCACTGGTTATGACAGCTGCTGTTCGTTTCGCCTCGTCATCATCTTCGGTGCTGTTGGAATGCTGACCTCGCCTCTTCTTTTTATTCGAGACCGCAACGTCCCGTTCGCGCTGGTTGCGGCGGGCGGAAGACATGTTGCGAGTAAGGAGAAGCTGGATGGACCAAGCGTCGAACGATGAAACGCGGAATTGTGTTGGGTCCTTCTGCCATCAAATTTTAAGTATGAGCTTTAAAGTAGGCTTCATCCGTGCGAAAAATTCGGTTTCACTTAACCCATGAATGAATTTCTCTGCCAGTCTACGTTATAGAGTACTTTCAATACTTAGCCCTTGCGGAAGCGCCGTGCAGTGTTGGCTAGAAAGTAAATTTTCAGATGCAAGTCACGCAAGCCGGGCCTGCGACATCTATGGCGCTTCCGTCCACCAAGACGGGTCGATCGAAGTGCCCGACGTCGTTCGTTCTACGTCCTGTACAGTAAATAGAGTCGTTACCATTCAAAAGGATGACTTCCACGTCAATGTAATGTATCTGCCGTCAAAATAGCTTGCTATTGAAATAACATTCATGTGGTGGCGGAAAGAAGACACGACCCAGACTTCCGAATCCGCAGCTGCGGTTCCTGGCAGCAGTTCGAAACGATCAGCCGTTTCCATGCTGTTGAGCAACAGTCGGTCCGCTCAAATGCGCAAGCAACTTATTCAGAAGCCAAACGCTGCTGTTGCTGCATTAACTACCGATACGCAAGCGGAGGAACCTGTCATGCATGTTTCTGAGACTGGTTCTGGCATTGAAGTCTCCTTTTCAGACGATCTCATTTCGTTACCCGAGCAATTGGCTGATGCGACCTCGCCGGCGAAACAAAACCCTGACAAGCGGAACAAAATAGTAGCAGCAGGTATAGTGAATCCAGGCCGTGGACGACAGCAGAGACTAGAGCAGGAGGGTGTAGTGTCGCTTCAAAGTCAATTATGGCATTGTCAAGCGGTTCATCAGGCGCAATTCAGCTATTCAACGCCGACAACCACAACAACGACAACTGCATCTATCAATACTGCGTATACGGGTATAGCATCATTACGAACAGAAGCAAATATGGAACATGTCCCTGATTATTTTACGTCGCGAGAGCATCGGGTTGGCTTGTTTGGAAGCGAGACTCAGCAATCGTCGTTCAAATTTGATGATGTGCTGTTCTTGCTGCGATCACATGAAATAATTGATGAAGCTACCTGTGTAGACGAGGAGCTGTCCCGGCTTGCCTCTGAGATTGATGCATTGCTGCAGGATCGAGCGGATCTTCAAGCCAAGACCAGGGCGCTGCGTTTGGTGGGCGTTCATGATGAGGATGCAGATGCACAGATGCAGCAACCAACTACACCAGCGACCCCCACCTTGTTCGACGTGTACCGACTATTGGCGCACAGTTCAAGCAACCTCTCCCACACGGAGCGGACGCGTCTTCAGACACTGCGTGGGCTCCATCTGACTTTGTCGCTTCATAACCAACTAGCCCGTGATGCTTTTCTCTCCAAGTGCGGCGCTACGAGTTCAGTCTTTAAGCAGAATAAGAAGAAGTATCAAAACATTGTGGAGATTTCACCAGACAATTGTCGCGACGGAGGAGCCGGAGCAACTATTCAGCACGTATCTTTGTTAAAATCATCCTTGACTGACGTAGCTTCCTTTTTTGTGAGCAAGGACAAGGGCAAAGCTTTTAGTTTCGGACACTTGCCGGAAAAGCTTTTTGACCGCTTAAAAAAGGCTGGTCATGATCCGAGCGACATCTTATACCTGGCGACTGGTCCGCTGGGAACCTACTATGCCGAATACAGAAGTGGCGAAAGCTGGTGGGGTTCACTAAGCGAGGATGAGCAATTTCATGCCATATGCAGCAATCCAGCCTGGAATATCCATCGTGTTGCGTTTGGACCACTTTTCGCAATATACGACAAGATGGGCGGTAAGCGCTATTTCACATCGTGGATTATACTTGGCCGCGATGGCCGCGCTGCCTGGAGAAATATTCCAACGAGACTGCAACATCTTTTGGAGCATCGACTAGCGAATGCCCCTGCGTGCTGCGAAGTGACCCTGGGGTGCGGTGGAGCATACTTTGTTCGGTTCTTGGATGGAAAGACTGACTACTGCTTACCAGCTGCCGCTGCAGGGGCATGTCGTACGTTGGAGATGCGAGGGGCATCCATCATGTCTATAACGCTGCATCCGGAGCTCGCCCATGACTTTGTCATTAGGAGTAATGGCTAAGAGGCTTTGTAATTAATGCTACGAGTAATTTAAAACATCCTGTGTTACTGTAAAGAATGAATTTGACAATTATTTGTTGTGCTTTGCCTTTAGGCTTTGGACAATCGCACTCAGGGCCTTGGCCCCAGAAGCATGCTTTACCAATTCGCAGGCAACATCAGGCGCCGCAGATTTTGACACAGACGGACGCCCCCGTTGCTTCTTGCGACGGCGAGATTGCTCCTTCAAGATCTTCAGCATGCCTGCCGTCTTTTTAAAGTTGCTGTCTGTCTGATCAATTCCAAACTTATCATCCGCTCCATCTAAGACAGCCTGGAACCGACTATCACTAACATCAACGTCGAAAGCGGTGCCTACAACAGCATCGGCGCGTTCCATCTCCTTCCGTTTGCGAGACCCTTTTAAAGTTTTTCCTGCGTTCTTTTCTAGGCGCTGCAGCTCACGCATACTGAAGTCCGTTTGCGAGTCGTCGTTTTCCTCGCCTGCAACGAGCAACTCGAGAGCCGCTCGGTTATTCTCCGCGCCACTTTCTCGGCCATTATCATCACTGGCGCTGCCATCCGACGTCACGACGGTTCGTTTACCTCTTGATGTCAGCCGGCGCTCCTGGCGCTTCTTCTTCCTCTTCTCCTTATATTTCTCCCAAGGTGTCAGCTCTCCAGACACTTTTGAAGCAGCCAACTTCTCGTGTATCATCTCGGTCAAATCCCCTTTCGTAGTACCAGGAATAAACTTGACTTCCTTCTCGTATTGCACCGATTCGTGAAAACCTCCATCGTCATTTTTAGTTAAACCATAGTTTTCTCTTACACTGCAATCATTCGGATCCTCCAAATCGTCGCTGTCGCTATCCAGTCCAAGATTTTTGCGCAGTTGCATAGCCTTGTCACCATCTTCCTCCTCGTCACTAGATGCATCTGATGCCAAGTAGGCTTTTAAGTCTTCACTCTCGGCAATGGCACGCCAATGTTCGCCCGAGTTATACTTTGTTAAGGTTCGCTCACGATCTGGATCAGGCAAATCCCAGGTGCAAGTAACATTCGTCTGCTGTAGAGCCGCAACAATAAAGTCTGGAGGCGAATAATTGCTTGGAAGAGACGACGCTTCGTCTCGTAATAGACGGTCTGTAATGATAGATTCCAAGTCAACTTCCGGAATTGCTCGTAGGTCAATTTCAGCCGATGAATGCTCAAACTCCATCCCATCGACTTCGCGATACGCCTTCTCGGCTGACTCGACGCTCGCAAATTCAGCAATCGCAAAGTAATATCGCAGTTTAGATGCCTCATAATTCCGAAGCTTCTCTCGGTCAAAATCAGACTCGACCTTTGCGGCCGCCGTAGGCCGAATGTCGTCGTATCCGTCGCTGCTTAAATCATCGTCGTCAGCAGCAGATTCGATCTCGTACCCAGCCCCTTCGTTCTCATTTTCTTCACTGGCTGCAGAAGTACTATTTTTCCAAACACCGGAAGGTCCAAATCGCTCCAGATCGGCAAGCTTCTCTTGACCAAAATCTGATACAAAAACGCTCACTTGACGTACACTGCCAGCTGGACAAAACGAGGAAAGGAGCGCGTATATATCGAGGGCGCGAACACTAGTCCAGTCCATATTTGTAACCGCAAGATATCTCGTCGATTCCTCCGTGATTTCAATCTCCTGCTCATCATCGTTGCTCCTATCGAATACGCCGCCAGCATCCGCTTCGATCTGATCGGAGCCGCCATTAGAGCCATCATCGTCGCTCGAGGACGAGTCTGAATCTCCCGAGCTGTCATCATCGGACGATGACGACGATACATCAAGTTGTCCACGTGAAAGCGCCTTCAAATATGCAATGCGGGAGGCAGATCCAGGCTTATCATCGTCGTCGGTCGATGCATCGTCTTCATTCTGATTTCGGCTGTATTTCTTGACTGTTTGTGTTTTCCTGTCTCTTAGATTGTCAAGATTATCTTGATCCACAACGGTATAAAAAGCACTGAGTTCTTCCTTTGCAGAATTGTTCTTTTTGTTCGCTTTGCGCCCATACTTGTCTTGGACCTGCAACTGGAAGCGGTCGTCCGTCAGCACCGAGGCGAAGCGCTCATCGAGAACCACCTTTGAGGATGCCTTGGCGGGAGCTCGAAATTGCGGACCGGACGTGTCAAACCGTTTACTATCGACACTACTGGAGTCTTCATTATTGTCATTGCTGGACGGCGGCTTTGTTGTATTGGGTCGTTGCGCCATAGTCGAGCTGTTGCGCCTATTGTATGGAAAGAAAATGTGAGCAATTCCGGTGGCTGCAATCGTGTCGCGGTGAGACAGCTATGTACTGTGCATCCGACTACAGTACGGTATAGTTTACTCATCAGCAATGTACAAGTACACCGGTAGACTTGCAAAAGTAAGTCATTGCGAAGCACAATCCTTCCTCCACCGGCATTGTAAATTCGTTGAGACTCTCTCTACGTTGCTATCGCCAAGCAAGAAAACATTCGACAAGTATAAACGGCCGCAACGTATTGACTACATCGAAAGTCAATTTACCCAAGGGCTTCATCGCATCTTCCAGCTACCAAACCCATGGGAGAGTGGTCACCGACTGAGCAGAAATTCTTTCCAAACGTTGATGTTGGTAGACTGGCTACAACGATGCAGTAGTGCCGCATGATGAGCATCCACTCCTCCACCTCATCCAAAAACTCGCATCGATTCGCGTGCTGCCGCTGTGTTGGCGTCAAGACCGTCTCAAAGGCGACCCACATGTCGCAACCTGCCGCGCAAGAAATGCCACTCTGAACAAGGTTGTCAATGTGTTGACTCAAAGTTCTAGTTTGCACCAATGTGGATGCGTCACTGACGACGCCAGCTCGCGTAAGATTCGTCTCCATGACTTGTCCAAATTGATCCGTCCCAAGTATTGGTTCATACAAGAAGATGCATGCGTCAGTGCAGACCGTCGCGATTTCTTCGAGCAGTCGACGGGTTGCCACTTCGGGCAGGTACATCAAGCAGCATTCCAGAATGACTAGCGTCGGTGCCGATGCGTCAAAGCTACACGCCGTCAAACCGGCAATCAGTGTACCGATATCGCCTCGTAAATCATGTGCAACTAGATGATATCGGCCCTTCCATGGAACTTCCTCTCCTTCCTCACTGTCAATGAAGTCCATGGTGACGCCACCTTGATTGTTTGTGTGCGCAGCTAGTGTTCGAAAGAGTCGTTCTGACCGTTTGATCGTCTCCAACTTGGCCGAGATGACAGCTTGATAGTCAACATCAAACCAGTGACAGTCTCTCTGCGTTAACACTCCGCTAATGAGTCCGGCTTGCAGGCGAAAAAACGTTGTATCGTTTCCAGCGCCAAGCACTACCACTTGCGGCGGCTTGGTCGTTTCATGCTTGCTAAAAAGGTTTAAGAAACTGACAAGCGCACGTTCAACACATGCAACCCGAGCAAAGCTTCCTCGCTTGATAATGGGCTGGACAGTTGGTGGAGCATCATGGTTGTTGTTGCGATTGGATGCTGCTGCGAAAGCTGCCACGAATGGATCCTTGTAGTAGCCAGCCTTGACAGCAGCGGCCTTGGCGCGAACAGCATCATGCGCCGTCGACTGGATCCTACTGTCCATGCTTATACTACTACGTGTTTCACTTGTCATAGTATCGAGGTATATGTGAAACTTGGATGGTTAGATGAGGTGTTGATATATGGAATCGGATTCGAATGATGGCGCGCCACATTTCTTTTACCTGGTACCGGTGCGATGTGCCGGTAAGACATCGCAAAGTGCCTACGGTAGTAGTGCAGTTCAAGTACAAGTACTGCACCTTACATCGACCAATACTACTCAACACCGTGCTTGTACATAGTAGCATTGATGTACCGGTAGCTAATTCGACGCAGCACTGGATAGCTCTGACCAAAAGCCATCAAGGGAAGCTACAAATCGTTTTCGCAAAAAGTATCTTATCAGTGGAGTGGCCGAAATGATTTCTGCTTATATTCATACATATAAAAACATGTTACACATTCTGGTGTTAAGCTACCGATAGTCGCTCAATCATAAAAAGCTCCTGGCCGCTTGATATTCCCGTCTCGATTAAGGTTTGACCTGCATTCTCTGCAGACAACGACAAGACTCTCCTAGGATACCGTGTCACCAACTGGAAGCAAGGTTCATTTGTAATGGTGCATGCAAATGCAAATAAATCAGATAATGTGGATGTCGTCAGGTCGAAACGCCGTCGTCCATTAATGCCTTCAGCTCCTCGAATTTGAACATGACAAACATTTGCAGCATCCGCAGGTGGTTCCGGTAACAACTGCACGTTGTAATCATTATGAGCGGTACCATACGCGATAGTCGCAGCAGATTGTGCATTGTCATGTCGACTCGCGTCATTCAATGTTCTGCCCCCTGCTCCTGCCCCAGCCGCAGCATCCGCAGACAATCCACCCCGCTGCTCATCGTTCGTATCATCGCTGTTGCTACTGCTACCAGTAGAACCAAATTCAACTTCCAAGTCCGTGTTAAGCGAAAGCACTGCCCGATATGTCGATGGCCGTACCGCCGAGACATTTAGCTCGAACTTTAATCCTCGATGCCAGCCTGCAACGGTGTCGCCAACAGTCAGCGTCGCGCGCGTCCGCACTAGCGACTGCTCCAAGACGAGCTTTACATCGTCTAAATGATAGAATCCGTTTCGAATGGCTTTGTGTGTTGGAACCAACATGACGCCCCGTCCCTTGGGAAGTTTAACAAGTGTAATCTCAATGGGCATGTTCGGCAAGTCAAATGCTCCCCACGCGAGGTGACCAGGAGTCTTTTCGTCCCCGTCAATAGCATCCTCCAAGCCAGTATCTATCAATTGTTGCTGTACTTCTGCCTTGTCGAGAGTGGCAGCGGCCGAGTCGACGGTTCGAAACGTTGGAATGGAGGGACGATTTTGTCGTTGTTCTTGTTGTTGCGTGTGATTAGCCATTTTGAGTAGCGCAATAGCAATTGGCTCCGGTAAACCCACGCGGCCTTCCTCCTGTGTGAATTCAACCACTGTTGCATGCGTGTAAGCCAAATACTTGTAGTCCAGTTCATCCAAGAATGCAAATGCTGCTTCGCTCATCTCATCGTCGTCCGAATCGTCATCAAGATGACCATCATCATCGAGCATTTTCAAAGCCTTCATAGCTGGTGACGCCGGAAAAGTGTAGTTTGGATCGCAAATGCCGACGCGGAAGGTCCAAGGCGTAGAATCGGATGACGACGCAGATGATGAATTATCAGCCATTGTCAGCTGCTCCAAAACGCTGGGCGGCATGGCAATCTTGTCTCCGTGCCCGTAAATTGATGTTGGAGTCAACGAACTCAAGTACCTGGAACCCAATTTCATCTCGTTCCGTAAAACGTATTTACGCATATACTCAGCTTGCCGCTTGTCTTGCTCGCGTTGAGCAGTCATGGCGGTTTGCTGATTTCGACGACTTTCGGCCTCGCGCTTTGCTTGGGCTGACAATTCAACTGGACGCCGACTGCGATTTTGATTGCTCTGATCGCGTGCGAGACGCTTGGCGGCAATGGTAAAGTCCATGTTAAAAAAGGTGTAGTGTGAAATCGAATCACTTTATGAGAAAACAGGAGCAACCTTGCTTGTTCGATGGCATTCGACCGACGCCGCGACGTGCGGCTTAACCGGTGTGACGCCCGAACCCGGCTCAGTCAAAGATATCAATGGCGTCATCATCCTTTGTCGCGGACCCATTAAAAACAGCTACAAGTACAAGCACTCGTAACATCATGCAGACACAGGAGGTTACCATGGAATCAGCTTCCGTTACATTACACATGTATGTATCGTATTAGATGCACTTCAGTTCTTCCCAAACTTGAAGTTAAAGCCAAAAGTATGCAAAACGACATGAGCAGGATTCGAACCTACGAGGGAAAATCCCAACAGATTTCGAGTCTGTCGCCTTAACCGCTCGGCCACCATGTCGTGAAACAAATGCCAAGCTATTAGCTATAAGAATCCACCAGGGAATTAATAACGCGAGTGACTCGGGGTAGCCGAGAATGATTGCCGGCCTTCAAGGTGGTACAACATGTTCATCGGACTGTTCCAAAAGCACTGATGACGGCGCTGCGGGAGCGACTATAGCGCCGCATATGCTGCTGTGTTGATAGCTAACTTAGTTTATGCTTGGCTTGCGAGACTTTACAGTTATTGCATTTTGTAACTTGGAACGAGTAGTAGACTGCGGGCAGGAAATATTGCACAGGACATTGGCTATCATATTTATATTAGCCATATGATTCATGGCCTGGATGATACATGTGCTATTACTGTACCAAAAAACCTCGTCACTTGCAGCTGTCGCAAAAGTAGTCGCACCGGTTCTAACTTCGCGTGGTTTCGGATGTTGCGTGGATCTCACTTCCACACGCGCCGACCTGCATGTACCTTCTTCCTTTCTCGAGGTACAAGTAGCTCGACTCGCTAGCCATCTATCCTCTCTTGCCTGCAGCTGTCAACTATACTGCTCAAGATCTCTGTGATCTGATCATGTCATCCAACAGATTCCTGGCTCCCACCATGGCCGGCCAGTCCAGCCGAAACTTTTCGCTTGCCAATACTGGACGACGGGTCTCCAGCTGGGAGCTGAAAGGAAACGAGTTCGCGTCGCGCGTCAATGATCAAAAGACACCAAGTGCTCTGCAGGGACGACTCGAAGAGAATTTGGTGTTTGAGCTCGACGAATTCGGGTGAGTACTGCTGTAATCTGTGATTCCTATAGCTCCTGAAGAAGAATGTGTGACGCTATTGTTCTTGACCCTCTGCGTGTCCTGATTGATTCACCTTTTTACTGTGTGCACCTACAGACAGACGCAGTATCATCATATGAGCGTTAGGGCCCTTTACAAGTATGTCTTGGCGGCAATCACCAAACCCCTTCATCCGCCAAAGGAGACTCAACTCCTGTCGCTACGTGTCAGCGGCAGCGGCGGCGACGACAAGGACGCCAAAAACATGACTGCAACAAGTACAGTCTCAGTTGGCGAACAAGAGAAGCAAGTATCATTTGATCCATTTGCTGTTGACGATCGCAGAGCGGCTATTCTACAAGCCGAAGCCGCAGCGGCCGCTCGATTGATTGAGCACGAGGGCGACATTTCATATCGCGAGCGGCTGGGTGGCTGGCTCCATCCACGCGACATGCGTCGGTTGGTGACTCCCTTCTCGGCTTCTAATGAGCCAGGCATTATTGTACGAAGACACGTCATGCTACTGAACTTTGATCCGCTGCGCGCCATTATTCTGCGCAACTGCCTGCTCGTATTGTAAGCTCATCTTTGTATTTTGGTACGATCGTTGCTCCAGCGAGTCAAACACTCTAACGGTCACTTTTGTTCTACAGGGTGCCAGAAGGTGCGGACTCGATTCTGATTCAATTGGAGCGGCGAATTCGGGGTGGGTCCATGGAGGTGGAAAATTCCATCTTTGGCAGCGAGTGTGGTGATGGGTCAGGGGAGGATGAGCTCGCATCCGCCGAAGGATCATCGTCGTACAAGGCACTGCTAGAGAAGGAGAAGGATAAGAAACCCGGGGGTATGGACAATGTTGCGTCGAAAGGTAGCCCTCATGGTTCCTCGCGCTCCAGCAACTTGGACGAAAGCACACAAGGCAAAAAGACGACGAAACGTAATGGCTCGACGCGACATGACACTGATGCGGCCACGTCTGTTGCTGAGAGCGACACCAACTCGGAATGGGACGAGATGCAAGCCAACGATTGGACAGATTTGCCATTTGAGCTACAGGCCGCCGACTCTGTCCTCTACGTTGTATGTTCTATTCTTTCTCAAGACGCCTATCAGCTACAGGAAGACACGCTTGGATATATTCACGAAATTTTGAATAGTCATTCGGGTCTACAGGACGATCCATTGAATAGCATTCGGCACATTAAGGATTCGGTTCGCGAGATGAGTTCGAGAATCAAAGGCTTTGTCCAGTCGATGAATAGAGTTTTGGATGATGATGAGGACATGGCGCTTATGAATTTGTCCAGACTGCGAACACACCCGCATCGCTTTCTCAAGCCAGTGACAAAGGAGATACTGGATGAGGAAGCAGATGAGCCTGAGTTGATAATGGAAGCGCATTTACAGATTGGTTTGACATTACAGAATGCTCTCGATCTGATTCAGGGACAAATCGACACTGCGTCCGAGCTTGTCGATCAAAAGCTTGATGCTTCCCGCAATCGCCTGCTATTTACGAACATGGTGTTGAACTTGCTGACCCTTTGTGTAACAATGGGCACTTTTATTGTCGGTGCGTTTGGGATGAATCTGACTAATTTTTATGAAAACTCGCCCTTTGCATTTGGACAGATTGTGTGGGGCACAACAGGCGGAATGATGTTGTGTTTGGTGCTCATGCTTGGGGGCCTTGTTTGGTTGGGGATTGTGCCGCGAGCTATCTTTCACGTTTAGTGTAATGGCGTGTGAGCTTGGAAATGAGGGTATCAACTCAGGTAGTACGGCTGCATTTTCCAGATAAGATAACTGTATAAATGAAATACTATCGTAATGTGCCTAGGAGTCAGCAAGGCATATACAAGCCTTACAGGCATCAACCCATGAAGCCCACCGTCAAACGACTCAGTTCGTTGGCTCCTTCCAATTTGACCGACGACGTGACGACGCGGTAATTCCGCCTCCGAACCAATTCACACGCGGCTTTTAACCTGAACAATTTCATAAGAAAGCAAGCGCCGGGCATGAGTCTTACGCGCCAAGGCCACTGTAATTCACTGCGTGACGTGTATTCCTATATCGCGCATCGCACTTACAAAAAGTCGTTTCGCAGCTGGCATCGCTCCAACGCGAGTCCTTGACCAGCCCACAATGTGGCCGGCGCTTGAAGTTTCAGAACAAAAGCCGTTGAAGATGAATCTCGAGAGACGCTCCCATCCCATGCGAATCCGTTAATGACAAAGAGCTTGACCAGTTGGGTCAGCGCATCGAGAAGCTGGTCTGCGTAAAAATATTCAACGAGAGTTGAGACTCGTTAACCATAAAAATGTCTTGTTTTTCACTAGGTGATTTCTTACCTACATCGGCATCTCCTTTTATAGCATTGTTCCACTGTGGCAACGAAATAGGAGTATTTCCGTAGACTTCCTCGAAACGATCAATGATGCTGGCCCCGACGATTTGTGCATGTTTGCTCGCGAGCAAGTCGTTGGTAATAACCGGATTACGCTTGACAAGTTCATCAGAGAACTGTTGCAAACCATTCTCGTCGCCTCCTTGCGTTTGAATCGGTTGCTTCTCAATAAAGACGGAAGGAGGATCCTTTGTGATTTCTCGGTTGATGGTTTGGTATTGTGCAAACGAAATGAAATCAAAGTAATATGGGTCGGTCAAGTCCCCTTGCTGGACGATGCCTGGACCGAGTGCGTTGACATATGGTTCGTACTCGGCTGTGTAAAGAAGAGGGAATGGTGAGTTTAAGCGTCAGTCTTGCGTCTTGGATCTTGGACACTGTGACAACTGCAATCGCTAATGGACGCCTTGCTCCGTAGATATTACAACAAGTACACGTACCTTGACGAATAAGAAAGAAATCACGTTGGAACTGATCCATGGCGACACAATCTATTTCATCGAGGGCATTATAGCTTGATCGCATAAGTAAAACGGCAAAGTCTAGCTGTAGCTTGGGTCGTAGCGCCCGGATCGGCTTGGGGCGAGCTGCTCGCAATAACCTCGCGGACGCACTATGGGTTTCAGCTTGAGTGATTGGAGCAGCCGCTCGGGATGATTGAGTGAGTGACAAGAATGGTGTCATAAATCCAACGTTTTGAATGAGTTTCCTTCGTGTAAAATGTATGGTAGAATCGTCAACCGATGAGTATGTTAAAAGTTCCTCTGTATGAGGTATAATTGCAAGTGAATGCACACTTGCACAAAGGATTGCCAAGATCAGTACTCTTTTCTTGCGCCGCATCCTTTTCCCCCATTGTTCTTTGAGCATGTTTGCTGCCATTACTCTTGTCCGACTTGTCCAATCTCCATGGTTTGGGTGGGGCGCGACGCAATGAAGATTTAGTCACGGTCCGACAAATTATTATTTTTGCGCCGGCACGGTTACATCATTATCATCCTACCGGTACTTACATTCGCTCTGGCGCACCATGGTAGAACTGCATTTCACATTTCACACATTAATCACACTATTTACTATTCCAAAACGCTTCACAGTCGAACACCAAGTGATGACAGACCACCAAGAGACGCATATAGACTCAAGAGTAATAGAGTCAGTCCAGCAGCGACGTTTTCGGCAGCGAAAACGGCCTCTGTCTCTTCACCATTCCAACGACAGTCTCGTCGTCACTGCAAAGGTTGTTCCGCTAGTGTTTCCTGACAACAATGATGATGAATCCTCTGCTTGTCCACGCAGTTTGGTTCGCGTCGTTGAGCCATACCCATGGTCTTTTTCGACGCACGCCAAGCAGCGATGGATCGGCCGTCCACTTGTCCATGTATACTCGACCGACTTTGGCGCCTATCCTGCCTCATACTACGAAATGGCAATACTTCAGGGACGCATTCTTGTCAACGATACCAAAGTTGATCCAAACTACTTGGTAAAGGATCGAGACGTTCTTTCGCACTGCGTCCACCGACATGAACCAGCCGTTGGCGTTTACAATGAAGACACCCTCGTTAATGTTGTACAGGAAACGGATCTGCTTCTTGTCGTCGACAAGCCACCAAACATGCCCATCCATCCTTGTGGAGCATATCACAAGAACACTCTTGTTGATATCTTGGATACAACTCGAAACACTAAGCATTATACCATACATCGACTCGATCGACTTACCTCGGGATTGGTGCTTGTTGGCAAGACGAGCGAGGCAGCAAGAAAGTATGTGTCAGTCATGCAGGAGCATCAAAGTCAACGAATCGATGAGAATGTAGTATCTTCGTGCGAAAAAATTTACTTGGCAAGAGTGAAAGGGCGGTTCGCGGCGAGCCTTCCCGATGGTCTGCCTCGCATTCGCCATGAGCAGCTACCAATCCGGGGAGAGTGGATGGGCAAGCAAGGGCGTGACCGCAACGCATATGGGTACTGGCTATCCAATTTTGATGATGAGTTATGTACTCTATCGGTGCAACAGTTCGGTCAACAGGAGGGCTCGGTGGATGACTGGCTGAGATGTCTTGGAAGAAGATTCACTTCGGTCAGCAAAGAAATTACACCAGATGCCGGTTCACGTTATTGGTTCCATGTGGCATGTCCGATGCGAGTCGAGCAGCACAAGAATGGCGTCTGCGTATGCGGTTGTTTTCAATCACTCGATAATGATTCTTACAAGCGCACCGTCAAGTCAGCATCAACGTCCTTTGCATTGATTCACTACGACGGAGCTACCGACTCGACTCTCGTGCTATGCCGTCCGACGACGGGAAGGACCCATCAAATACGACTGCACTTGCAGCTTCTTGGCAATCCTATTGTTAACGACCCAAACTATGGCGGAAACATGTGGTGGAACAATCCGCGCGGCGAGAGTGGTGGCCGGCAAGCTCAGATTTTGCTTGAAGCGATGAATCGTGCCTCCACGTCGGTGCCGAGTGCATCGCACCATACACCAGCGACGCAGCAGGAGGTGGAGGAGCTCAATGTGCATTTACAATCGAGCGACGAGCCTTTAGATGACTTCATCCGGAGAACATGTGTTTGGTGCAAGCGGGGTCAAGGTAGCAACACTGATCGATCAGTAATGGAGTACATGTCGCGAAGCCCCATGATATACTTGCATGCGCTCCAGTACTCGATGCGGAATGCCGACGAAGTTGCAAGTTTTCGGACGGATTTTCCTGCATGGGCTAGATTCTAAAAGTTGCTCATGTATGGTTTTTTAATAAAGACAATATAACTAAATCGAAAATTTGTCTCATGTAACCAAATGAATTCGAAAACCAGTCGTTAATTAAAGGTCGGTAAGATCGTCTTGGTCAGTCAACTGGCGCATCATGTCCCCAACACTATACTTGATGTTCGAAAAAAGACGGCGGAAGTGCACTTCAAGTGCCGCGTACTTGCCGTGGGGCTGCTGAATGTTATTGTGAGCAATCTGACAAATGTAACCGAGCCGAATAATACGATTCTTCAATTCATTACGCTCTTCGCGGCTCTGCTCATCAGTGAAACCTTTTTGCTTGGACACCAACATTTCATAGACACTTCTATCGAGCGCTGGCCCAGCATCGCCCTCACTGGCACCAGGAGGCAACACTAAATGCATCTTGTCTTTCTCTTCTTGAAGAATATCCAACTTCTCAATCGTATCCCTCGCTTCGCGAAGCGCCGCTTCAGTCTCCAGCCACATGCTTTTGGCATCCTCGCTGAGCGAACGTCCGTCAGGAGCAGGCGAGACGCGTAGCACCTGCTGTAGCGACTCTTCTCCTTCCTTGGCGGCAACACGGTCAACGACGTGAAGAAGAACAGAAATGAATTCGTTCTGCGTCGAATCACTCTCCTTATAACTTTTCGTTTTATTGAAACAAAACCGAATGTACAACTGCTCGAGCGCAGCGCAGAGGTGAACCGATTCTGGTAAGAAGTCGTGCATTTCCCACACCATGGACAGCACATTGTGATCCATCGCCAACGACAAGTCGTCGTGAACGTAACCTAGACCTGTCAGCACCTTGACGGACGTGTCCATGTAGTCCGACGAAACACCGTTGCAGAAGTCCTCCAAAGTAGTGTTGCACATCCACTGCATTTGATTCTCCGACACTGTAGGAAAGCAGTGCTGAAACTTCTGGATTCGCTTAAGGGCGACAGCAAATTCATTCTCGTGCGCAAAATGTCTTGTGTCGTCAGGATCGTTTGAAGCGGCGAGCGCCTGCTGCAGAACCATGGTGGGGTAGCGAGGCTCCTTTCCTGTCACATGGCTTATAGAACCAAGCATCAAGTTTTCGATATAAGGCCAGTCCATGCCCAAGTAAATGACGTTGCCTTGAACGTCAAGCCCTCTGCGGCCTGCTCGACCCTGCATCTGCTGCGCAATCAACGGCGTCAGCGCATCGCCCATGTCCCCGCAAAAAACACATGAACGGAACGGCATGTTGACACCGTATGCAAGAGCGTCGTCAGAAAAAACGACAGCCAAACGGCCCTTCTGCGCCAACATCTGGACCTGGCGTCGGTAACAAGAGAAGCCAACTTCGTTTGTGTAAATGGCGATACCACGACGAAGACCACGAATCAGTGCATGCCCAATGGAAACATTCTCGCCCGACTTCTTCATGTCGCTAATTATATCCTCAACTTCATTGTAATTCAAGCGCTTGCCGGCAGCAGAAAGAACATACTTGTCGTGAGGCTTGGTCGTGTCTTCCTGCACCAAAGACTCGTCAGCGAAACCCGACTTGGCGTCTTCCTCCGCTTCGGCAGCGTTCTCACGACTTGCTCGTCCGGCAGCAACCTTACGCATCTGGGCCTTTTCGCGCGCCACTTTTATCAAGTCCTTGCGATAGGTTGGAAACTCTGTCATCTGCTCGCTCTCGAGGCGACTAAGGAGCGCTTTGAACATGCCAAATGCGCCATATGTATCAAGCTGGAAAGCAACCGCTGGAAGCAGATCCGACTCTTTCAGCTGCCAAACGGCATCGTAAATCCAATCGCCAACATCCGTCGTTGCCTGCAACGGAGGTGGAACTTGCGCCTTGCGGAGTCTTTCGTATAAATCCGAATGCGAAATCGAAAGTTCCGCAAGACGTTTCTTCAAATGCTTCTCGTATTCTCTCGTCTGGTCCAATGTAACTCGTTTGCTCTCGCCGCAGGCCAACGCGAAAAACTTTTCTGGATCGTCGAGGTCAAGCAAGACAGTCCCTGGAAAGATGGCTCTCATGCGTTTCCACAGATCCATCAAATCGCTTGGCGTCATGGAGAGTGCATCAATCAGCTCCGTCTGGTCCCGGAGCCTCTCAGCCGTCATGGCAGCGACCGGATGTAGCTTGCTAAGCTTCATCTTCTTTCGTCCGTCCTTCCCTTCAACCTCCGTCGTAACATAGCGCTGCAAGTTTATAAATCGGGCACTATGCTCCTTAAGTAAGACCTCCTCGGGCTTTTCGGGAACGTCAACAACTGTTGCTTCAACGTGCTCGCGACGCACGTCAGCAAACCAATCCCTCAACTGTGAAGCGTTTCCAATCGTAGCACTTAGCGCAAGAAACGGGCAGTTACAAGCCTTTATAATACGCTGTAGTGCATCTCCTTCTGGGCCATCCAGTGTGTGAACTTCATCAAGCACCAAATAATCAAATTGATGGAACCCGCCATCCAAAACCATAAACTCGCGCTCACCCTTCGTCATCTCCTCTCCGGCTGCACCGCGTACTTTGCTAATGCTGCGCTCTAAAGCCCTAGGCGTACCGATATAAACTTGCGCATCACCAGAGACTTCCTGAAAAGTAATTTGATCAGTACAAACGGTAACATTACCCTTGAAGAATTGGTAGTAGGTAGACGCAACCTGCCAGACCAGCACCTCGCTCGGCAAGACAAAAAGCACCGTCCCTTTGGCATTCTTACAAGTGTACGTGCTAAGAAGAGTCTTTCCTGAAGACGTTGGAGCACAGACCACCGCCGACTGACGTTGATCGATAGATTGAAGAATCGCGCACTGCCATTCCTCAAGTTGGAAGACGCGATTGTAGCGTGAAAGTGGCGGCAACCGATCCGGCATGTCCGTGAGCTGAAACGAAATCAAATTTTTTTTGCTGGACATGATCTTGCGAGCATACTTTAGCGAGTCTTTGTAACTTCCGCGTGAGTCGCCACCGTCCTTGTAAAGTGTCTTGAGCGCACTTGCATCAGCGCTAAGGACAACCTTTTCCTCTTTGGCGTCCTTGTCCTTCTTAGTCGCCTTTTTATCCTTCAAAACGTCCTTCTTCTTAACATCTTTGCTCTTGTCAGTCTTATCTTTCGTGGACTCCTTCTTGGCTGCCTTTTCCGATGACAATTCGCCGTCCGCGATTTTAAATGGTTCCATGTCTTCCAGTGCCCAAAGAATGTCAAGAACTTCGGCCTCGCTCGAGTTAACAGATCCCTGTCGAAGATCTGAAACTGCCAAATGAAGCATCTTGATCATGCGATGAATCTTGCCAACGCTCGTCGCACAAGTCGTCTCCTGCAAAGATTTGAGCGTCTTGAGATTAGACAGTTTTTGCAAGTCTCGGTCAAGATCTTTCTTTAGTTTTTCAACTTGATTCGTCTCCTTAATGGAATCAGCGGCAGACTTCTTCTTCTCAGCGCCTTTCTTGCCTCCCTTTTTGATCTTTTCCTTCTCAGCCGCTTCCAAGGCAGCGGCAGCAGAATCAGCCAAGCGACGGCGCTCTCGTTCCTCGTCCCATTTCTTGGCTGGATCAAAAATGGATCCTTCCGGCGGCGCCATATCGCGGAGAATAATGGGAATGGATGATCGCTGCTTAACGTAGATGAAGGCCTTGCGGGTTTCCTTGTCAAATGTCTGTCATATAACCAAGAATATGAATTAGGTGAGCGACATAACATTGCTGCGCAAATCAAAATTAACGCGGAGACATTTCGTACCTTGGTGATCCCATCCTTGTACATCAATGCCTTTTTCTCGATCCAAAATACATCATAAGATCGTGTCTTGAAGGTCAGTTCCCATTCCGAAGCGCCTTCCGGCGTCGGAGTAGTGGAGGTAGGCGCAGCAGAGGCGACAGCATTATTATTGCTATTGGCGCTTGAGGAGGCACCGGCCTGCTGTGGAGCAGGAACAAACGACATACACTAAGCGGCTAGACTTTTTGACTCCTGTTTGTACCTCAGAGTATAAATCAAACGATGACACTTGACAAACGTTTGACAATGGCAGACTTCCTTGATTGATTCGTCCGCGTCGATGGTGCTCCGCGACTTGCTCGCGTCGGAGCAATGCGAATGTGTGGCGGTCACCGAATGTCCTTGCGTCGCATCGTTACTCAAGCTACCCAGCTGCGGCGAAGTGTACGTAGTTGATTACGACGTAGGTCGAAGACGAGACCACAGGTTTAGAGACAAGGATGCAAATACATCTAACTATTCGCTGCTGCATCAATTTTGCATTTGACTAGAGCTCTGCCGTTGTCTCGTCTCCAGTAAAGTCTCTCCCACCGCGACTCACTAGTAATCCCACGATCGCGTGATCCTCCCCTAGCAACTCCTTGGCCAATTTCACCATGGAAGGGCCGCTCTGGTCTTGAAGGACCTGGGCATTCACTTCAGATCCACGATTCAGAAGCAGCTCAACAACCTCTATCTTGCCTGAACGTATGCCTTCCGCCAACGGCGTCCATCCATTCTTGTCGCGATGCTCCACAACCTCAGGGTGCTCGTCCAAGTACCGCGATAGGGATGCAAGGTCTCCGAACTGCGCTAACTCGTGCGCCTCCGTTGATCCCGTCGTAAATTGTCGCTGACCAAAAAGGACATGGCCGTTCGGGTTGCTGGTTCGCCATCTTGGCTCTTCCTCACTGCCAGGAATGAGGTAAGGTGGCAAGTCACCATCGACAAGAACGGCACCGTCAATGGGGCCAATGGGCTGCGTTATTGAGCGTTTATCCGTTTGCGTGCACTGAGAAACGATAATGATACAACATAACAAAATATCACAATGCCACATTGACATACATACCTCAAAGTGAATGAATATATTCGCCATAAAGCGCCCCTTGAGCGGAAACTGGCGTCCATGAATGATAGAATGACTTTCGTACAAGACCAAATCTCCAGGCTCCATGGTTATGTTGTAGGCGATACCGTCATGTCCAATCACTTCCAACGGCCATGGTTCGTCAACGTCCTGATCGACATTAATGATTGCAGAACTGACTAAAGGATTCCTATCTACGTGTGGAGCCAACATGGCGCTTTCAGTCTGCAAAATAGATTGAAGGAAGGATGTATGAGCAACTTGCACAAATCGACATGCGTACGCCGCTGAAACATCTATATACAGCAGACATACAAACACGTACATATATTCGAATGCCATACAAAGAACATTCAGCAAGCTTGTGTCCTGTCCACTCTTGAATAGTATCTCGTGCCGCGTTCCAAACATGCTGCTTCAAGACATAGCCGCCACCTTCCAAATCTGTATCCTCGACCGAAACCATGTATGACGGCGACAACCAATGGTTTGTGTAAATGTTTCCGGTCGTCCAACGTTCCGGCTTTTTCTTGTGTTTGTTCTTGTCCCAGAATGTTTTGAGCAACTGGAAGACATGGTCAGGTGCGCGCATCTTCATAAAGCCAGTCTTTGTATAATTGTACATGCACTTTGGCTGCCTCAGTGTCATGGTAAGGCGATCATTTTCCGTGTCCCAGCAACGCTGACCCTTGCCTCGCGTCTTGTCGTAGTAGTCTACGCAGCTTTGCATGAAGTCTTCATAGTCCTTTTGTTTGTTTCCAAGTGGTTGAATCGGCATGCCCTTGTACTCGTCGGGGACTGGCAGAGTAGGGTCAAGATTGTGAGGAAGCCATGGATAATTAGTACTGACACGTCCGTAATGCATTGGCCATGACTAGAAATAGAAAGACGATACAGAGATGAGTCATCAATTCATGTTTAATGTACTACACGAGATGGGCATTTGACAATGACCGATGGAAGATTGACATCTCGAGATTGGCACATACAGTATCCACTCCATATTTCACTGGAATAGCCGTCGTATTACTAGCGAGGCATTGTACTAATAGTGTGATGCTCAAACATGCAACAAGTAGTCGTCGATGCGTCATGTCAATTGCGTTGGTTCGCGCGAAAGCGAAGGATGGATTGTCATGGTCGCTAGCGAAGTCGAAGGACGTCCCTCCGCGATGACTCGCCATTTAATGCCGCTTTCTGCCATTCAATGCCGCTTCGTCTATCGCAATCATGCGATCTTTTCCGTGGCGCAGCTGGGCGATCGATTGATCGTGCGAGATCACGCATGCGAAAGTCAATAGTACATTATATTCGAGTGGTCTCTCATCTCTTTCTGCGAATTGCATCATGGACGTCAATAAACAAGATGAAGCGCTACTTGGGAGTGCAGTAGTAGCTCCGGCAATTGTCCCAATCCGATTCACATCAGTCACGACCAAAGGTTTCGGTCGAGAATCCTCCGAGCTGGGAATTCCTACGGCTAATTTGGATAGAGTGCTGACAGAAACACATCCCAAAATTCAGTTTGAAGACTTGCCATGTGGAATCTATTGGGGTTTCTGTCGCATTCTCAGCAGAAAGCGAAGTGGCGCAGAGCAAGTGCAGGATGACGACGACGACGACGATGACGAAGCAGAGAGTAGTAATTGCAACTCCGATTCGAAAATTGCCTTCACCACTTGCACGGCTGCCATATCCATCGGTTACAACCCTACCTATGGCAATGAATTTAAAACAGTGGAGCCGCACATTATTGCACCACCCATGCATCAGCAAAGACATGCATCCTCGTGCGGAGAAACAATTTTTTCGCAAGACCTTTACGACCGACCGATTCGATTGTCGGTCGTTGGCTATCTGCGACCAGAACTGCCGTTCGAAGGCATAGACAAGTTGATTGATGCTATCAAGCAAGATATTGTACATTCCGAACGACTTGCAGAGTCACTGGATGAAGACGTCTTGATGGAAAGAGCATGGGTAGACGTAAACGATTGATGGCTCACAAGAAAAGCCATTTACTCGTAAAAGCATTGAACTTAAGAAAGGTTTGTTATCAACTTGCCTGTATAAATCGCATTTGACACGAAATTGACATACATAGTTGATTTTGCGAGGTCGAAACGGCCGTCCCGGTGCTCTAACTGTAAGTGCGGAATGCTGCATGTTGCCTGCCATTTATTTGTACTAGCTTTGACTTGGCCGCATAGGTTTGCAGCAAGCGCGATTCCATTCGCATAACATGCATCCTTGTCAAAGAAGGCGATCATGACAGATTGCGAGCAGTGAGCAAACGTCAGGTACTTTTACCACTCACCGAAGACCGCCGTCGTATGTGCTGCAAGGCTCCCATTAAAACAAATCAATGCCATGCTAAAAGCATGATACGTTGTTTGTGTTTGTTTTGGCGTACGTGATCATTTCATTGCTGCTCGCCATGCGAAAAGCCAGTCAGCCTTCACGTGCATCCACTAGTTGAGCAATGGATGAATGATCTTAGTCCGCGTCAAACTTTTGAATTCATATTGTCGACTCGGTTTTCAATTGCTGAACGTCTTGGAAAGTAAAACAGTGCTTCGGTGAAGGGTTCGCCGCAAGGCAATCCCCAATGTTTGCGTCGTCTTGTAGACCAGCACACGTGCAACGTTCTCCTCCAGTTAGCTTGCATTGAACCGCTGCCATCTTCCGAACAAGAGACTTGTGTCAATGCAAATATGTTTCAAAACGAAAGGCAAGTGATGTTAATCGCATCCGTAGGGGGAATGGAAAATCTACCACATGAACCATGCATGTTGATTGTTTCAGCAGCAACGCCGACGTTAGATTGGTGAAGCGCCAAACAGCGTGACACTAATGCAGCGTTCGTTGGCAAGTCGCAATAATGCAAGAGGGGATTGAGGTGAATGGAGTGTTCAATGTTCAATTCCGTCATTTCATAGTCGCACATTCCTGCACACAAAATGGCTCTAGATTCTAAATCAGATAGGAATCATGAATTTCTCAAATGCGGTAACATGGCCGAGTCACTTACCAATCATAGAAGCGTACTTTGTCCAACTATTGGAGAGGGCGCGGGGCGCAAGCTGCAACAATTGTTACTCCGTCGGCGGAATGGTATGGATACCAGTACGCATCCTTTGCTACCGATTGTCAATCTAAGGACTTAAAATAAATCTCCGCTTGCATTGTATTAGCAGTTTTTGCAAACGTCTCCGAGGAGTACTTGTACTCGTAGCAACAACAATCCTGTGATGAGATGAATTTTGCGCATCGTCATGGTCGACGGAATGAGTGACAAACGCGTGTCGTACCGTGTGAGGCATAAATATTCAATTTTCGTGAAAGCAAATCTGCCTTGATATGCCCCTTGACCAAACCCGGAAACCGTGACGCGCCGTTGGATCGCGGAACCACGTCGTCGCCGATGCGTGCTGATTGATGCATGGTGCTTGACAAGAATGCTTTTGGACCGAGGAGGAAGACGGAGAAAACGAAGGAAGAAACAGCAGCAGCAGCAGACAGCAAGTGAGTTTGAGTAGAGATCAGGAGTAAAGCAAACGCATTTATGCGAGGAAATAAACAGACACCGTCGTCCAAGGACGACAATTATTATTGCGATAGCAATAGCAGAAGTGATCATAGTGGAACAAGTATCATGGATGCACACGGAGGAATGATTCGTCTCGGCCGCTTCCGGATTCGCCTTCCTTCCAAGCAGCGCAAAACGTTACGAGCAGAGGATGCTAGTGTTCCGTCGACGGCATCCATGACGAGTTGGTCGTCGCAGCAGACGTGTAGTCATGCTGAATTTTGTCACAAGCGGCCCTCTATTGTGGTTCAGACGAAGCAGCAGCAGCATTTAGAAAACATTGACGAAACGGATTCATACTCACCGTTGAATCGAAGCATGACTCTCTATCGCGACGCACCAGAGTCACTGTCAGAGGCGCTTGGCGACTGGCTATCCGCTTCAGAGACTTTGCTAAGATCGGAGGAATTGCATCAATTTGTCGTGGCGACTTGTCACGTGATTGGAGGCATGGGAGACTTGGCCTTTCGAACAGCTTTGCTTCCAATTACTTTGCCAATACATGTTGCTTGCTCAACCACCAATTTGGTCGTTGGAGGGACGGTGCATGTACTTTCAACGGCAGGATCTGTGATTGGATCAACCATTTGGAGTTTGACAACCACGAAGCAATCGTTAAACGAAGAAGATTCGCCTTCACGACGAAAGTCTTTTACTTGCGTCAAGCAACAAGAGTATGATGTCAACAAGATACATTACCTCGAGCGACTTCGACTTGATTACACGCCGCAAGAGTCCCAATATGAACCAAGCACCACACGTATTAAGCACATCAAGACGGTTGTTCCAAAGAGCGACTTTCTCCTTCGCGTAGCTGATTTAAAAGTTTCTACTTTAGATGACAAGGGTCAAAAAGTCGTGGTCCAATATGTTGATCTCAGCTGCTGCAATTCGTCATCGCCAGACCTGGTACAAACGGCGCTCGATCGACTTTACTATACTGGCCTTTCATTGCTCGCCAAGCATCCCACGGTCAGACTCAACAAGCCCTACATTTCATCAGATCATTTGATTGACTGGAAGGCCGAGTCGGCGACTGCAAAGCTGCTGCGCGAAATGACCAAGCTGTCGAGCATAGAGCGACTTCATCTGCTGCAAAAACAAGTTCTTGTTTGGTCAGGCAAATTTTGCAATGAACGCAACCGCAACGCACTGCCAGCATTTTTGGCGAGAGGCATTGTGGAAAAGAGTCCTCGCGAGTTTATGGAGCTGCTATGGGACAACTCGAGGACGGGCAAATACAATCAATATTGTGTTTCGCGAACCAATGCTCTCGTGTTGAGCGACAAGGTGCTCGAAGGCGCGGCAAATGGGACAAAGGTGGTGCAGTCGGAAACACGGGTACCGTTCACGAGTCTTACAGTCAAGGCCAAGTGCTTGATGCATGTTCGGCCACTGGAGGCGCCTGATGTCGGTTTTGTCATTCTCAGTAGGAGTCTTGACTCTGGTGACGCTGGATTGCACATTGATGCAGCGCATGTGCACGCGGGAAGCAAAAATGAGATTTTGTGGGGGATTAATGTGTTTCGCGCCGTCCCAAGCCATCCGCATTTGACCGACTTGACGAGCCTTAGCCAAGTGAGTTCGTCTCTTGTGCCGACTTTTATGGCGAACCGGATCGGACTCATGGGTGTTGAGGACTTCTTTAAGAATGTGCGGACGCGCAAGCGTCAACTTTAAATGTGCGTGTGACTTTCATCGTTGCAAGCGCAATGTGCGCCTTGACGAAGTATTACATGTGTTCATGTCTCTCTGCATGCTTCTCCTTTAGTAGGAGACGAAAGTAGATAATTAATTAATATCAATGCAGTTACTAATTCTTTCGAACCTGTATTTTTGCTCTCGAGTAACTGATTGGTGGCGGGTCAGCGACCCACCTACCGGTACATCCAACTAATCGACCTACCTTAATGGGCACGAACATTATGTACTTGTCATCAGCAGCCAGCCTAAACCTTACATCAGTGACTACTAATCATATGCGCTGCATATTCCATTTACAACTCTGGACCAGCTTCCAGTGCACCTAGGCTTTCCAAAAACTCAATGACGGGATGGTCCTCCTCATGGGTCTGCTTGGCCCACCACAAGGCCGTCGCTCCACTCCCATAGCTCGTGACATTGACATCAGCACCGTTTTCCACCAACAGCTTTACCGCCTCCAAATGGCCACCGCGCACACTTTCAATTAGCGGCGTCCATCCATTGGCATCGCGTGCGTTCACTGCATCCTTATTTTGTGCAATGTATGCCGCCAAATCCTTGACGCGACCAAGCGCTGCGTGGCGATGCGCGGGTGTTGATCCCGTTGTGAATGATTCCTCCTGCTCGTCTTCTTCCTCATCGTGGTTCGTCTTGTCTGGGTGCTGCGCGCGCCAGTGAGATTCCTCTGGGCTGTTTGGAAGAATGTAAGACGGAAGGCCTTTGTGTTCATGCTCGTGACCAGCCTGTGAATTTGCCAATGACCTTCTATACTTCTGATCGACCGTCAAGTCGGCTTCGTCTGTCATGCCCGCATTGTGCCGAATAGTATGTCCCAAAGGTTCAAAGTGAACAAAAATGTTTGCCATAAATCTACCCTTGAGCGGAAAGGGGCGTCCATGCAGCACCGAATGACTCTCATACAGGACCATGTCTCCAGGTTCCATGGTGACATTGTACGCCTTGCCGTCATGTCCAATAACTTCAAGTGGCCACGGCTCATCAAGATCTTGATCAATATTGATAATGGCCGAGCTAACGAGAGGCAATCGATCCACATGCGTTGCCAGAATGGCGCCCTCGTGATAGACGCGAATCCCATACAGCGAGCACTGCGTCAGTTCCTGACCCGTCCATTCGCTAATAACATCATGCGCCTCGTGCCAAAGCTTTTGTTTCAAACCGTACCCTCCGCCGCGAAGCTTGGCGTCTTCGACTGAAACAAAGGTCGATTCCGATACCCAATTATTTGCTGTTAGGAAGAAAAGACACAGGGACGCAAATAACGACAATGAGCCATGTAATTAGGTTGGACAGACTTACACTCGCCTTTTCTCTCTGTTACTCACTATACGTATTTCCGACGCCCCATTTCTCTAGAGTTGCTTTATCCTTGTTGGCAATCCAAAAGGGTTCCAGAAGATTCCACAGTTTCGCTGGCGTCTTAATCTTTTTAAAGCCCAGCGTCGTGTAATTCTGCATGCTCTGCGGCTGCCTCAAGCTCATTTCAATCCGATCCTGCTCAGTTTGAAGGCAGGCTTTACCGCGCTTGCCAAACTTCTTGACACACCCATTGATAAAGTCATCGTATCGCTCCTGCACGCCTGGGAGCGGCGTTACTGGCATGTCTCGATACTCATCGGGAACTGGAATGGATGAATCAACATTATGCGGAAGCCAAGCATAATTGTTGGAAATGGTCGCATGATGGATTGGAAAGCTCACATCGACTCCATAGGGAATTGTGCTTGTGATTGCTGCTTCCGATTTGTCTCCATCGGTTGCAAGCACTTCTGCTCCTCCTTGACTGCTCCAGAGCGCAACTGCTGGAGAGACTGCAACCACAGCAAAAGACGCTAGTAGTGCGAAAGACGTCCTTTTCATGGTGCCAAATAGTGTAATGTTGTAAAGAAGGCGACGCCTTGACCTGGTCTCGTCGCAAACGCAATGGGCAGGGCCGTGGCGTCTCGCCTGCTTCGCCCTCCAGCGAGGCACGCGCGTGTTCATGAAAACGGATGACGAGGAAGAGTCATTATGACCTTCACCTTTCACTATATTGCCCTTTAGCTATGTAGGAGTAAGTAATTACTTCACGCTTGTGCCCAGTTTCCTATGCAAAACAGATTATGTGCGATTACCGGACGCTTTCTGACACACAACATAAAGATGATTGCAAGAGTCGAACATGCTACGTCAAAAAACGTTCAAGCGATATTTAGCAGGTTTACTTGGGCACATTATTTCGTGATTATCCAGTGTAGCGAAGCAAGAGTCCGTTGCTGCCTAGCGCCCAACCCATGTTGCCATACTCGGGGAAGAACTTGACGTTGTACAAGTTGCCTGGAATATCATTGGCGCTGGAATCAAATTTGAACTTTTTGCCTCCGTCAAAGCTTACGAACATGACATTGGATCCACCAACGGCCCACACCTCATTATCCGCTCGCCAAGCAAGGTCAGTAATACCGTATCCACCCGTTTTAATGTCGGCTTCCACAAAGTCGAACGCATCCTGCGTCAAATCAGGCGTTTCCTTGCTTATAAACACCTTACCGCCGTTCAAAGTCATCCAGAGCCCCTTGTTGATCTTGCCTTCGACGAAACCCATATTTTGGATCCGACGAGGAGTGCCACGATTGTGTGGAATCCAGAAATCCTGGCCTGGTTCCCACGTAAGGAAAAAGTTGCCGCGACTTGATACGGCCAGGTACGCACCCTTGTCATCGCGCACTTGGTTGATGATGCTTCCGGTAAAGTATGAAGCTCCACTGACACCACTACTACTGATACGATTGAGTGTAGCGTCAATAGTTTCCTTTACTTGTGCCTTCCAGTTGCGTCCCGCATTTTCGGTCACGTATACAGCTCCGCTGCTAGTGGTCATTTCCGCCTTGCTTGGACCAAGTGCGAAGATGGAGGATGGCTCACCTGGAAGCTTGGGTGAAAGGGGAATGCGCTCCCATGACTTGCCGCCATCAGCCGTGTGCAGCATGAGTGTTGGCTTGCCGAGCACCCATCCTTCATTGCCGGTGAAGGAAACAATCTGGAATCTATAAGTGATCTCTTCCTCCGCGTCAAGGTTAGAAAATGAACGAGCTTCCCATGTCTTTCCTCCGTCCGTTGTCTCGGCAAATGAGCCACGAGCACCAACAATGTATCCATGCGTGGGGCTGTTAAAATCAATGTCGTAAACAGTGTCTTCAAACGGCAATGAAACTTGCGTCCATCGCTTCTCTGGCGCAGCTTCAACTGAAGCTGGAAGACCTCCTGTCGCTGTCGCAATGGATACTGCCGCTGCAGCAGTTGCTGAGTTGCCAATGAAGGCTCTCCTGTCTTCGACTCCGTCGTTTCTTGACATGAGGAGTTTTGACGGCAAAATGCATGTTGATGTCTTGGATGCCGATGGAATAAGGTGTCTTGGCGCAAAGGCAGTCACGCTGCCGACTGCAAGAACAAAACAAGCGCTCCTCAGATTCATCTTGCTAGCTTTGATTAACGTACAGTATTGTATGTAGATGCAACCAGGGCCAAAATAATGTATGTAATGATGATTCACATCACCATCGTCAGGTCCAAATCCTTGCTCTCAAAGATCGCCCACACCGACATGGCATACACTCTGACTCACAGTCGTACGTCAGTGCGTCAGAACCGCTACGACGACTTGGAAACCACCGCGACATAATTGCCGTGCATTAATCCATCACCATGGAAGCGTGACAATCAGCCTACTACTCCTACCGGTAACAATCATTCAATAATATCATCTGTTACGCTTGTTTTTTGAACGAATGAGGCATGCATTGCATTCGACAAGCAAATATTTGAAGTTTGACATTGTTGGAAGAAAGCGATTACAGCGCATACTACCTTGGCCTTGGTTCACGACGGTGTCTCGCATACTAATGCTTCAACTACTAGTTACTGTCAAGGCTTTTGCTGGACGACGGACATGCGCCGCTTCCGTGCACAGAATGTCGTTGTCGTCGATAAATCTATCGTATACCGGTGATACTGATTTGAATATCGCTCCGAGCACTGCATACCAACGTCGAATGCGACTGCTCCAAGATTCATCGAAACTTTCACTTGCGCCCATGATGGACTACACGGATCGACATTTCCGCTATTTAGTACGTCTCATCAGTCAAAGGACTCTTGTCTACACTGAAATGGTTGCTGCCAATGCAATTGCACACGAGCGAAGGGAAGCCATGGAAAAGAAACGGTTTGAACACCCCAATCGTCCCGAAAGTCGTAGTTCCTACGACGACCAATTTCTTCAACGATACCTTTCACAGGCACCTTTTGGAGAAGGACCATCGGTTTTGCAGCTCGGCGGATCAAGTCCAGTACAGCTCTTTGAGTCGGCGCAAGCAGTCATGGACATGGAAGATCGAGGTTACTGCAACTATACAGCCATAAATTTGAATTGCGGTTGTCCAAGTCCAAAAGTGGCTGGCAAGGGATCCTTTGGGGCATCTCTTATGGATGATGCCAACCTTGTGGCGCAGCTGACAAGCGCCATGTATCAGGGCTGCGACGGCCGCATGCCAATCACCGTCAAGTGCCGGATTGGGACGGAGACGCAGTCTCCCTACACGCACCTTTCGTACGTTCAAACAGATCCAGAACAAGAGTACCGCAAGCTTGCCAACTTTATCAGAACAGTGGCACGCAACGGCGTCGTTACGGACTTTCAGGTTCATGCGCGCATTGCCGTTCTTTCAAAATCCTTCTCGCCGGCCGACAATCGGAAAGTGCCGCCACTGAAATACGATTTGGTGAGACGGCTGGTACAAGATTTCCCAGAATTGACATTTAGCTTGAATGGCGGTATTGACAGTATCTCACAGGCGCTGAATGAGTTTCAACGTTGCCCTGGCTTGATGGGTGTCATGGTGGGGCGTGCCTTTGCTGCATCGCCCTGGAATTTTGCCATGGCCGATCAGCTGATGTATGGAGACAATGGTGCGAGCGACGAGCAACATCGACCAATGAATCGTTTGCAGATACTCGAGGCGTATGGGAAGCACGCCGACTATGAAGAGTCGATATGGGATCCTGTCAAAATTCGTCGGTTCATTGTCAAGGCTATCACGCCCTTGTTCGCGGGTGAACCAAATGCAAAGAAATACCGCATTGCTTTGGAAAGGGTAGCTGGCTCTGCCAAGGCGCTACACTTGCAAGGCAAGACTACAAACTCTCAGCCGCCACTGTCGGAACTCATATTGACGACAGCCATGGAACACTTGACGGACGAGACCTTGTTACGATCGCCTCAGGAGTCGTATGAGCGGTTGCTCTTTGAGGATGGCAAGCAACTAACGGGTATCGCCAGCTCGATGCATGCCACATCGGAGTGGCAAGACGAAAGAAAAAATATATGCAACAACTCTGATTAAATGCTACAATTGAGTCTAACAAAGATGGAGATCGGTCATAATATTTATCGAACATCAGGCTTAGTTCCCACGAAACTTTACCGTCATTCTCGACAAAACCACGTCATCTTGCTTCAATTTATCAATATGACAAGAGAGCCCTTCGAGGTCCAAACGTGCTTCCTAAAGGATGCAGCGCTTTGCGCCTCGAAGGGCTTAGCCTCAGCATCCTCCGGCGGCAGCGTCTTCGCCCCCGCTTTTTGTGATCGCCAGAGTAACAATCTCCTCGGCGCTGGTTGGATGAATACCGACAGTATCTACTAACGTTTTGTAAGATAAACCATTTTTCATTGCTGCACCAAAGCCTTGCATAACTTCTCCAGCGTTTGGGCCAACATAATGAATACCTAGAACCTTTTCATCTGGTGTCTTGTCAACAACAGCCTTACAAAACGCCGTATTATGACTCCGGCTCGCGGAAAGAGACCACTCAAGAGGCTGAAACTCGCGATGGTATACTTCAATATTTGATTCGCCGAACTGTGCAATGGCATCTTCCTCTGAGATACCCACACAAGCGTACTCGATCGGAGTAAAGACCGTCGTGCAGATATTCACATAATCCATCGGTTCCTTGGATCCGCCAAAGAGACGTCGTGCCAAAGCAACGCCTGCTTGAATCGCAACAGGAGTTAGCTCCGGTGTATTCTGTGTTAATGATAGGTAAGGTGAGAATTGGACGGTTGACAGCACTGAATGCGGACGCTCCACGTACATCAAGCACATCGCCCACGGCGTATATGTTTGGACAGGATGATTGTTCAAGCTTGCCAACAACTTTTCTGTTTTTCGGATTCGTTACAACGCCAGTGTTTTCAAGCCCCAACTTGGCAGTGTCGGCAGTACGGCCAACGGCTACCAACACGGTATTGTACGTGTCGATAGAACCATCCGACAAGGTTGCTTTAATTAGGCCGTCCGCCTCCTTTTCCAACTTTAAAACAGTAACCTCTCGCTTGAACTTGACGCCATGATTGCTCATGTACGTATCGATACGGTCGGCGCATTCTCTATCAAACCCACGCAATAAAATACTTCGAACGGCCACAGTGACATCCAGTCCAAGACCAGCCAAGAATCCAGCACACTCCAGACTGATGTAAGAGGCACCGACGCATAGAGTCTTTCCAGGGCTCTCTTCTAAAGAAAAAACATCGTCAGACGAAATAGCAAGCTCGCCGCCTTCACATTCCAAAGGGGATGGGCGGCCACCAGTCGCAATCAAAAAGCGCGATGATGTGATAGTAGTCGTCTGCCCCTTGCGATCCGTCGCTTCAATGGTATGCGGATCAATGAATTTCGCAAGCTTGTTTAGATAAGTAACATTCTTTTCTCGCAGCCGCACTCTATATTTAAAGTTAAGTCCACGTATGTAGTTTTGTATATTTTCGCGTACAATTGACCACGCCACGCGCGTCTTGATTTCATTGTTTCCGTCATGGTCGCCACCTGTCTCGGCTCCAAACATGATCCCATACCCGGGCATGTCGGCATGTATTGATTCTCTGAGAAGTGCGCCGGCATGAAGAAGCTTCTTTGGGATGCACCCTGCAGGAGGAAAACAAAATGTGAGTGGTAGTTGTGCAGTGTCAAGCAGCAACACCTCCAACGTACCAACATTAACGCAGGTACCACCCAAGCCCCAAGTGGTCCCATGTGGACTGGGTCGCACAAAGTCCAAGCAAGCCACCTTGGCGCCTAGCGCAGCCGCCTCCTTTGACGCTGCCATGCCACCCGAGCCGCCTCCTATGACGACGAAGTCATAGTCGTAATTATGGTTTGGCGCGTGTCCATCGTCGACCATTGTAGCCGTCACTTCTTTTTCCTTGTCGGATGGAGCAAGAAAGGTTCGACACCAGTCGCTGTAAAGTGCAAGTGAAAAGTAGCCAGAGAGCCAATCAGTCAGTCAGCAGTCAGATGCCATGCGACGGACCGGTTCATCCTACTAAACTTACAGAGTATCATCATGCCCACCAAGGAAGGAGTGAATCTCGTCCTTGACAAGGCCGTCGCTCTCCGACTTTGTAAACCAGCACATTGGTGATGTTGAATGTGTCTGCGCCAACGGATCGGTAAAGCATGTCCGAAAGCCATCATCACCAAGCAGCCAGGCTCGATACGTCGCTCGATCCTCAAAGGTATGCGGAATCACCTTGATACGATGCGGAAATAAGATGGCAACGGATCGAAGAACGCTCACGGCCCTTGTGAAGAACCCACCTGCGACTCAGCGAAACGTGGATGAGTAAAAGGTCGAGCGTTTTGGTAAGAAGGCAAGTAGCCTTGACGCTCCGTTGCATTCAAATTTTAAATCTACTTACAGCTGTCATAGCCTGCTACATGGAGAACCTTTCGAGGGCCCGCCATGGTGATTCGCGTCGGTCGCCTCAACTCGTCTCGTCTCGCCTCACCTTCGCTGTCAATGGTCCGTGGACGCGAATGCGACGGACGTCCTTCATGGCGCGCCTCGAGGGACATACCGGTCCGATATGTACACAAAACGCCACAGTTCACTTGAACCAAGAAATAAATGCAATACTCGTACAATAATAGACGATTTTCCCTGCCAGGGATAATCTTTGTATTCTTTGCCTCATTGGCAAATGTGCCATGCCATGTTGATCTTTCGTTCCAGGCAATAACTACAAACTCTACCTAGGTTTCTCGTTTTGACAGCTCGGAGTTTTCATTGACATGAACAGAGCTCAAACGCGGCGGATTGGATGGACGGATGAAATAGCACAGGAATTTACAGGCTGCGGGCAATGATATGACTGTAGCAAGCGTCTGGAAGAGTTGTCGAGGATCTGCCAGAAGCTTGTGCGAACGGATCGACCGAGTCTTTTGTTCTTCCCGCTCTACTCACTGCCAAACATATGGATAGCTATCGTACGAGCACACATTCATGTATCAACACGATATAATATATATATTAATCAACTGTATCATCTCTCCCGTATGAATCGCCACAGAGTCATTTCAAAAGAATTCATCCTTGTCAATGCGTGGACGCAACTTTTCGTATTGGTCCTTTGTCGGCGGCCCATATTTGGGCGGATGATTGCGCAGCACATTCTGGTTTACCTTCTCCCAAGTGTTCAACATGGATCCCGTCTTTTTCGTATACATTGTAAAGCCGGCGCTAGATGCAAGCACGACGAGAAAGAGAGGAAGCGCCCATGACGATGGTTCATTCGTCGTCGTCGTCGTCGTCGTCGTCGTCGCCGTCGCTGTTCGTGGAATACCGGTATTCGGCTCGGCACTTGCCTTCAGATCCTTATCTGGCGGAGGTCGTGGTGTATTAAAGGCCGGATTTGACATGATCAAACTAGTTCGTGCAAGACCTGATTGAGATTGCAAATGTCGCTTCTCGCTCGCGCCTTCTCGTTTCTCGTTTGCTCCCTGAGTGGTCGATAACGTTTTCTATGCTCTTTAGGCTCTTCAATGCCCATCAATTGCTGTGATATCATACAGAGTGATATTGGGTCACGTTGTTTTGCTGTAATGGCAAGATCAAACCGAAGGCGCCTTCAGAGAATGTTCGATCGCCGCTACCGCGTCGATTGTCGTCGATTTCACATCGTTCTTCGGTGCGACACTAAAAATGTCTTTTCATTCACGCATTTTAAACGCCGCCTGCGTCCATCACCACACAAAAAAATCTGCAAGCAAGAAGTTGGATGCCAAAAATTGCCATCACACTTCTTCTATAACCATTACACAGACTATTATTGTCTATTCCTGTATTATTACTGACTACAGTCAGATTTGTCATCATGTCGTCACTCCGTAACGCTGTCAAGCGCGTCACACACAAGGAACGCGCCCAGCCGCAGTCTCGATCGCACCTTGGCTGTTTGGAGAAGCACAAGGACTACAAGGTTCGCGCCCAAGACTATCATCGCAAGGAGGATCGCTTGAATAAGATGCGTACAACTGCTGCCATGCGAAATCCTGATGAATTTTACTTTGGAATGAAAAATGCGCAAGTCAAAGACGGACATCACAAGAAAACGCGTGAGGCCAACCAGAAGGAGTTTGACAGAGCCATCGGCAGTGATACTATTCGTCTCATGAAGGATCAAGACTTGAGCTACATTCGCATGCAAAAGCAACGAGACGCGAAGAAGATAGAGCGCATGCAATCATCGCTCCAGTTTCTCGACGAAGGTGGGCATGGGAATAATAATTCGTCCAGTTGTCGGAAGCATACCATTTTTGTGGAAGATAGTGAGAAAGCGGAGAATTTTGATGTGGCGGAGCACTTTGACACAATACCGGCGCTGGCTGACCGGACGTTCAACCGACCTCGAGTGTCGCAACTTCGAGACGCTGCCATGCAAGCTGCAGGTAGCAGCACCAAACATCGAAATGATGGCACTGTTGAGCAATTAGCCATCAAGAGTAAAGCTGGTTTGCAAAATCTAGCCAAGAATGCACGCAAGCAAGCCAACGCATTAGCGCGCGCCAAGTCTAGCATGTATAGCGAATTAGAGGCGCGGACAAAGCGCGTGGGCGAATTGAGCCGGGCCGAGGCTCATTTGGTGACGGAGAAGCTGGTTGCCTCAAAGGGACGGAAACGTAAGGTCAAGGAGGCAATGGATGGTCGACCAGCGCAGTATGTGTGGCGAAGGAAGCGACTTGGATAGATAATGATGTGTATATTATTCACGGTCAAGCAAGATACATTTAAGATACCCTACTAGCAGCTGCCAAAAAGTAGTGTACTTTCGTCTTACTATAGTAAACAATCGCATTCAGTATATGTATTGGCAATGTACAAGTATTTATCGGTAGACAAAGTTGCTTCATCACTTTCAGTGGTCGGGTGCTGGACAGAGTAGTTTTTGGGCAAGTGCAAAGTGCAAACTCGCCAGGGTGGAAGGCGGGAGGCAGAATCTCATTTTTGGCAACGCAGCAACGACAGCTGTAGCAAGTTACATCATTGCAAAATCTGCTATGCATATGTAGTCAATGCAAACAAAGAGACTGTCCATGTAGGATGCTAGGGTGCTTATTGCTCATCTATCTGCTCTCGAACCAAATGCTCAATTGACTGGCAGCTCTGAGCGTATTATAAAGAAAAGAGGCGACAGATGGTAAAAGATAGAAAGGCTTAGTGTTAGCATGATATATTCGATTCATGGACTTACCTTCATCATTTCTGTACCAGTCTGTGAGAGCAGTACAAAAAACATGCGAGGTTCGTCGCCGTCAATCGAAAGATCATCCGTCCAATTTACGGCAGCAGCGTCATGCTGACTTGATTCGTAATCGTCAAATGAATCCAACGACTGGATGCTTTCTGTCTTTGCAGTCGATAAACTGCCATCCTTGTAATTAAAGTCGTCGGCATTTGTGCACGCGGTTCCATCGCCATGCTGCGAACGGTCCAGCTGCGCCAGCGATTCAAGCACCAATGGACTGGCTTCAAGAGGGGGCGCTCTCTCCTCAAGCGTCATTTTCTTCCTTGTCGTCATGTAGTAATGGACCATTACTTGCATTAGAATGACTCCAAGCCAAGCGAATAGGGAGAGTGTCATCTCCATTGTGTGGGGTCGTTTGCGTTCCGAGGAAATATGAGCAACGACAGATTCTTTGCAGCGTGAGTGGCGCAGATCCTATATACAGAATGATCAGGTCACACAGTCGATCGCTGTCAAGTTGAACAAGTGAGTATTGTACGGACGAGCGGGTGCTTCGTAAGGTAACGTAATGTGAGTGGACGCCATTCGGGCTGTCGATCTCGAGAGACGCAAGCGACCCACAGCAAATGGGCTGCGAAAAATGTCGCTCGCCTACTTAGGGGAGTGTGCTGTTCTGCAGCCAATCATAATGCAAGTTGAAGGTATCTTCACTGCGGCACCGCATTTTGTGTGCTAGCTATCCTTCCGTCCCTTTACCATCAGTCAATGCGATATCAAAATAAAAAGGACTTCTTCAATGTTTTATATTCTTGATCTACCGGTAGCTTAAGCAGGCTGCTGCTTTGAACTTTTTGAGTACTAAAAAACTGTAAGTTATAAGTACCATTTCTTGTGACCGGTAGTTGCATGCATACAATCGTGCTCGTGGAGCTTTCATATGCAGGCACGCCTCTCAGCTGTTTCGTCGCAAAATTGTGACTGCTGCACATATCCTTTGTTTCGCTGCACAACGACAAGTATCAAACATTGCCAACGAAAGGCGTCGGTCTTCCAACAAACTGGTTTTAAAATACGATGAAGCAAGGTGAGAGCAAGTGAAGTGGACGCTTTCAAAGCTTCGTCTATTGATGCGCGGAAAAGACTCACTTGTTCGGCAGCAGCAAAGTGCACTAACATGACGCGCATGCCGTGTGTTTGTTTACCTTCACAGTCGAGCTTGTTGAAAAGGAGGAATCGTTTGACGAAGTTCCTGAAGAAACCAACGAACGAGTGCAAAAAGAGGCTTTAAACCAATCCAGTGTCAATGGAAGCTCGCAGTCACCACTGAACTTACAACTAAAGAACAAATGCTCAACGAGAGTTCCACGACGACTCGCCATGATTCTTCGAGCCTTCTTCTGTGATGTTCCCTTACTATTGGTATTTCTCGTCTACGCTTCTCTCCTGTGGCTATCACATGTTTATGATAACTACCTCTACGAGCAACTACAAGCCATGCATATTTCCCAAGAGCGTCGAGCCACTGAAATAACATACTATACGCGGACCTGCTCGGAAGAAGATGTGACAGCCAAAAGTGGAGCAGACTTGTATCTGTCAATGAATGCTACTGCTGACCAGGCCTACAATCATCAGCTGCTACATGGTTTCACCGTCTTTCCCAGTGTCTTGACTCCTGCCACTGCAAATGCTTTGCGCCAGCATGTTGTCGAGCGGAACACTTTTAATGCTTCCGACGAAGAGTCGATTCATTTGATCGCGCATGACAATCGATACTCATTTGGGTTGCAGTCCTCGTTTCCGGCTGTGTCGAATGCCTTGATTGAAATCGCCAATCACCGCCTCTTGCGACCCGCTCTAGAAAAAATTTTGGGCCGGAACCCAACTTTGATTGAAATGACCGCCATTACAAGCTCCTTCGGTGCCGTCGATCAGCATTGGCACGAGGACGTTGTTCCGACGGGATCGGCTGCTCAATATGCCAGAACATTTGGTCCCATCTACAGTTTGTTTGTGCCCTTGCAACTCACTACCAAGGCCATGGGTGCGACAGATGCTTGTCCTGGAACGCACTACTGCTCGGCTGCTGGAACGGACATCGTCTGCGGGCAGCATGGAATTGCCATGGTGGGCGAGGATGGAGTTTGGCCTGCGGGCGATGGACTATTAATGAATATGCAAGCGTTTCATCGCGGAACGGCACACACTGATCCATCTGGCCCTGATCGAGTCATGCTCATTTTGTCATTTACGAACCGGCAACGCCGGGCCGAGTCTCGACAGCTGTCACAAGGATACTCCTATAGTCTTCGTTGGGACCAGTATGGACATACGTTGAATGACATGTCCAAGGCGGATCGTATCATGCACAAGCCATGGACACTCTTGCGGACGCTCGGGTTGTTCAAGCTTCCTGGTACGGAATGGGGCATTGACTATGTCACGAGCGCGTGCATGCGCATCGCCAATGAAGATTATGGATTTAGAGAGGATGATTTAAATGACTTCTTGGAACGAGGAGGCATCTGGTGGATTCCAACATTTCTCCAGGCGCAGCTCACGGATGACTCATACTCGTGGTATGATTACTTTCATGATACTGGCAAGCTATGTCTGAACTTCTTCCAGTCCAAACTGGTGCCGGGCTTTGCAGGAATTTATCTTTTCCTTTATACGATTGTTAGCGGGTTCTCACGTGAAGATCGATTGACTGCCACGGCAAGGAATGCTATTGTTCGCCTGTTTGTGTTGGGGTGCATCGTGTTTATTCTCTATCGACTGGCTATTATTCGCGTCGACAGTTCAGATTGGGCAAAAGACTTACGTCAAAAAAAGCGATACCGTGGAGTGATCAAGAATCAACGCTTGTTCGGGATAAAGAGTGAAGGTCCATCAACATTGCCCCATCGCCGCGATGTTTTAATTGAGACGCGGTACGGGTCAGACACTCTGGCCATGTACGAAGACTACATTGATGGGCATCCAGGAAATCGGTTTTTTCGAGAGTATGTTACTGGTGCGGCTGACTCCTTTCACCAATATCCCGAATTTTTAAAGAACGCTAGCGCTTACTATGTCTTTCAGGCCGTGAAGGACAATCAGGGTCGCTTCCTGTACCAAGGTCCAACGGGAGCTTGGGAGTGGATGACGGATGCCAAATCGATTGCGTATGTTCGGATGATATTGGCTACGCATTCGCACCCAACGAAGAAAATGTTGGCCCGTGCGCTCCGTCGCCTTGTTAGCAATGTTATGTACGGCATACACAGCGAGACAAGGATGGCGCAAGGGCATACCGTTCCGTACTTGCAGCATTTAAAAGTCAAGATAATTAGAAGCGATGGATATGAAGTCAAGCACTCACAACTGTCAAAAAAAGATTCCTCATCGCAGCTGCGGTCGTTTCTATCGCTCGAGTCGTTGCCGATTCTCAACAGGCGCATGGTCGCTGAGCATAAGAGTCCCTTACCGCCTCATGCAACACTCATGGAACCCGATGTCGGTGCTTGGCTTACTGTCGATGATTTGGTTGAGTGTATGGATGATGATAACGACGATGACGTTGTGTATTGGTATCCCGCAATAATCGAGTCCATTACAGCCACCGGCGACTATTTTATTCATTGGGCCGCCGGAGGAACAGGAACGTGTGAGCTGGGCTATGTGCGACCTTTTCGCGGCTACGTTGCTGGGCAAGAACTCGAGCTTTACCATGGCGGCAATGACGGCCAGCTTGAATGCACTGTGCTTCGAGTAAATGACGATGGAACCTACGATTTATATTTTGCTGACGGCGAGATACTTCGAAACATAGGCATTGAATTTTTACGTCATACCGCCGACGAAAGCGACTCAGAGATTGCCAAATACAAGACTGCGTACTGATTTAACTCTTTATACACATCACTTCAGCTACTTAAATTTAAGATGGGTGGCATGTTGGCGACTCGCGTGTACATGTTTTCCCTATCGTCCGCGCGTTTTGTGCAAGCAATTTCGAACTCATACTGGACAGGAGGAACGTGATCGACAGGGCCGCCTACAATCTCAAAAACCTTGGCAAGCGCAGATCGTAACATCCCTTCGCCCATGTCCTGGAATGAAAGTGTAAGAAAAACGGTAGAACCTTGCCACTGGCACTGCATGTACTGCAACAATCCAATCCGGGGCGATTCTCACCTCAATGCGCTGACGCTCAATTACGGCGGCCGAGTCATTGCCAATCGGTCTTGGTGTATTATTAACTACTATTCGTATCACCCATTGCTCAAAGCTGTGCAAGCGAAAGAACTTAAATAGGTGAGCTTGAAATTTTGCCATGTAAGATGTAAGGTCTCGCTTCAAGTGCAGTACATACACGACTTTTTCTTCGTGGGACATGAGACCAAAAAGCTGACGCGAGGCTCTTCTCTCCAAGAAACTCAATGTCAAGCATCCCTAAAAATGAAATAATGAGAAACAGCTTCTCCATTGTGGAGGAAACTACTCTAACCTCACACGCTTCATCGTACGTACGCTGAGTAACTCAGGCCCAATCTGCGAGAGACTACGAAGAAACGTTTCAATCGCTTGATTTATTTTTTGATCAAGATCATTTTCGAGGGACGACCGTGGCGCGTGGGTGCCTAACGTGGCGGAAATGCGAGTGTATGTGAGCCGAAACCCTTCACATTCAACCTGAGACGGCTTGACTGGTCCTGGCGATCGGATGCTGTAGTATTCCACAGCAACAAAATTAAGAGACAGCAGAAGCGAGAAATTCAGACATTCTATCGTGCTTATCTTTAAACTTACAAGAGAATGGTATGCAGAATGCACTGCAATGCTTCACGGACTTGGCCTGTCGACAGCTCTAGCTCAGGAATGTGGTGCTCCTTGCAGTTCATGGGGCAACAGGTGAAGTGGTCTTGCGACTTTCAATAGACCAGTACGAAGTGTAAGCTGTCAAATAAGCTGTGCGCCAAGGTGACTGGTGATGTAACTGGTCGTGGCAGCGGCGTCGATGTGCAATTCAATAACACCTGTCACAGCGGTTGTGATTGATCCACGAGTTCTGTCATACCGGTACTACTTGGAACTGAATCGTCACAACTAAAATCTTGACACTGCTGCAAAGGAGCCTCTGTGGTTGTGCCAGGTCTATCAGTCGTAGATCATCTACCTGTACAGGTAGAAAAGATGCTAATGGGTAGTATTGTTTGTTTCATCGACAGTGAACTGCCACGCAGCTAGGTCAAACCAACGGAGATCTCTTTTGGGTCAGACCCCGGTCACTCGGCGCTCGCATCGAATGTCGCAAAGGTTCTGACGTACTTGAATGACGGCGCGCCTTGACAGCACCGCAAACTCGACGTGCACGTCGTCGCCCAATTCGCATGACGACGTACTGTATACATTCATACGGTTAGCTTTGCTTGTTCGCCCTGTCCATATTGACCAAATACCAAGATACTCAACACTTCTAGAGTAATATGATCCGACGTAGTGTATTTGCCTTTATGCTTTCTGCACGATTCGCATCGGCTTTCGTCCCTGCGGTTCGATCGACGACGCGACGAATTTCATCGGCTGTTTGCGCTTCTGACAATGACTTTGAGGACTTTAAAGCAACGACAGCCTTTATGTTTCCCGGCCAAGGTGCTCAATACGTTGGCATGTGCGCGGATCTTGTCAAGCAAGTGCCGAAAGCAAAAGAACTCTTTAACGAAGCGAGTGAGATTCTAGGGTATGACCTTCTCCAGGTCTGCATTGACGGCCCCAAGGAAAAACTTGATTCGACAGTCGTCTCGCAACCTGCCATATTCGTGGCATCTATGGCAGCTGTCGAAAAGCTTAAGCAAGAGCAAGGGCAGGAAGCAGTCGATGCCGCCACGTGTGCAATGGGCTTGAGCTTGGGCGAGTATTCGGCCCTTTGCTTTGCCGACGCCATCTCCTTTGCGGACGGCGTAAAGATCACCAAGGCTCGAGGTGAAGCCATGCAATCTGCGTCAGATGCTGCTGATTCTGGCATGGTTTCCGTCATTGGTTTAGACAAGGAACGGGTGGCTGAGCTATGTGCGGCAGCCTCACGTATATCGGGTAAACAGATTCAGATTGCCAATTACCTTTGTAGCGGCAATTACGCTATCAGTGGCGCTACTGAGGCCTGCGCCATCGTCACTGAGATTGCCAAGCCTGAGTTCAAGGCTCGCATGACGGTCAAGCTTGCTGTCGCTGGTGCTTTTCACACAGATTTTATGAAGCCGGCCGTTTCCGCTTTGGAGCAAGTGCTCGCTGGAGTTGAAATCAAAAGGCCACGCATCCCTGTCGTGAGCAACGTGGACGCCAAGCCACACAGCGACCCAGAGACAATTAAAAAGCTGCTAGCGACGCAGGTATGTGATCACAAGCTCGCCTACTAGTTTTATGTCAAGTTGTTTTGCGTCACATCCTTTGCACTCACTCCTTCCCCTAACAGGTAACTAGTCCAGTACTTTGGGAAAATACCATGGATCTTGTCCTCTCCAAAGACTTTGGCAAGGCCTACGAGCTTGGACCAGGAAAGGTTACGGCAGGTATCCTGAAACGATTCAGCAAGACTGCCGAATGCATTAATGTTGAAGCCTAGGATGCGCAATGATTGATTTCGCTTCATTCAAATAGCTAACAGTAACTAATTGCATGGTATCTATCATGTTGTAGGTCATATGCACCGGTATTATACGGTGTAGTCGTACTATGCGTCGGTTTAATGAATTGATCCTTCTCATTGCCGCTGCGTCAGCCGAAATGCCTGTTTCAGTGAAAATCACGCCGATGCTAAACAACTCACACCACAAGATACTCTACATCCTCTGTCGCTTGGTTGGGTTAGTTATACGAGTGTTAACGCAATGATGTTGCGCTTGAAAGACAGAGTCAGACCAGGCGTTTCCAGGCGCGACGATTTTCCACTCGTTCCACATCTTTCGGCCCTGTTGATTGTCGACATACAAAAGTACCTTTCGGATGAACATGACAATGCAGTTCAGTCGCCTGCTCACTCTTCTTTTGTTAGAGAATCGCTTCCTCGTGCCATTGACAACATTCAAAGAGTCGCCGATCTTTTTCGCCTGCGTCGCGACAATGCTGCCAAGACGGACAAAGAACAGCATTCACAGTCAGCATGTTGTGGCTGTGAAGTCATGTGGACCTATCTGCAAGCACGAACGAGAGACTGTCGGGACATCAGCTTGGATTACAAGTTATCGGGTCCCGCCTTAGCCAATATTCCAGGAGTAGACGTCACGTTGGACCAACTTTTCCTCGATTACTTTAGACCCAACATGACTTCCGGCAAGGGCGACATCCTTCTGCCGAAGACCTCCTGTTCCGTATTTCAATCTACCAATCTCGACTATGTATTGAGAAACCTTGGAATTGAGCAACTCGTCATTGTCGGACAGTTGACGGACCAGTGCATTGAAGGTGCTGTGCGCGATGCGGCAGATTTGGGATTTTTTGTTACCGTGATTCATGACGCTTGCGCAGCGCAATCTCCAGTCGCCCACGAAAAGGGCATTGAATCCATGAAAGGCTTTGCTCGCATCGTATCAACTATGCAAGTCCTTCAGGAGCTACAGCTGTCGGCCGGCGCGTGAGGCAGATAAAGAGTCTTTGTGACTGTGTGTGAGGCCCCGGCTCATTCTTTGATGCAGGTCGACAAACGTTTGCTGGCTCAAGAAGTTGCTGCGGAAGGTGTGACTACGTGAATGCTGCGCAGACGCTTGAATGGAAACATGAAAATATAAGGGTACTGTTGTGATGATAAACGCTTTACGGTAGAATTTACTCGTCCAATTTTGTTCCGGAAGATGGTTGGCATGATAGGTTAATGACATATCATAGTGGCTACGCTTTTACAGATAAGGCACTGCGATTGTTTTAAGGATACGGACCTGTCGGCTGTACAATATATTTTGCAATTCAGCATTTGAGCGTGACTTATTCGTGCGCGAAATCCTATGTCCGTCGACCGCTTTGAAAAAAGGCACGCCCATATGGCGACCTCAACTCTGCATGCCTGTTATCGGAGCCTCTCTTTGACGCGCATTTATTATCTTTCTGCTAACTGCAAAGTTCCAAAGTAAATCGCAAGCGACGGCGATCAATGGAACAAACCAAAGAACGAACCTTTTGGACGGATCATTGTCATTGCGAACGATCGAGCCCTTTCTCGCACCTTTTGCATGGATCATTGTCATTGCCAGCAATTGAGCCCTTTTTCGTTGTGTTGCTAGAAACTTTCATTTCATCGTCACTGATCTGCCTGAGAAGTTTGCGCGACAAAAACCTTTGTGTATTTGGTATGTATGCGAGCTCGTTAACCGATTGGAGGTTAACAGATAGGAATGTTTTTACAACGATAGCGACGAAATGATACAAGTACGTATGTACATGGGAAAACTAAAACCATTTGTCAAATCTTGTATTTATATTCAGCGAATCACTGGCATCTTCATACCATCAACCAGCACCAGACCTCAGCTTTTCAATCCTCCAATCGCTATGCCGTAGTTGCATATACAACGGTCATCTGCTTCTGCTTTAATCTCTACATCATTCGCAACTGGCGCTCCATGACAACATGAGGATTCTCCTTTGGAGCATCCGGCTGGTATTCTGGAAGCGTGAGAAAGTCGCAAAAGTCTAACTGAACGTCCGTCCCCGTAACAACGTCGCGATAAACGTGCGAGCTTGGCAATCCATGCGCCATGCGATCCTGCTGCAAGGCAATGCGCTGCTCCGTGGCAAGGATCATGGCGAGACCCGATCCGTAAACGTGGCGAACGTGATCCAAGTGACTGCTTGCTTTAGATACACGCTGCTGCAAGCCATCGACTGGATGGGCGCCTTGGGCAGCAGCGGCTAGGTTGTTTCCGTTGGGACCTGCCTCCATCAGATTAGCAGGCTTGCTCATAATGGGAATACTAGTCATGTCGTCCATTGCTGTGTAGTAACAACGAGTAGAAACGTTTAATAACGTCGTCAGTCGATGATTGTGCGGCGCCGCGCTTGATTGTTGTAGTTGTGGCAGTTCGACGCGAATCGTCGCGGATCTATCTATTCGCTTTGCGACATGATTTTTGTCTGCCGTAATGAAAACGTATTTATCAGGCTTAAGTGTAAGTCACGGCTATAGTACAAAACTCAAAGCAAGGCATTTAATGTTTTCGTGAAAAAATGTGTTGGGCTCTAGTGCAAGATTACAAATTCCCGGAGGCTTAAACAAAGCTCGAAACTCGACGCGGCCATGACGATCGTGCTGCTGTGTTGCAGTGGAGGCTCGGCGATGTCTTTACAGTAAAGCAGCTACGGAAGAGGGATAACAATTTCAACAAAACAGTAAAGTTATTCCCTACGCTATTTTTTAATCAAATAAGACGGGAAACGATCAAATGTCATCAGAAATGGCAGCCATTCTCGATGTCTCAAGTTTATTTCGGACGGAAACGGATCTCAACGCTGAAACATACGAGAGTCCCATTGTAGCAATTCTCCAGGAAATTCGTCGCAAGAACGTTGCAGCTGCGGCTGCGACCAATGTTAATTATACGCTTGACGATGCTGGAAGCGATCCGTGGGAGTCATACGATGATCACAATTCCGTCAGCCGTCAACCGCAGCAGCCTTCCTGGAATAGCAATATTGAGGCTGCAACAACCTGGATATGTACCTGCCCACAACAGGCCTCTTCGCCACATGGAACAACTAAGGTTGAGCAGGACTCTGCGACGATGAGTCAGCAGCCAGCCATTTCAGACCAATGCTTTACCTGCGGAAGGAGGAAACGTTCCTTGACATTGCCATGGGCAGCGGCTCGACGCGGTAGAAGCATTAGTAGTCATGGAATTCAATCAATGACAACTGAAATCAAGAACAGCGGTGATCCGCAGCACGCCTTGGCCTTGCTTCGAGCAACTCCACAGCTGCGCGTGTTAAGTCAAGCATCGACCGATATGACGCTCTGCGGACGCGCCGGCGACCGCAATGTGCTCGTCCAGTTTTTTATTAGCGGTGAGACCAAAGACTCGAGCACTCCGTCGACGACGGCGACCATTATGGAAGATTACAAACAAAGCATTATGCGCGAAAGGACCAATCAGCAAGCTGCAAGTGAACTGGCGAGTTTACTTTGGGTCCTTTCGCACGAAATGTCTCTCGAAGATTTTGGAATTGTTGAATCTGAAGTCTTCTCTTCCGTCTTTGGATTGGTGCATTCAGCGGATAAGATCAAGCGCATGGCGGGCTTGGCTTGCGTCGACGCGCTACTATCTGTGCCGTCGGCCGATGAAGAAAAGAAGGCAATAAAATTTGCCAATACATTATCGAATGGTTTGAGAGCGGCGCACGGTGACTATGAGTTTCTCAGCGCCGTTGCAAGGGCGCTGGGGCACATGGCGCAGCGGGCTGCCAATGTTGATTTTGTGGAATCTGAAGTGACGCGCGCACTGGAATGGTTGAGAACAGATCGATCTGAAAGAAGGTACGCCAACTGTTGGCCAAGCACATGTTTATGCTCCGAGACTCACACTTGCTATTCTGCGAATAATTTTAGACTCGCAGCATGCCTTTCACTCAAAGAGTTTGCCATTAATGCTCCAACAACATTCCATTCCAAGACGAGTCAAGCAGCGTTGGGCCAGTCGGGATCCAACCTTTTCTTGGATATCATCTTCCACGCTGTTCACGACGCACAGCCGATTGTGCGTGCATGCGCCGCCGACGCGCTGTCGCAGTGCCTGAAGATCTTAATGGAGCGACAGCATGCCTCGTTAACAGGACTCTTGTGCCAGGTGTACTTTAGCATGATGGACGGGCTAATGGCGGCGCTGCCAGAGAAGAAGCGGATGTCATGGCAACAAACGAACACCGTCGACGCCCAGCATCATGGATCTCTTTTGATGGTGTCAACTATGCTTGCCTATGCCGGCAATTTTGTCGGTCCTCGATACGAAGAAATTTGTCGTGAAGTAACTAAGTTCACGCACTCTAAGCAGCCATTAATTCGATTGGAAGTTGTTCGATTGGTGCCCCGCCTAGCGCTGAGCTCGCCGAGAGACTTTGGAAGGCGATACCTACATCAATTTCTTATGTTTCTTTTAGAGTGTGCATCCTCTGCAAGTCCTCCTCGCGTGTGTCTTGATATCCGACCACTGGCCGTGACAGCCATTGGGCAACTCATTGTTGCCCTGGTTGACGATGAGACTGGGGAAGTCATTGGTGCGTCGGCTTTGCCGACGTTGAGAATTCATGATGATCCAAATGGGTCGAGTACAGGACAGATAGTAGAAATGGCCGAGTGCGGTTATGTCCGACAAAAATTGAGCGACATATTCCTTCTCGTTCGCAAAGGTCTTGGCAGCTCCGCCAGTCCCAGAATGTTAAATGCCTCACTCCATTGTGCAGCAAATCTTGTCGGGGCTTTGAATGACCTGGCTTTGCCCTATACGTCGGATTTGATTGACGACATGTTTCGGTCGGGATTAAGCAATGATGTGATTCGCTGCTTGTATGCCATGGCCCGGTGCCTTCCTGCCGAACAAGGCAGGATAGAGGAACGAATGCTCCAAGAAGTATCCTACTGTTTAGCTGGGAATCGCAATGTGTATCACCCGTTTATGTCAGCTCGTCGCGCATCCTTAAACGACCAAGGCATTCAAAACCCTCAACGGCGTATTGATTTGCTTGCTGATGTTGGAACGGAAGCACCAGATATTCAAATTGATATGGCCGCGGATAATTCGACGGTTGCGTCATTGGTATTAAGTCTACAGACCTTAGCATCGTTTTGCGGCACGACGGTTCGCGTCTCTGATTCCGGTGCTGTTGTCCCGCTCCTGCCATATGTTCAAGAGGTCGCAGCGCCATACTTGGTGCACCCTTCGGATGATGTCCGACGCGCTGCAGCACTAACGTGTTGCGTTCTTTTGATACCCCCTGATCAAGTAGGACAGATTGGCAGCTATTCGGGTATAATCATTGAGAACGTGCTCGGTCGTTTGCTTCCTGTCGCAGTTTCAGATCCATCTCCAAGCGTTCGTCTATGTGTTGTCAAAGCAATGGACGCTCGTTATGACTCGTACCTTTGTCAGTCTCATCATCTTCAAGAGCTCTTTCTGTTGCTTCAAGATGAGACGGTCGCTACTCGAGCGGCAGGACTTCGCCTTTTTGGAAGATTGGCAGCGGTGAACCCCGGTCCCATATTACCAGTAATGAGAAAGTTTCTGAACGATCTAATTATCGAGCTGCATTGTGGTGTGCATGGAAGAAGTCGCGAAGACGCGACTAGACTGCTGGTTGTTTTTTTAAGAGCCAACTCTTTTCAAAGATTGGTGCAGCCGGTTTTAGCGTCCCTTGTCACTGCACTGCCTTTAGACAAGTTTGCTCCCCCACGACTTGCATCGGCTTCCCTTGAGGCGTTGGGTGATCTTGCTCGTGCTACTGGCATGTCGCTCATGCCTTGGGTGCACGATGTCATCCCTCATGTGCTTGAAATTATGCTTGATCAAAGTAGCGCAAGCAAGCAACGGACAAGTTTGCGTACACTTGGGCAGATCGCCGGATCAACGGCTTATGTTATCCGTCCCTACCTGGATTACCCCTCGCTTTTGTCGCAGGTAACGAGTATATTGCCTGCAACAAAGCGAGCACCATGGTCCCTCCGTCGAGAAGCTATGCGCACCCTTGGTGTTCTCGGTGCTCTGGATCCTGATAGGTATAATGGCGTCGATACGATGACGAGAAAAGCAGGCGCTGTTGGAGGTGCGTATTTTGAGGAGGTCGATCACCCTGGCGCTGACAGCAACGGGAGTGCAGCGAGGCTTCCTGCATCTGAAACTCGCCATGTCGATGTCGACGATGATCAGCCAGCTTACTTGTTCATGTATGAGCAATATGCGATGGTGGCTCAGCCAGTGTCGACTTTGCCCCCGGCAAGAAGGCTAAGCCCGGCCAGCGATGAATTTTATCCGACTGTTGCCATTCAGGCTTTGATGCGAGTATTCCGCGACCCGGCGCTGGCAGTGCATCACGGCATGGTTATTCAAGCGATTATGTTCATTTTTAACTCTCTTGGAATGGGCTGCGTTCCTTTTTTGCGGAAAGTTGTCCCTTACATGATTGGTCGCATACGCATGGCTGGTCCATCCGGCGTAAGAGAGTCGCTGCTCAAAGAGCTAGCCACTTTAAGCTTAATTGTTCGTGAACATCTTCGGCCATATATTGCCGACATTTTTAATGTCGTTGAACAGTACTGGTCATCGAAACATTTGGCCACCGTCCTGAATTTAGTGTCGAAGACTGCGGTGGGGGTGCCCGATGAGTTTCGGCGTTTCGTGCCCCGCCTCATTCGATTGCTTCTTACTTCCCTTGATGAACTGCAAATCGCTGATTGGTCTGCTTCGATCTTTTTCTTTGCTGAAAAGGAGCGTCTTGAGGCGGAAAAGCTGGCCTTAATTTTAAAAAGCGTCAGCAATCTGAAATGCGTTCTCGGAGATTACCTACATGTTCTAGTCCCCGCTTTTCTAAAACTCGCCGATGCATTGGCTTCTATACTTCGGCAACAGGTTGAGGTGAACGAACCAGTTACATTGGAACTGTTGGTGCTTGTCTATCGGACAATTTCCTCGCTTGTGGATAGTCAGCGACCATCCGCTAGCCAAATGTCACGTTTATATTTTTCTGGCGATCAATACTCTTTCCCGAGGAGTTCGGAGAATGGCCTGCCCTCTAGAGTTGTACAGCCTTTGCTGCGTGTTTTGAAAGTGAACCCGCCGAGAAGTCCCTCTGGTGCATTGGCCATCGTTGAGACTTTGTGTGTGAGCGCAAGTCTAATCGGCGGTGTTAAGTGGGTCCAGCTTTACGATGGCTTTGTACGAGAGGCAATAGCCGATTGGCAAAAAAAATTTCCTGCTTTGAGCATCGGAAGCGACGCTTTACAGCCACATTCTTTCAAGGTTGACGATAGATCGTACACTTTACTAGACTTGTACGATGATACAATCGAAGCGCTTTTGAAGCCACCTTCGCAAGTCTCTGGCGCCCTGGCGATACATCGAGCCACCTCAGTCTCTGCTGATGGTCCTCATCATCCGAGAATAGAAGTTTTAGCTGCAAGTCACGAAGGCTACGCTGAAGCTCGATTTCCAGCATTGCAAGGACCATCATCACAAAACCCTCAGCGCCGCGTCAACTTGACCAGCCTTCAACGTGCCTGGGATGTTTCACAGCGCTCGTCTCGTGACGACTGGGACGAATGGATGCGCCGGTTTGCTATACAGCTGCTCCGCGAAGCGCCATCCCCGGCATTGCGAGCGACGGCTAACTTGGCGCACGCGTATCAACCTTTGGCTCGCGAATTGTTCAGCGCAGCTTTCGCATGCTGCTGGAAGGAACTTAGCCAGCCGTACCGGGTCAATCTTGTTGCTGCTTTAGAGACTGCCTTTGTGTCAAACGTGTCACCAGAAATCCTACAGCAATTGCTAAATCTTTGCGAGTTTATGGAGCATGACCAGAGCGGTGGTTTGCCTATCGGTATTCCGATTCTTGCCGATCTAGCGTTACATTGCAGAGCCTACGCAAAAGCTTTGCACTATCGGGAGAGGGAATACAACCTTCAGCGGTCCAATAGCTGCGTCGAATCTTTAATTAGCATTAATCGCAAGCTAGACTTGCAGGATGCGGCTTTAGGAGTGTTAAAGGCATCAAGCATTGAGACCCTAGTGAAGGAGACTCGACCGATGCGAGTCGACTTGTCGCCTAACATGTCTGCTGATCACAAGTACGACTTGTTTTACAGCGTCACATGGAGCACTGCGGATAGCGATATATCAGGATCAATAGACTTGACTGCAAGGCAAGAGTTATGGCTTATGAAGTTAGGATCTTGGTCAGAAGCCCTTGCTGTATATCAGAATAAATTGGACCATGATCCTGCTGACTTCGAATCGCTGCTTGGGTGCATGCGGTGTTTGGATGCGAGTGGGGAATGGCGTAGTGTGCTTGGGCTATTTCAGAAAAATTTGGCACCGGTAACATTCACAGGTGTTGCAGACAATGTAAATTTGCAGCTTCGAAATGATATACCGGCTCGCCTCAAGCGCAAGGCTATCCGTATGTGTGCGCATGCTGCATGGCGGCTTGGCCAATGGGATGACTTGGAGCAGTTTTCGTCGGAGATGGTGCGAGAACGGTCGTTTCCCAGTTCTTCCGCTGCAACCGTCGCTACTGGCCATGATGCCATTGCTTCTGCGGTTGATTACGATGGCGCTTTTTACAGTGCCGTCTTGCACGTGCATCGGAACGAGTGGCTTGAGGCAGCGGATGCTATTGATGCCGCAAGAAAGGCCATGGACTCGCGACTCACAGCGTTAATGGCCGAGTCATATAATCGCGCGTATCCGAGTATGGTGACCGCACAAACACTCGCAGAAATGGAAGAAATAATTGAGCTCAGAAAGGTTGAGGATCGCGCTAAGCATTCGGCGAATCAACATCCAGCAAATCGTCCAAGCAAAGAAAATGCCAGAGAGCGACTTCTCGCCGTTTGGCGTGAAAGATTGGTTGGTTGCCGGGTTGATGCCGAGGTTCATGCGTCAGTTCTGGCCGTCCGGTCGTTGGTACTAGGCCCGGCCGATGAAGTGGAAGCTACAATACAGCTTAGTACTTTATCAAGACAGGCCCAGCGCTACAAATTTGCAGAAAGAGTGTTGCTACGTCCACTTGCGGAGCTCGGAGCTGATCTTAACGGACCCATGTTTGGTTTTGGTTTGGCCGAAACACTTGGAGTTCGCATGGGCTTTAATAAATTTGACACAAACTCCATAGCGACGCAGATTGACAAGGTCGTCGATTCTAGTGGTAAACCTGTCCTACCAATCTATGGTCCAAACCACCAGCAATGGAGCAGAAACCTTGTGAACGAAGCAGGCGGCTACGATCGGTAAGTAATAAAAGTGGCTGGCGACGGCAATTTTAGGATTTGCGATGCTGACTTGTAGCTTTGAACAGATTGAATGTGCAGCATCGCCTTTACCTGGCTTATCTGAATCATTTGTGGTATACGGGTGCGCGAGGCGAGGCCATGAGTCGCTTAGAAAATTTATGTGACGCGGTTGATTTGGTTACTTTGTGCGAGGATGCTAGAGATAAAAGTTTGTGCGTGACTTGCTGGTTAGAACTCGGAGAATGGAAACTGTCTCGGTCATGCACGCCGAATATGCCTATTGCGGACAGTACCCAGTTCAATGTGCTCGCTGCCTTCAAAAGGGCAACTACAATGGAAAATTGCGGCTACCTTGCTTGGCATGCCTGGGCATTGTTCAACTTTCGGATAGCTATGCAGCTTGACGAGCAAGATAACGCTGTTGCGGATGGTGGCTATCGCGTCCGCGTTGACAGAAAGCAAAGGAATCATATCATTGCTGCCGTCAAGGGCTTTGTGAATGCCATCAGCATGGGACGTAAAAGGGAAAGCGCTTCTGTCCAGCAGGATCTTCTCAATTTGCTGACTTGTCTCTTTAAATATGGAGCTCTAACAGACGTGTCCAATGCCTTGAAAGAATGCGTTGGAGCAGTAGACCTTGAGGCGTGGCTAGGGGTCCTTCCACAGCTTCTTGCGCGAATTCATATGAAAGATTCTAATATCCGCACAATCCTTCACCCATTGCTGGTGCGACTCGGCCAAAAACATCCACAAGCATTGATGTACCCTTTATCAGTACTGGTGAAGAGTCCTGTCGAGGAGCGAAAGGTGGCAGCGGAGAGTCTTATGAATACGCTGAAGGAGCACGCGAGTGCCCTTGTAGAGGAAGCACTCATGGTATCTTCCGAGCTCATTCGTATCGCTATTTTGTGGCTCGAAACGTGGCACGAAGGGTTAGAAGACGCATCACGACTGTATTTTGTTGAAGGAAACGTTTCAGGAATGTTAGAGATTCTTCTGCCACTCCATGAGAAGGTTGAAGCTGGAGGTGAAACGATGCTCGAAGTCGACTTTCTTGATAATTATGGGCATGACTTGGCGTCCGCTCACATGCATATTAAAGATTATATTCGCCTTGTTGTTGACGAGGGTGGTTCCTCCGTGCCTTCCGCGCGCCATCACAGACAAAGCGAAGAGGCAGAAGCTGCTATGAACAGGGCGTGGGATATATATTACACATTTTTTCGAAGAGTGAATAAACAATTACCTTCGCTCACTTCGCTCGAAATAAGCCAGTGCTCGCCAGCGTTATATCAAGCTAGAAGCCTTGAACTCGGCGTTCCCGGTACATATCGCGTCGATGGCTCATATGTTAAGATCGACAAATTCATACCGCACGTCAGTGTTATAACAAGTAAGCAGCGACCGCGGAAAATAACTGTTCGCGGTAGTGACGGGAAAGACTACATGTTTTTACTTAAAGGGCATGAAGATCTACGTCAAGACGAACGCGTAATGCAACTATTCGGATTGGTGAACGCTCTTCTAGTTCGAGATCCGCAGACACGGAAACAGGATTTGAAAATTCAGCGATATGCGATCTGTCCACTTTCACACAACTGCGGGATCGTTGGTTGGGTGCCGCACTCAGAAACACTTCATAGTTTGATTGTAAGTAACATAGTTGGTGTCGTGTGTTCATTTCACTCGCGGAATGCGTGTATGTGGACCTCACTCATTACCATGCTATCCAAATATGGTCACAGAGGGACTACCGACAGTCAAAGAAAATCCCACTGAACATGGAGAATCGAGAAATGCTCAAGGTCAGAAGGAAAGAGTTTTGCTAAAGTTGCTTTTACCGCTTTGTACTCACTCCGTTTCTTGGTCGCAGATTGCACCTGATTATGATTTGCTGACCGTCATGCAAAAGGTCGAGGTTTTCACGGCGGCTTCACGAAAAACGACGGGCAGAGGAAATGATTTGTATGAGATCCTTTGGCTAAAGAGTACCAACAGCGAAGAATGGCTTGAGCGGCGCACAAGGTATACGCGTAGCTTAGCCGTCATGTCCATCGTTGGCTACATTCTTGGACTTGGCGATCGTCATCCTTCCAACTTGATGATCGACAAGGTATCAGGAAGGGTATTGCATATTGATGTAAGTTTCGTTAAATTGTTAACATGGAATTGCTGTTTTATTGGTGACTCACTCGTCGTTGTATTGCCATATTGCTACTAGTTTGGTGACTGCTTTGATGTCGCCATGATGCGCGACAAGTTCCCAGAGAAGGTTCCCTTTCGTCTCACTCGAATGCTGATCAAGGCCATGGAGGTGTCAGGAATCGAAGGTAGTTATCGGAGCACATGCGAACGAACCATGATGGTACTTCGGGAGAGTAGGGATTCGCTTGTCGCCATGCTTGAGGCATTTGTTTATGATCCATTGATTAGCTGGCGGCTTGCTGCCTTGTCCCCGGGTGATGCAACATCGGGACGATTACACGAAGGACTAGACGATGTCAGCTCTCTCACCCATCCAGACGTTTTGACGGTAGTGGCGGGTCATGGAGCACCTATTGACCTTGTTGATCGTGCAAATCGAGCTGCAGAGCGAGGCAATGTTTTGCATGAACCGATATCAGAGCACCCTGACGAAGATAACGAGAATGAAGCCGATGATCAAGAAGGAGTTGAAGACGAGGACAACGATAATTTGATTATCGGCAACCCCACTGTTAGAGGTTCTTTGACCCGCGGACTTTCCATGCGAGCATCTAGCGCATCGGTCCGATCCAATCGTGCAGCGCGCTCCTTACAGATGTACTCTGACATTCAGGAGCTTGCCGCCAATGTTGTTAGCGAATCAAGAATTGCAAGCATAACCGGCGAGCGCAATCGTTTTGATTGCATGGATACCATGCAGACTAATTCTTCCATCGCTCGCGAACGAAGCAGTCTTCGTCAACGGGAGCTCTTATCGCTGGTGGAGCGTGAGCAAGGTATGATAGACGGAGTCCACGAAGAGACGCTAAACGCCAAGGCGCTCAAGGTCATTCGACGCGTGCAGGACAAGCTTAGTGGGAACGACTTTGTTGACAATGATAGCGTGGACGACCAGGTCCAGCGATTAATTGTTCAGGCGACGAGCACAGAAAATTTATGCCAGCTATTCGTTGGCTGGTGTGCATTTTGGTAAAAAACTACAGTGTCATACCTAGCGCCGCAATAACGACATGAACATCATGTTTATTGTTCTCTTTAATATATATAACAGCTCTACAAACCCGAAAAGAAATTATTATTCATTTGCTGTAGCTTCGCCACGCCCGCTTCCATGGAATTTTGGTGCTGTAGATTGTCCTTGACAACGGCAGGTGGTTGAACGACTGAAGCAGACTCAGGCTCGATAACTTGTTGTGGCTCTTGTTGAAGAGCGACTGGTTCCGGATCGACTGCAGCAGCTGCATCCTGCGTGGCCTGCACATCTTCAAAGGCAGCGTCTTCAGCCTCCACTTCTGGCGTCGACGCCGCAAGTTTGTTGACTCTCAGCTTGGTTCCCATCATAGATGAACCCGACGGTTTCTTTTTTAAAAGGTTTTTGGAAACATTTGTCGGCGCCCTCAAGACGATCTTTGGAGCGTTACCACTGCTTGGCGGCGTCAGCAAGCGTCCCTTGCCATGTAGTTCCGCCGCCGTCTTGGCTGACGCAAGTGCGACCGATGAAGCTGCTGCAGCAGCTCCTCCTCCCTGAGCGCGGGCTTGGGCAAGAGCAATTCTCGCCGCTTCCTCTGATTGTAGCTGCTCGGCCAACGAGAGATTTTCTAGCAAGGATGATGTCGTCGTGCCGTTTGAGTCGGCGTTTGGCTTGGGGCCTTCTCCACGCTTCGCCGCTTCCACTGCGACTAGCTTCTCCAATTCCTGTCGATACAACATGGCAGCCTTCATAGTATATTTTTTATCAATCTTGACATGCATGTCAACTCCATTTTTGCGAAAGAACTTGCGCGCATTTTCATTGCCTCCCAGGCGCATGGCATCCACTTGTCGCATCGTCCACTCATCCAAGTCAACGCTGCGAACAAAGGTCGTATGGACACCCAATGAACGATGCGTCGCCGAGCAATCAAGGCACAGAAAGACTCCTGTATTGATTGAAGATGATGAGTGAGCGAGTCATTGCATATTATCAAGTCAAGTGAAGATTGTACAGTAGCAAAATTCAACGTGCCGTCGCCTCGTTCAAATCCTTACAGCAAACGCTGACTACTTGTAAGTATGATATCGTATATACATACCAAACGTCACGCTCGCCCACGTAGGTCTCGTCGCCGGACAATCAAAGCAAATCTGATTGGCTGGCAAACTCTTGAGCTTTTTAAATTGCAGGTTCTTGTCGGCCGTTGGTAGACAGACTTGACCCTTGCCAGCGGCAGTAAATGTTCCGTCGGTACGTAAATTACCGGAAGACATGTCTTGTATCAGTCTGAAGCAAGAGTTAAGAAATATCTGTAGATCTGAAATCTCGACGAATGTTTGTTGCTGTGATGAAAGCTACGATGTTGCTCATGGTGAAGCGTCGTGACGAAACAGATCGGCCGTCCGTCCGTCCTTCGTCCGACTAGTAATAAAAAATGGCGCGCGGAGTGAAAGCGGTTATGAATGAACTGCATCGTCCTTGGCGCGACGAACGTCACGCTCCGATTCGACTTTGCCTCACATTTTCCACCATGACGACGACCAAGAGTTTCCTGCTACTCCTCTTCGTAATCTCAGCACCGCCATGCGCTGCCTTTGTGGCGTGCCCATTAATAGGCGAAGTAAAGTCCTTCAAGTCGCGCTCTCTAATACTTGCAGCAGGCAGCAAGAACGACTATCAAGGAGAAGACGATTCAAGAAAATTCTCACGCATTTCCGGAAATCAACGACCTCCATCGCCGCAGGACCTTGAAATCATGGACCAAATGATTGACAAGCTTGCCGATGCTAAACCCTATGACTTACCTACTGCCGTTCAACGAGCGTTTCGAGTCATTAGCAGTCCACAATTCTTTCTTCGCATTGCCAATCGAGTCGATCAAGCGACAAGCAAAGAGCAGCGTGACAAGCTGCAGGCACTGGCAAGCAACCTTCTTAGTACACTGGAAGCTGTTGTCTCTACAACCACGGATCGACTAGAAGAACGCTCGCACCAAGTGCAAAAAATAGTTGCTGCTGCTGCCGAAGATGACGGCGAGTTTCTCGTGCCTCTATCACCAGATAGACGATCGTCGATGCGCAACGCAATCATGAAGCTCGATCCAGCCGATCTGGATCAAGGATTCGTCGCAACGATTGATACTTGGATGAACAAGTCTCATCAGGATGGGTTGGATGGCATGGTCAAAATTCTTCAGCAAGTACTGCAAATGTACGCTGGTATAGTTGTGTTGCGCACTCGAAAGGAGCAACAGCAGTATGGAGAAACGTCAGTTGCTTCCGAAATTGTAAATCAAATGCTAGAGACGGACGCGGAAGAATGGGAGTCAGTTTTGTTGGATGCCAAGCGCGACGAACATTTGGATGCTGTGGTGGCCGAGCTCCAGCGAACAATGGAAACCATTGTGCTGGGATCCGAGGCGGCTGGATCAGCAATTCAACAAGTGCAGGCAGAGTACCTTCAAGAAATGGCCAAGCGAGTGGAAGCAGTACAGAAGAGAAGCAAATAACATATAGAAATCGCCCTAGTTTAATCAAACTCATTGCGCACCACTTGTTAACTAAAGCGAATGTACTTGAGCGCTAGCCACGTGAGGACGCGCGCCGCCACGAGAAAGGCTCCAAGCGCCACAGCATTGGCAACATGTCCGCTCTGTCCATAGTAGCCCCCATAGAAATAGATTACATAGTCGCTCACTGTGCTGTTGCAAGGCAGATTCATCGTTTCGTTGCCCGTGCAATGTCCTTCGTCAAGGAGATATTCGTAAAATCCGCTGCCGGAGTTTGCTACGACAGTTTCGGTGCTATTCGCAAAGAGCGAAGTGACCATTCCGTTGTAAACATAGTGTCCTGGGGTGATAAAATATGGAAACGCATAAAAAGTGCCACGAAGGTACTGAGGCAGGACGACCAGGCCAGAAAAGAAATTATTTAAACCGATAAAGACACTTGAGAGGATGATGGCAGTGGCTTGGGGCTTGACGAGACAAACAAACAGCTGCCCAAAGTAGGAATATATAGCAAAGTTGAAAGTAAAGAAGCCCCAAAACCCGATTGAGCGACCTACGCTTTGAAACGCACTTTCCCGCAGATTCAGAAAACCAGCAACTCCGAGGAAGCACAAACAAAACAAGAAGCAAGACCCAACAATGTAAAACTTTTCGGCCACTCCCAGAGCCAACCCGAGTGCCCCACTGTCATACATGCCAGCGTCATGGTGGCGGTAAAACATGTCGCGGATCTTGGACATGACGGGGAGCACTGACATGATGGCCATGATGCCAGTAATGATGAAAGATAGAAAAATTACCGATAGGCGGGCTCGAATTTCAGGCTCCGTATAAACAGCCGTCCGCCGGCTGGTGACAAAGGATGACCCCAAAACAAAGGCAATGACGAGGCTTATCATCAAGCGAGCGAGATTGTACGTGGGTGATCTCCAGTAAATGAGATTCAAGCGACGGCTAATTAGAATGCGTCGTCGACGTGCCGTTGTAGGGTACTCGGATCTGTACTGAAGTTTTAGTTCAGGGTCAGGGTTGTTGTGTATTCTATCAATTTCCGACAGCAGCGTTTCCAGCTGAGAAGAAGACGCAAACAAATCCGCCATGTCGCCTCCTTTACCAGAGTCTAGAACTCGAAGCATCCAGTCCGCTGGATTGTCACCAAGCTCAATGGGAGCAGCTCCTTTCGACTCCAGGTATGTCACAAGCGTCGAGCAATTATCGTCGCCCAACTCGCCATTATAGACTACCCGCCCACCCTTTTTCAAAAGCAGTAAGTCATCAAACATTTCAAAAACAGAGGCAGAAGGCTGATGGATGGTGGCGCAAATTGTTCGTCCACCGTCGGCAATGCGGCGAAGCGCTCGAACAATGATCATGGCACTGCGAGAGTCGAGACCTGATGTCTGAGGAAAACAACAATGAGTCAACGTATCCTAACGTAAATATGCTGCCACAGCGATCCATGCAACGCACCGGCTCATCCAGAAATATGATCGACGGCGACGCCGCAAGCTCGACGGCAATAGAGAGGCGTTTCTTTTGTTCAAAGCTCAACCCAAAACTATCCGTCCCGACCAGGACACCCGCTAGTGGGGCCAGCTCAACAGCATCCATTATTTGATCAACAAAGTCGTCCACCTCCAAATCACTCTTGACAATCTCGGGGTCGAGTCGAAGCTTCGCCGAAAAGACGATACATTCGCGCACGGTCAACTCCGGTGTTTGTACATCAAACTGTTCCACGTACCCGGAGCATCGACGAAAAGAAATTGGGTCCTGCGGCCAGCCGTTTAAAAATATTTCACCTTTCACTGTTCCCGATCGCTTTCGCAGCGCAATCACATCCAACAGCGTCGTTTTCCTGCGACGTCAATAATATGAGCGGCAAATCCTGAACGACATACCACAGGAAGGAGTATGTACGCACCCAGCGCCTGAGCTTCCCATCAAACAACACATTCTCCCAGGTCGAAAAATTCCGTTCACCTCCTGTAGCAATGTCAGCGTACTATTGCTCATTGAGGCATCTACTTCGTAAGAGACGTTTTTGAACGACAAGGTCACGGGCTTGAAGGGAATCTGAATTGCAGCTTGGTCAGCCGCGTCGATTCGACAGCGTGCTCTCCCTGTCTCGCTCGGGGCAGCGCCGCCTTCGTTTCGAATTAGAGTCAACCCGAGGGCTGTCAACGTGCAACAGAGTAGGCTGTACAGTATCATATAGAGGAAAGCCCAACCAATCCATCGGTTGGAGAATGGATTGCCATCCGGACCAATAAATCCTCCGTTTTCTAATATTTGGTTAGGATTTTCCCACCGGCCGCAACGAAATTCATTGACGACCAACGCTCGATATACCCACGCAAAAGGATTCCACCAGTAGAGCCACTTGAAATATCCTGGAATTGTTGCCGGCGGAATGATGAAGCCCCCAAACAGCACGAGCAGCAAGACGACGCATGCACTGTAGGCGGAAAGTGTTCCGGCGCTGGCAAACGAAGCAAATACTGCCAATTGCTGAATCATCAGAACCGCAAAGACAAATAGAAGAGCCAAGTAAGTAAAAAAATTGGCCGCGGACTCTCGATCCGCTAAACCGATCATAAAGTAAAGAATCGTTGCAAACAACACGGTATCTATCATCGTTTGCGGGACTTGCGATAAGGACCTTCCAAAAACAAACGGCCACGCTGAATAAAAGTTGGCGTCGCTATGCTTATAGTAAATGACGCGATCAGAAATAAGCGCCGACGCACTCTGCATTGCCCCGAGGACGATGAAGAGTACTGCCTGAAATAAAGCGCCCAAAATAGATATCTGATCCGTCGTAGACAAGTAAGTGCCTCCCACGCTGACTCCCATAATAACGTTTTTGGCAAGACCAGCTATGATGACGCGTTTATCTCTCGTCCAAAGGGTAATGAACCGCCGGAGTAGCAAATGAGTGGACACAAAAAAATTGTTCGCATACTTGCGTTGTGCTTGAATTGGAATCTGCTCTTCGTCCTCGTCCCAACTCAATTTGGTCGGTATCTGCAACTCCTCTTGTATAAGCATTCCAAGTTCGCTATATCGAAAAATTTCTGCCAGCTCTGAAATCGATGGCCGTGTTTGTGGGTTGCCATCACCATGTGCCCGCTCGAATTCAATCCCATCATCCTCACTCGAGACCATTTGCAAAAAATCGGCAATGTCTACAAAGCGGGGACAAACGAAACCTACATCGGCAAAGTAGTCTTCAACTTGCTTGACCGGCCCTGCATAAATGACTCGACCCTGCGACAATAAAATAATCTCATCGAAAAGCGAAACCGTCTCTGGGCTCGCCTGCAGCAATGACACCACTCGAGTGAATTTGCGAAAGGTGGAAAAGTATGCAAGTACCTGAATCATCTCGTACGTCGACGTCGCGTCGAGTCCTACGGAAATCTCGTCGCCGCCTAATATGGAAGCAAGTGATCCCATCATTTCGCCTACTGTCACTCTCCGACGCTGCCCTCCTAGTTATGATGGCGACAACAATAAAGTGACGAGTTAGGCTCTGCGTTGCAAACAAAAGTTCACCGTAAGTCATCCATCAGCAAAAAGCCTACCTACCACTAATTCCACGCACATCCGCGTCACCTACAAACGTGTCCTTCACGCTTTCCAAACCAAGTCCAATGAGAATAAGGTTGACGAGCATGTGGTACTTCTCGCTATACCGCTGATGTTGCTGTTGCTCGTCATTTGAAGCATCTTTGCTGTTATTCAACGAATCGTCCAGCGATTCATTCAAAATTTCGTTGGATCGCTTACACAGATTGGCAAAGGCAAATGTCTCTTCGACGGTCAACCTAGGTGCATGCTTGTCAAGTTGATCAATAAAGGCCGTCAAGTTTTCAATATGATAGTTGTGCTTTTGAAGAGCCGAGCCATTGTATAAAACGGAACCTTTGATTTTGTCCCCACGCTGTCGACGAAGACGAGCCGAAATGACGCGAAGCAGCGTTGTCTTGCCGCATCCAGGATGTCCAAGAACCAAGTAGGACTTGCCTGGTTTTAGCACCAAGTTGATGTTCTGAAGGACATGTTTCTCCGCGGCTGGTGTCGCGAGAGGAGCTCCCTTCAGTAGCTTCTTGATCAAGGCCATCGCATAGTAAACGGGTGATCGATTGAAGACGGTGCTGATCTCATTGGTTCGCTCCGGCACAGCAACCGAATAGCAGAATTGGTTCATTCGCACTTCCAATGGATGACCAGGCGGTCGTAGATTGCCAAGGATTTTCTCAAGTCTCATAATGACTTCTGAATTATGTGTTGTTTGCTCCGCCATTTCAGCTTCCGTTTGAATCTCCATGACAAAGGACGAATCTGCAGCTTCCACGTCCGTGACAGAATGGAGGGAGGACGATAGTCTTCGACTGGAGTATCGCTTGCGCATAATTCTCGTTTCAATGATCCTTTTCAAATGCAGTCGCTCCATGCGATTTCTTCGCTCATCATCTCGACGTAGCGCTGATCCTTGTCGGATCCGAGTGGGACGAGTTCGTGGATTGGGTGTAGATTGTGCTGCTGCTGCCGATTCATCTTGTTGATTGTTGTCGCCATTTTCAACATCAATTTTATCAAGTTCGTTCTCTCCAAGCTCCACTGGTCCTTCACCAGCCTCACCAGTTTTCTTTGACTCGTCCGCCATGGCGACAACGAGTCAATTAATTGCAAGTACTGTACTTGAATAGCCAATGGAAGCAGCAGCTGTGATGGAACAATGGGGAGGATCGCGAGCTCGTCGAAACACGAAGGTGAGTACCGGAGCGACTTATAGCAAAGCACATGCACCAGATCAGGGGATATCCGTTGGCGGACGACCAACAGACGCATGAGGCCCGCAGCTTCCACGCACAACTCGCAGCGCGCAACAACATTCACCATGGCGCACCAATTGAACATTGGGCAGCTGCAGCAACTCATTGGAGGGACGCTGACTCCTGACCGAAACGTTAGCAAGGCGGGTGAGTATCTGATTATACAGAGATTGTAGTGAAACGCATTGCATTGGCCGCACCAATATTAAATTTGTAGCTCTCACGCTTCTTGCTTGTTGCTTCTCATACAATTCCCACAGCGGAGCAGCAACTCCAAGAAGCTCAGCGCATTCCTGGATATCCTTTGATTGTCCTTCAGCTTGTTGCGGCGAATACGACGGATGTAGCGGTCCGTCAGGCCGCCGCTGTCAATTTCAAGAACCTTGTCAAAAAGGCATGGGACGAGCACCACGAGGATGGCAATGACGGGATTGCCATTTCCTTGGACGATCGCAATACTATCAAGAGTCATTTGGTTCAACTCATGTGTACGGTACCTCCCATGATTCAGTCTCAGCTTTCCGAAACGATTAGTCTGATTGCTGCCGTAGATTATCCGCAGCAGTGGACAAACTTGATGCCAGAGCTCGTTCAGCAATTCAATCTTACGCAACCAACGATTCTAGTCGGAGTACTCAAGACGGCTAACTCTATCCTGAAGCGATTCCGCTATGTCACTCGAAGCGACGAGCTCTACACGGTGATTGCATACACGCTTCAGAACATTCAAGCGCCGCTCTTGGCCTTGTTCAAGGCGCTCGGACAAGCGGTTGCGGCTGCTACGCAAAATGACACTCAACAATTGACAACGCATATGGAAGCACTGCGACTGGTTTGTCGCATCTTTTACTCGCTTAATTATCAAGATCTGCCAGAGTTTTTTGAGGACCACATGAAGGAGTGGATGGACGACTTCGCCAATTACTTGACTTATCACAATGCGGCCTTGGTCGATACGTCGGAGGAGGATGACCCAAGCCCCATTGACAAGTTGCAAGTTGCTATTATCAAAAACGTCGACTTGTATGCCGACAAGGATGAAGAGGCATTTTTGGTGTATTTGCCTCAATTCACAACGCTCATATGGAATTTGTTGTTGACCACGACGGCCTACCCCAAGCACGATGAGTTGGTCACGACAAGCATTCGCTTTCTTTCGGGATTAGTGCAAAAGATTATGCACAAGAGTCTTTTTGCAGCGCCGGAAACCTTGCGACAGATTGTTTTGAATATTGTTATTCCAAATTTAATGTTTCGAGAAAGCGACGAGGAGCGCTTTAAGGGCGACCCGCGCGACTACATGATGACGGAGATTGAAGGAAGCGACTCTGAATCGCGACGCAAGTGTAGCCAGGACTTGCTTCGAAGCATGAATCGTCATTTTGAGACGGAAACGACGCAGATTTGCCAGGAGCATGTAGGCAATATGTTGGCCGAGTATGCCAAGGATCCGATTGGAAAGTGGGCGGCCAAGGATGCAGCGGTATGTATAGTCCGAATAGAGAGTGCTGTATTCGATTACTTTTCATGCGTACAATGCTTACCCTTGTCCTTTTCTTCTTCACAATTTAGATCAACTTGGTCATGGGGGTCGCGATCCGCAAGGAGAGTGCGTCTGGCGTTGCCGAATTGAACAACGCCGTAAACATTATGGAATTCTTTCAAACCCAGATTTTCCCTGAGCTTCAAGACATGGAGCATATGCGTGTCCCCGTCGTCAAAGCCACGTCTATCAAGTTTGTCAGCACGTTTCGCAACCAGTTTAGTCGAGAGCAACATGGTCTGATTTTGCCAGTACTTATCAACCACCTCGGTTCACCCATTGTCGTCGTGCACACATTCGCTGCCTACGCAATTGAACGCATCTTATTTACCAAGGAAGATGTTGATGGCCGCAAGCAGCCAAAGATTGGCGGCCCTGAACTCCAGCCGGCATTGCAACCCTTGTTCAAGGGTCTCTTTGCATTGATTGATAAGTCTGACGCAAATGAGAATGACTACGTTATGAAATGTGTAATGCGAGCGCTCGTTACGCTTGGACCAGATGTTGCACCGGTGACGCAGGTTGTTATTGAAAAGTTGACTGCTGCTCTGGCTCGGGTCGCGAAGAATCCGCACAATCCGCAGTTTAACCATTGCTTGTTCGAGTCGATTGCTGTCTTGATTCGCTCAATGTGCTCCAACAATCCCAGCGCAACGGGCTCCTTCGAGCAGTTGCTTTTTGATCCATTTACGACGATTTTGCGCATGGATATTGGAGAGTTTACGCCTTACGTCATTCAAATCCTCGCCCAACTTTTGGAGTATCGTCCTGTCGGGTCAGGTCTCGGCCAGTCATACTCCAGTCTCTTCGAGCCTATACTGACACCTGTATTGTGGGAGCAGAAGGGAAATTTGCCGGCATTAACCCGCCTCATGCAAGCTTACATCAAGAAGGCTCCAGCTGATCTGATCCAGTACATCAATCAGATCCTAGGCGTGTTCCAAAAGCTCTTGTCGGTCCGTTCAACAGAAACATATGCTTTTGACGTCCTCACGTCAGCTGTCTTTTATCTCCCGGCCGAGCACATGGAACCAAAGATCCCTACGGTGTTCCAGATTCTTCTCGTCCGTCTGCAGGCCAGCACAACTGCACCTCGATACAAGCGTCTCATTTCTAACTTTTTCGCGTTATATGTCGCCAAACATTCTCCCAAGGTTTACATGGATCGCCTTGACGCCATTCAGGTTGGATTGGGTGTGACGCTGCTCGAGCAAGTTTGGCTTCCGCGTCTTCAGACTGACCCTCCTTCCCAACATTTGGAAGCAAAGGCTCAAGTCGTTGCTTTGTCAAAATTGCTTTGCGATTACCCGCCGCTGTTGGCAGACTCCAAGGGTCAACAAATATGGATGGTTGGGATCGCAGCAACGATTAGGATCTTGACGTCCGATCTTTTTAAGACGAGAGCTCAAGAGGGAGAGGAGGAAAGCGAAGCGCTAGAAATTGAGTACGACTCCAAGTTTTCTCTTCTTAAATATGCATCCAAGCCAGCGGAAGACTACATCCCAGAGCATATTGACCCCGTGCGGCTGTTCGTTCATTCTCTTCACCGCCTTGTTTCGCCGCAGCCAGGGCAGTTGGCTCCACAACTCAAGGCCAATTTGGAGCCGCAACTTTTTAGTGGGCTCGAGACGATGTTCCAGAACGCAGGTTTGCAGCTGGTGTAAATTCCTGTGGCGAAAAATGATAAACCAAGTAAAAGACAATCTCTATTTCCCTTTTGTCAATAACATAGGCAAATTAAGATTTTAATTCTATATTCTAATAAACATTTCTGAACGGGAAATAATACATACCGTTCGCCCTGCTTAATAGTGTATCGAAAGACAGGTCCAGAGTGAGTTCCAGTGGGAAGTAAAGAACAAGACTGGGTAAAATATCGATCATTAAATCACTCTTCGAAGACCGTGACACCCGTAGGGAGCAAACATTTTGTTCACTGACCCCCAGCTACCGACGCTGACGACTACATGTGCACCGAAACGAGCGCCAATTTTTGCCGCCGTCCAGTGCACCGCCGCCAAACAAGCCACTGGGCAACGCCTATAGTACTTCGTTCAACATAAAATTAGTCAAAATCGACGCGTCACGTACCTGAGGTTTGGTCAAAAGTCCAATGGCGACGAACCTCCTCCACTACTCGCGCATGAAACTTCATCTTTGCGACCCGCGCCTGACCGAACACCAGTCCCACCCACGCTGCTACCCCCTTGTGCATACTCTTCTGGAGGTATATGGAGCAGCTGTACGTGCAATTTGCGTCGATCCCGCTTCAATCCATAAACGAGTGCGGCTGGTCGCTTGGTCGTGGTCATATCGCAATAGTGTCCGCCGCCGTTGGCTGTTGCAGCCGTGGCAGTTGTTACCTTGCGAATCTTGAGAATACCTGAGAATTCCCGAAACTCTGGTGGTGGTGGGTATGAAGCTCGCGTAGCGAAATGCTCCGTCTCCAAGACAACATCGACGGATCGACGCAAAATCTTGGCCGCACGAGTATCAGATGCCTTTGCAGACGCTTCAACGACCATGACCACAACTGGGAGTTCCTCTTGACGAATTTTGGCCAAGACTAGAGGCAGTGCAATAGAAATCAGCAAACGATCAGTGTGGTACAAGAGTACTCGCATGACGCGGGTTGGTGTAGAGGTCGAATATATGGACGAAATGGTCGTCCAAAGTTGTTTGAAGAATCGAAATCCACATGGCTGAGTATGGAACGGCTTGAGCATGACATTCAATTCTTTCCAATTTCGTTGACTGCTCATCTTGCCGGACAAGTCGTACGAATGGCAATAAACATTGACTGACTGTACTTGTGAAGGAATATGGTTCAAGGCAGACAGGCCAAGTCGCTGCTGTTGGACTGACTTTCGATACTGCCAAGCAATTTGTAAACCAGCTTCAGCCGCTTCTTCGATAATTGCATCTTTGTCATCATCCGACTCGTCCTCCTCTCCCTCTTGTAGCGAATTGAGAACGAATGTCTCTGACGACATTTCGTGTTGCTGTTGCTGCGTTCGCTTCTCTTGCTTGTCCCAGTTTAAATTCTTGGGCAGCGCGTAAAGCAACGCTCCAATTTCTGCCTGAGTTGGAAGAAAAACTTCATTCTTGTTGCTCAAATCGTTTCGCGCACATCTTGATCTCGACAAAGGTTTTGTCAGCAGCTCAAAGTTTTCGTCTTGGTCGGCGACGGGGATCAACAGAAAATGTTCCTGTGAAAGAGCCTGCGAAGTATAAAGTGACGCAGATTGATAAGATAACGATGCATATACACCATATGCATGTCTCTTCATGCATTTACTTACTTCGGCGCACCAATACGTGAGCAAAGCGTTGGTTAAACTATTTGTCCATCCATCCTCCTGCAGATAGACGCATGTTCCAAGCGGCAAGCCTCCTCCCAAAATGACGTCCAAGTCACGTAAACCAGACGACGTTAGTGTAATCCCTCCCGTCCATGCCTTGGTTCCCTGCAGGCCGCGTAGATTCACCTTGACGTCTTGGCTTGATGCATTTGAAGACTCCGGACGACGACGCCGAAAGGAGGAAGCCATTTTCAGTTTTGTGTGGTGGTGCATCCTGCCGCAATACTTGATCGCTGCGACACCAAAGATCCAGCCAATCATATCATTGAAACGGCTTGGGCCGATTTTCAAAGTTTTCGGCACTACTTTATGATGCACAGTGCTTGAAATATCAAAGTTTTTGGCACTACTCTTTAATCACAGTGACAATATTATTTTGTAGTTGAGTGAAACAGACAGTACATTCAATTACATTAATGACAAGTTTTCACAACATGACAGATGAAAGAAGGATGCACACACAATATATTATCAGGACGCCTCGACCATGGCATCATGGAAGTTGATGAGCTCGCTCCATGACCTAGGTATGGCGGCGGCCTGTCAACACGATGAGAGTCCATCATATACTAGACTAGCAGTGCAACATAACTGCGCTATCACACGACGCTTCACAAGAACTTCGGCTAGAATCAATTGATATTGATTGGGCAAGGCATATTGCCCCATTTTTCTCCATCATGACCAGCACTTTGTCGTCCAATGATGATTGAACAGTATCATGTCGATTGAAGCTCCAGTATCAGTTCCATCTTAACGTCGAAATTTACAACCTGCATCTTCTCTGCAGCCTGCAGCTGCTGCAGCGTGACGCGTGACGGTCCAGTCAAGTACAAACGACAAAGAGTACAATGGAAACAACGTATTGTTCAGCTTCTCATTTGAGCTGCCCACGATATAGAGAAAGTATGCAGGCTGTTTCATCTTTTATACGGATGTGACAGTAGAAGTTTCTCTTGTCGCCGGTTGGATTCTGTCGGTGAATGTTTGAGCACTCGACACAAAATGAGTCCACGTCTACGATACTCCTCTACACATAGATTTCATCCAGCTTGTGCTTGTTAAAACGAATATGCACACGATTCGTTGCTTGGTCACCTTAGTATTGAAGCTACGACAGCGACGATGAGACACTCGATTCTTAGCATTGACGAGTTTGAAGGGCAAAGGGCACACAGCATTGGGAAACTCCTGGGGCGAAAACCTTTCGACGAGAGTGGCATGAAATCTTCCGACTGCTCATACATGCACCGAGGCCACGACCGTTTTATTGTGGCGCTTTGTATTGTCGGGGCAGCAGACGGATGAACGAGATTTCGCCTCCGCTTGTCGTGCTGAATGACCACGTATAAATTTTAATGGACATGTCATTCTTAAAACGACTGCACAATGAATGCATGGCCTTGACTGTGAGTACCACGACAGTCCTGCCGTTACGCATACAGGTATAACGGAGATTGAGCAACGAATCGGCTGCAATATTGACGTAAGTTGCGAGCCGGGCAATCGTTTCTTGGCATTCGATCATCAATTGTTGACTGGTCACTACTTTATCGGCATTGAAATAGTCTTGGGCTGGTACTTTTCATCAATTAGCGAAATGCTCACGAGACACAACTTGTGGAGCTGCAATAATAAATAAGTGCGAGATGTTTTTCATTGGATTATGACACAATCGAGCGCTATAGGAGACACATCTCTACCGGTAGCATTATGTGGCTACCCTTATATTAACCATACATGAGCAACGCTACTATGAACCGTCGCTCTTCGCTCTGGTGATCCCAAATGATTTTGACGGCGAGCGCCGTCATCGCTCGTCGCAATCTCGCATCAGGTCTTACTCAGTGTCGGCATCCTTGGCCGCTTCAACCGTCGTGACTGGTTCTTGCTTGTTGACCTTTGCCAATTCCTCTCCTTCTGACAGTCCCTTTTGGAACTCCTTTGGGACCTCTTTCAATTCTCCTGCAATTCGTCCAGCATCTTTGCCAAATTCTGCGAGTTTCTGTGGTCCCAAAAGAAAAGCAGCCGCGACTAGAATAATGGCAATTTCTGGAGCTCCCAGGCCAAATAGTCCTTGCGCTTGAATGGCTGCCACTGATTTTCGCTGTCTCTGCAGTGACGACGGTGCGTAGAAGGCTGATACGTCAAAGGACGAGGAAGGCGTCGTTGCCACGTGTCTGGAACGAAAACCCGTGGTGACGGGAGCAAAACAGTGGACGCTCCAGGCGCAAAGAGCGACGAGAAAGGCGACAGGATGAGAAATCATCATTATGCGAATGGATGGAGAATCGGCAAGTGTTATAGCAGTAGGTCGTCCAGCAGCACGCTGTGTCGATTCGAGGCGAATTTGAAGTTGATGGATCGATGGATGATGCTGATAGGATCATACCCGGAAGTCGAGAGTCGTAGCGGTTTTGATTGGCAGCCACCGATTCCTGCGTTAGTTTGCTCACTTTTTCTTTGAAACAATTTTACAGCAATTCTCTCATACATACACTATATATTAAGTAGCCAAGCAACATGGGTAATCGAGTAAAGGGAAAAGTCAAGAAAAAGTCCATCAAGGCGGCGCTCGGCTCGAGCGCTAGTTCCAAGCGCAAATTGTCGCGAATGGGCAAGCGACAGAAGGCGCACCACGCTGGTCTTGAGGCTTCCTTTATTGGTCGTTCAAAGTGTCTCAAGATGCTGCAAATTACGCTAAAGGATTTTCGGAGACTCTGTATATTGAAGGGCATCTATCCGCGTGAACCAATCGGCAGAGCGCCTGGCAACAAAAAGGGACAAACATTTTATCACATCAAGGACGTTCGAGCGATTGCCCATGAACCTGTTCTTGAAAAGTTTCGCGCCTTTCGTGCCTTTATGAAGAAGGTACGAAGAGCGGCCGGTCGGAATGAGAGAGACGAGGCCTCCCGCAAGCATTCGTTGGTGCCGACCTATTCAATTCATCATCTAGTCAAGGAGCGGTATCCGCGCTTTATGGATGCGCTTGGTGACTTGGATGATGCCTTGACACTGACATACTTGTTTGCGGCATTACCGAGCGAAGGATCCATTAAGGCATCCGTCGTCAACAAGGCCAAATCCTTGGCGGCAGCTTGGGGCGCTTACTGCGCGACGACCTCGGTTATTAACAAAGCATTTATTTCCGTAAAAGGAGTTTACATGGAAGCAGACGTTCAAGGGCAAGCAATTCGATGGATTGTACCACACTCTTTTACGCAGTATCTTCCTCAAGATGTGGACTACCGCGTCATGATGACTTTTTTTGAGTTTTACGAGGTTCTTTTAAAGTTTGTCCTTTTCAAACTCTTTGGCGATATTGGCGTTCGATACCCGCTGCCGAGTGGAGCTAGAGGCGCCAGCGTCGGGAGTACTAGTGCTGTTTTGGCAGGGCATTTGAAGGCCTTGAAAAGTGCGCTTGATTCATCGTCAAGTGCCATTTCCGATGTAGTCAAGGCTGCAGTTGACAAGGAACAACAGCCTGCGATTGCGACGTCACCAGGTGCGTCTTTGAAGGCGACTAAGGAGTGGGACAAGGCGGTTGGAGCGGCACTAAACTCGCTGCCAGAAATGGAGGAAAGTGACGATGAAGACGACGCGGAAGAGGATGATGTCGACATTGCCGGTCCGTTGAAGGCTGCGCTTGACAACATGGTCGAAGAGCAGGCGCGAACATTAGTTCCAGCGCTATCTGACCACTTGAATGATGATGGTATTAAGCGTAAGCGACTCTTTGCTGGCCTGACTTTTTTCTTTTCTCGCGAGATTCCGCGAGGGTATTTGGAGCTGGTGTGCTTGGCGTACGGAGGCAACTTTGGTTGGGAGGGCGACGAGAGCCCCATTTCCAGCAAGGACCCATCTATTACTCACCACATTGTCGACCGACCAAAGCTACAGGCTTCGTACGAGTCTTTGCCGAATTCCCGAGAGTTTGTTCAGCCACAGTGGATAATTGATTGCGCGAACAACATGTTTATTTTGCCAGTTGCAAAGTACGCGGTAGGCGCCTCGCTACCGCCTCATTTATCGCCATGGGTTGACAATGACGAGGAAGGCTACAAGCCAGCGTATGCTGAAGAAATTGAGCGACTGAAGAATGGCGAGGATCCATTGACGATTGAATTGATGGAAGTGGAGGCGACTACTGTTGATCAGCCAGGTCTCAATGAATTAACTTCAACGGGCGAAAAATTAGTTGATGACAATGAAGAAGTGCTTGTCGACGAAAGCGATGACGAGGATGACGACCCAGAAGAAAAGAAACGCCGTGCCGACCGCAGGCGCCAAAAGGAGGAGGAAGAGGCACAACGACTAGCCAAGACGATGATGAGCAAGAAGGCGACTCATCTTTACAATCGAATGCAGCACGGTCTTGCGCAAAAGAAGGAGAAGGTTGAGATATTGCATCAGCGGCGAAGGGAAATAGAATCGACGAAGGAAAAGGATGCCTCGGGCAAGACACCTTTGAAGCAAAAGGTCGAGCGTCTGAAGAAGGAACGAAAAGTAATTGAAGACTCGTACGCTCAAAATGATGGTACGATGAAGAAGAGTAAAAAGATCAAACACTAGAAGATTATTTGCGCAAGATGCACGTATGGCGGGAGTGACAATAAAGCCGCATAGGCTGCTTTGGAGATAGTTAACTACTACGGCACAAAGTAAATCATTGAGTTATTATTTTGCTTATAAACAATTCTTATCACAACGTAATTGTGCAGATGATGCCGGGTGGACAATCAATAACCCCAGCATGGAAACAGGCAACCACCTTCCCAGCCGTGCTTGGGCAATGAAAAGGAATTCATCGCAGTCATCCTGTGTGCCCGTTGCGTAACGAAGCTATCAGACTTCCACCAGCTTTTGCGGAATCTTCGAATTGCGAAGCAGAAATACATCTGAAAGCTTGTCGGTGCGAGGTGCGATCTGGCTTTCCAATAGGCTCAAGCTTATAATTGGGAAAGCGTCAAACAGTCAAGCATGCTCACAAAGTAATCTTGTCGCTTGATTCCTACAGAATAAAAGGTATCTCGACAAGCCAGCTAAAACTTTACAGCACAGTTCCGTTTGGTTAGCAGCCAATCACCACCTGTTGTCGCGTCTTGTGGTCACTATCCTGCCACTCGATGTCGGCGCTGCCTCTGTTAGCTTTCGAATTCTGACGAAGGATAATGTTGGTAAACAAAACATTTATCGTGTCTCCAGTGGAGGATACAGCACAACTACTCGGCTATCACCCATTTACCATTTACCAATTACAGAAAGTTGCATTCGAAGCGACGCCAAATGACGTCTTGCTTGCTGCAAGTTGTTGCAATTGTCCATCCGTTGGTCCGAAAAAAATAATATGGTTTTGAGCGTATTGCTGGCGGTATCCTCTGGTCTATCGAGCAAACGTCAAGCATGCTGGAAGTACAGTAATGGTGCACCTCCGACATGATTGATCCGATCCTCTGCACTTGCTCGATCGATGAGCGTGAGCGAGCACACATCATACATACTATTGCGTTGTGACGTAATTGACACTGGCACTCGTTTCGTACTATTGTCTAATGACGTAATTGACACTGGCACTTGTTTCACACTATTGCCTCAAAACGTAATTGACACTGGCACATTGACGCTGTTTTCACTGGCACTCGTTTCGTACTATTGCCTGGAGTCGCTGTTTTCACTGGCACTCGTTTCGTATTATTGCCTGATGACGCTGTTTTCACTGGCACTTGTTTTGTACTATTGCCTCATGACGTAGATTTTACCGTCGCATCAAGGACCGTACCGGTAGAGTGAAGAGTACCTTGAATTGATCCATTTTGTCACCATGTCACCATGGCGATCATCTCTATTCGACTCTCCTCCATTGAGCCGCGCGACGGAACAACGTAGAAACAAAACAACTCTTGTTTAATCTACAATTACACTTGCTATTATAGTGCCTACTTTTCCATTAATCCACCAAGTCACTTGTTTGACGGTGGTCTGCGGTGGCGATCAAACAAATCGACGCCACAAGCTTGAAAGATATTGATCTGTTCCTACTTAATGGCGGCTTTGACAACTCAACGAACCTTTATTTGCAAATTTCCACCTTGATGAAATTTGTCGCAAGTTGAACATTTCTAATGTGGCGATGTGACGCAAAACAAAGCAAGGTTTTTCACTCATGTGGGAGCTGGGAGCCATTGCCGATGACCTTATGACGTCGCTACACGCTGCACCGGTCATGTTTGTTCCGGATATCATTTCATTGCGTGACGAGAAGCAGCAAAGGAGTGGTTACCGATGTGTAACGAAGCTTGGAAGAATATACCTTCGCATGTACATTTGCGATTCAATATTCAGCTGTGCGAAAGCAATGGTTTGCAAATGAAGCAGGCAAATTGGAGTCACTGTGCCGATATGGATGGCTTGGCTGCTTGTCTTGTATACTGGTGGAACGCAAGCTCAGCAATTCTATCGTGGACATTTACATAAATGGTCATCAAGTAGTGTCGTTGGTGCACCAGGCCATCGAGTTGTTGGAAAGGATTCAACCTGCCGGTACCGTGGTTAGTTGATGCCCATGACTTTTCCAACCTTTGCGTTTGGTCAATTTGACGGCAATGTGTATCCTGCAATAATGAAAGCAGCCATGCGCGTGATCCTTTGAACCAGGTTGATTGTTGGAAAGCATTTGAAGCGATTGATTGGTGATGCAACAGGCGCACACATTGGCACTATTTCTTATTTGTAGGTTTCAGTTCAGTGAATGTTTAATGATAACGTTTTACTTGCACTAGCTATACATACTGGTAAGGCGCAAGGAGCTGCATATACGTACATAGTCTGATTATAACAAACTAGGACATCCACAGTGACTTCGAAAAGCCTAATAAGGGCGGGCCGGCCTCGCCACAACGGTCCTACTATAAATTATTACCCGTTTGGCTTATATCTTCATACGACTGAGAAAACCCCCCGATACGCAACGTTCTTCGCAATCAGACGGTACCGGTAGTCGCAAGTCGGAAAGATCCGTTTTGGCGCGAAGATCCGGCGTGATCGCATCGCAACACAAAATCAACCACCGAATGATATCCGTCGCGAAACCTTTGCCCTTGACTAATCTACCGTAAATCATATACAAGCAAAGCCATTGACCGCTACTACACTACATAAAATACTCACGAAAAGGAAGAGACAAAATGTCGTCTCTCGCCAAACTCAGCATTCGTGGCGTCCGAGCGTTTTCGCCCGAGGATGAGGAGCAGGTGCGCACTGGAGAATTGATATCGGTACATGAAGCTACTACCGGCAGACTCACATGTTTCTGTGTTCTACTCTTCAGATTGTCGAATTTTACTTTCCGTTTACGATCATTGTCGGGCAGTAAGTTTTTCATACTCACGAGAAGGGTGAATGGGTGGTGAGTGCGTCTCCTTTCCTCGATTCGTTTCAACTCAATTCATGCGCTCTGCACTCTTTCATTTTAGAAACGGTTGCGGCAAGACCACCATTATTGAATGCCTCAAGTATGCAATTACTGGAGGTCTCCCGCCTGGCAGCAAGGCTGGTCAAGCCTTTGTTCATGGTGAGTCAGTGGTGGTGACATTTTGCTTTATAGCTTGCATCATCTCACCTCTCACCTGCGGTACCGACAATCATTACATTTATACAATTCCCATACAGATCCTCGCCAAAGTGGAAGCAAACAATCCAAGGCGACTGTCAAGCTGCGTTTCAATACGCGGACGGGCCAACCAACGGTTGTCATTCGCTCGATGGAACTCACGCGCAACAAAACGACACTTTCATTCAAGCAGCTGGATGGAGTCATTCGTACGTCGGATGCAGTCACTGGTACACGCAGCAATCTGTCTCACAAATGTTCTGAGCTTGATTCGACGCTGCCAGCCCTGCTCGGTATTTCAAAGGCCATTCTAGACAATGTTTTGTTTTGTCATCAGGAGGAAGCGTCTTGGCCGTTGCAGGAGGGTGCTGTTCTCAAAAAGAAATTTGACGACATTTTTGATTCGTAAGTTATACGCCTACTTATGCTACCGGTAATTTCGCATCTCTTCCTTACCTATGCCATCCATTGATGTTGACGCGCAGCACTCGGTACACCAAGGCGCTCGACGCCTTTCGCAAAAAGGAAAAGGACTTGTTGAGCACGTGTAAGGATATTAAAATCACTCTTGCTGGTCTCGATAGTACCAAGACGGCCGTGGAAGGATACCGCCGTGAACTTCGCGAGCAAAAGGAGGCGGAGGAAGACTTGGCCAACGCCAGAATTAACGTTGGCAAGGAAATTGAAACGACGGAAAAAGATATTGACTACTACGAAGGCATTGTCGATAAGATCGACGATATTCAAACGGAGCTTTCAAAGATGCAAGGCATGGTCGACCAGCATAAGGCTGCACTGGATCGCCAACAGAAGATGGTCGACATTGACATGTCGGGAACGCACACGCTCGACGACCTTTCCATAATGCTGGCAGACTATGACAATAGCGTTGGAAGGGAAACTGCAAAGCAAGAGCTTGTAGAAAGCGAAATTCAAGAGCTCAATGACAAGATTGACAGCCTCCACAAAAGCGAAATGGATTTGAAGTCGACGCTGGGCAAACTCGAGTCTGAAAAGGAGACGTACGAGCAGCATCTGCGACAGCGCCTCGTCCTAATGGAGGGTATTGCCTCCTCGTACAATTTCAGTTTACTGGAATACACGCAGTCGCAGCAAATCAACACGTCGTTCCGTCAGTCGCTCACGGCAGGGAGTCAGTCGGTCGATACCGAGCAGCTGGTTGAAATTTCGCAAGAAGATATGCAAAACTTCTTTCGCAAGGCGGAGGATTTAAAATCGAATCTCGAGTCTGACCTGAAGAAGCACAAGCATCGGGTCCAGCGCGACGAAGATGTCTTGCAAAAGGATCTTCTCGATCTTGGCGGCAAACTCGGCGCTCTTGAAAAGGGTAAATTATGTTTGGCGCGAGAGTTTGTCGAATGATTAGTGTCGCTCACAATCTTTAACTTACATTCAATAGACAAAGAAGAGCTTTTAAAACAGAAACGAGAAGGTAGAGAGGAAATGAATCAATTAAACAAGGACATTAGCAGCAGCTCGCGATTGCGTCGAGGCGAGGTACGCAAGTTCATGCCCCATTTTTCAGCCGTGCAATGGACCCTGGTAGCTAATGACAATGTTTGTTTTTGCGGTAGGTCGAGGAGGCAAAGAAAAACGCGGAGCGTTTAGGTACGTTGCTTCTTGTAGGGTTTGTTCCATTATGAATATTTCTAGTTCTCACCACGCGTGTGCCTCCTCTGTTTTAAGCCAATGAGCGCGATGAAGCGAACAGCGACCCTCGATTGCAGAATATTGAAATTGAAATCCGTCAGATCGAGGACAAGTGGGAAGAGCTTAAGCGCAAACAAACTGACATCAAGGTTGAGCTTGACGCTCTACAAGAATCCGCGGAAGCGCACACGGCCATTGCGACGCTGGATGAGGAGCTTACTCGCGAATATGAGACGTTAGAAGAGTCAGTCAAGGACTACTCAAGTCTTCTCTGTCGTTTTAACTTACAGGACTTAGAAAAGCTGCCAAAGATGAGCGGTGACGGTCAGGCTGTTGTCGATGCTGTTGAACAAATGGGAATCGAGATTCGTGACAAGCTTAACGATGCGCAAGACCGGCTTGGGATGGCCACCAGTGCCTACAACAAACAAGAGAGCGCGTTCGCCGAGAAGAGCTGGGCGCTTCGCACGATTCGTCAAAACCTTCAAGTTCTTGAGCAGCAGAAGAATGTTAGCGAAGGAGCGGTTGTAAAAGTTCGAGCTGTTGTCGAAAAATTGCGAGAGGACAACCCTGGCGTACTTTTAAATGAAAATGATCCCACTGCACTTCGCAAGCTCATTGATGAGAAGATTGAAGATATAAATGACAGCCTTGCATCAACCGATCCAAGCGTTATCAAGTCTGTGATGTAAGTCGCACGCGCATGCGCCCAGTTGTTGTTCCAGTCATCCTCTCATGTCAAGTTTTGATTACCTTACAGGAAAAGGCTTCTCAAGTTGGCCAATTCGAACAATCCAGTTTGTCCATGCTGTGAACAGAAGCTCGATACGCCGGAAAAACTTCGAACATATTCAGACCGGGGAAAGCTCTTGTGGTCCGACAATTCTCCATTGCTTTCCGATTTGGCCGAGGAGCGCGTAGCAGCGAAGTCGGAGTATCAATCCTGGCGATTGACCATTGATAAACATAGCTCTGCTATCCAAAATTATGTCGACTTGCAATCCGAACTAAAAGCTCGCGAGAGCGACAACCAATCGTTGGACGGTGAGGTCAATTTGCTATCGCACATTCTTGCTCAGCTCAAAGATGAGATGGAGGATTTAAGGGCAGAAGCTGTCGACTTGGAGGAACTTGCAAAAGCTTCAGATCGGTGGAAGGATACGTCGCTGCGTATTGGTCAAAAAGCGATGACAATTCATAGCAAGCGCAAGGATCTGGCTATTCTCAATCGGTCATCGGCAAATGTCCGTGATCGACGCACGGTCGACCGCGAGTATACGGCTGTCACTGAAGAAATCGATCGTCTCAGTAGCAAAAAGACTGGTTTAAATCACGAAGCAACGAAGCTAAACCAGCTCATTTCGCAAACGGCACAACAGGCAAGTACTCAAGCGCGTGGATTTCGTGTCTGTATGTGCACAACACCAACATTCCAATCCTCTATTTTGCTAGGCGGCGAGTGCCGAATCCCGAGCGAAGGAGAAGGCAACGAAGTTTGCTGACTCCGAACGAGCTATGAACCGCAAGAATGAGATTTTGGAACTCCAAAAAAATCTTGCGGAACGCGAAAAGCAGGTGAGCATGGTTGCGTGCGACATTGCGACATCTATAAATATCGTTCGACTAACCTATCAGTACACCCTTTCTCAGGTCGATCGGGACATCCCTTCCTTGAGCATGCGCGTCAAAGAAAGAGAATCCGAGAAGCAGCGTTTGCGTCAAGAAGGATCCTCAGAAGAGTCGAAGCTTCATCGCGCCATTCAAGAGTTTGACACTAGCCTTCAACACTTGGGGACCATCACGTATCAGATCGAGACTTACTCAAACTCTAACAAGGCCGAGGAGCACCAACGCATCCTATCGACCCTAGACAATTACGCTGACCATATTAAAGATTTGAAGGAGAAAGTATCCGCGTCGCAGCTCATACTTGACAACCTTCGCAATATTTATAACAACAAGGAGCGCCGGAAGCGGCAACTTCAGTACAACGTTCAAATTATTGAAGAAAAGAACAAGCTAGCCGCGCTACATGAGCAAATGCGAGACAAGAAACGAGCAATGAAGTCTATCGAACATTATGCAACGGCGCGAGATGAACTCCTTCAAGCACGCGAACGAAAGGCTAAACTTCTCGAGACGAAGAACCTTTCCCAGGGTCGATACTCCGAGATTCGCGATCGCATTCGTAGTCTCACGGTACGGCTCAATCAACCTGAGTACCGAGACGTTGACAAGAAGCACCGCAAGGCAACTATTGAGTATGAGACGACGCATATTGCGGCCGCCGACCTGAAAAAATATCAGCAGGCACTTGATTCGGCACTTCTACAATTTCACGCAAAAAAGCTGGCGGAGATCAACAAAAGCATTCGCGAGCTGTGGCTGATGACGTACAAGGGCGAAGACATTACTAATATCGTGATCCAGAGCGGACAAGAGCCAGGTGCACGCGCCCAGAAGTCGTATAATTATCGAGTCGTCATGACGAAAGGCTCTACAGAACTCGACATGCGTGGTCGCTGCTCAGCAGGACAACGCGTTCTTGCTGTACGTTGGCTTGTCAGCGGTGTTATTGGTTGAATTCTGATCTAACGATATGTGCTTCTCATCACCACCAGTGCATTGTCATCCGCCTGGCTTTGGCTGAAAGCTTTGGAATTGATTGCGGCTGCATTGCGCTCGACGAGCCAACGGTGAACTTGGATGTACGTCTCGATGCAGCACGCCGGCAATGTCGATTGACCACTTTCACTCACTTTCGTCTTCATCTCGTCAACAGTACGAAAATAAGAAAGGTCTTGCAATTGCGTTGGCTCAAATTGTTGCTTCGCGATCGCAACAGCGTAATTTCCAGTTGATACTCATTACGCATGACGAAGAATTTGTGAGTATGATGAAGACTGAGCTTGCGTCCCTTACCGGCTTTTCTATGCCGGAATCGTACTTCCAAGTGGTTCGCGAGGAGAGTGCCGACGGAAAGCTGTATTCGAAGATCAAGAAAATTGATTGGGACAACATGTAGACGATCAAACGATATATGCATATTTCAGAATAAAGTAGGTTACATTGAGTGACTATGACGCTACTGTAGGATGTAGGTAGGACTGAAGCTTAAGAAAGAAAGCAGCGTATGCGTATCAAATATCTTCCTCGTCATCGGCAACTGCTTGCAATGCCGTGAAAGCAGTGTCCGCCCAGTCGCTCGCGGAACCAGAATCCGATCTTTCGCAGCGGTGTGCACGAGGCTCGGCCGTCGACTTGCCGTCTTCCCTATTTTCCAGTTGAGCGACGCACATCTCTATTGCATCCGCAATCATGTAGTGAAGTTTAATCATTGGGATGTGCCCATATGCTGCTACAGCTCCAGCTTGAAAGCAGTGATCCAAGTCGGCCTCCTTAGGGTCCGTGAATAACTTTGTATAATCCATCGGCCTTACCGAAGGCACAATTGTGGTGCTGCCTAGGAAGCGTTGAATAAACATTGTTTTCACCGGTCCTACCGCAGCGTCCATTTGATTAAGAAACGACATTTTCGCCTTCATGTCCGTCTTCAGATACATCTCCAGTGCGCTCAGTAGAAAACCTCCCCGGTAAGACGTCTCTTGCTTTCCCGACGACCAACGACTTGGCCTACCAACGCCGCCTTTGCTATTAAAAAAGAACGGAATGATATGCGGATTACATTGTGACGCAATGAAAAACTGACAGTTTAACATTTCACTGAGTCCTTGGGTCGGAATATCCTGCTGAATCGAACCATCCCAAAACGCCTGCTCCTTCTCGCCACCTTGATTGCGCACGGACCCATCTTCAAGTTTTACTTGCAAGCGCACTGGCGGAACGAAACCAGGAACAGCAGCCGATGCAATCACTGCCGAGGCAATCGTCACGTTTGGCGCCGTAAGGTAATTAAGTAGCACCGGTGGACTCTTTTTGGACGTGGACGACAGCGTGATGCAAAAAATACGTCCCGTCTTCTGATAAGCTTCGTAAAATGTTGTTGATCCTTGCGAAAACCATTGTATAAGTTCCATCCACTCATCAAAGTCAAACATGCAGCCATTACGCAATACGCTCTTGATTCGATCCTTCCACGGACGACGAAAGCAGCAAAGCTTTTGCGACAGTATGCCTGGCTGCAGGTCTCGTTTCAGCTCCTCGTCGGTTCGCGTGCATATAATAGCCCCAATGACGCTGCCTGCCGACGTGCCGCTGATAATTCGAGGCAAGCACCCTGCCTCGAGGAGCGCCGAAATGACTCCGAAGTGGTATAAACCCTGCGAAAGCGGACGAGGACAAAAGAGCAGTTGAGAAATCGATACAATACAATCAATTTAATTCTCTTCTTGAACAACGTACGAGCATGGCCCCACCCGACATGCAAAATGCGGTTCTTCCATAGGCTGCCCTCGCTCGCTTAAGAAACATGAGAACTTGTCCTCGATGAAAAACTGGCAAGGGTTTACTATTGAAATTACTGTCATGTTTAGAATCGCCATTTGAATTGGGCGCCAAGTCCTCCCACAAATGACCGCTGCTGCTGCCATGCCCATTCGCATCGTAATGGTCACCATTTTCGTTGTATTCGCCGTTGATGTCACGCGGGTCGTGAATCGTCGCATCAATCAACGAACCAAAAAGCTTGGTTTTTTCGTCGCGCACTTTGCTTTGGAGAAGCTGCTCATAGTCCAGTAACTCGCGACTGGACATGTCTGCATTATCTCTCGTGGTTTGCTCGACACTTCTTGCGCCATCGGTGATCCAGTGCAGGGTCTCCACTACTTCGCTGACAAACTTTCTGACAATCGTCTTTGGTTCCCCAGTATTCGAATAGCTAAACAAGTCTTCCGACATGATGCCGCCAACATTTTTGCGTGTGCATTGCTGCAAAACGGCCAAGGCGAGAATGGAATCGTTATTCTCTCGCGCCAGCCTCAAATCCTTAACCAACTCCAATATAAATCCCCAATTGTACTCGTGGGAAGTTTCATCGTCAACGCGATCCAGCCACTTTTGACGATGCTGCGATGCGTCGAGCTTCTTGGCGTGTATTTGCCACTCGTCATAGCTATTGGCAGCTTTCATGAGTTTGCGTAGTTTGCGATGCTTGGGACGTGCAATGAGATATTCGGCGCACATGATTCCAATTCGAATAACGACGTACACCAACAATTCGACCCAAATTAAAAAGTAAACGAGCCCCAGCAGCGGCCACCGCAAAACTTTAGCGCTAATGCCATGCAATCGCCCCGGCGTGACGGAGCAAATAGCCAAGACAACGAGAATTCCTCCAAAACTCTTCCATAAGAAAACTCCGACCTTCCAATCCATCAGCGGCCATTCGCGGCTAAACCACTTGGCCCATGACTCCTTCGCTCGACTCGAATTCGTGTATTGCTGCAGCATGTCATTCATATTGGTAATAAGCTCATTCCGACTGACGGTTCCATCGCCATTGGTGTCTAAATGCTTCAACCAGACTTCAGCAATTGACGTCTTGTTTTCACCTTCCATATACTGATGCCAAAGGTCTCCGAGGGTTGGCATGTCATTGTAGTAATGCGTCGTCCATTTGGGCAAGACAAAGTTGCAGACGGAAGAAATGATAGATTTGGTGTAATGGTAGGAACTTTGAAGGATGGAGCCTGTAGAATTGGAAATAGATGCTGCTTTGACTGCTGCAATGGCCGCCATGCTTAACTGCACTGTATTGATTATAGTGGCGGTGTATAAAGGCTCTGCACGTCTCTCCTTCCGCGCTCTACTTTCAATTTCGCTTTCACCAGCGTTCAATGGTGGTTATGATCCTCTCTTCTTCGACGACCTTCGGAGTTGCTTGATGATGGTGTGGCACTTTCTGGATCGCGAAAGCGTTCCATGGAATTCTGACATGACGTGGTGGCGTCGTACCACCACTTAACATCGTCAACGCAGCGGTTTTAAACCATGTCGAAATGACACCATGACCATGCCATTCTTGCTGGACGTTAATGTGATCTTCCAAATGATTTGACGAGTGAAATGCTCCAGGAAGTAAATGACAGGCTGTAAATTCTTATATGGGTGCTGTAGGCACTACCGAATTGATGTGGAAGCATCGAAGAATTCGGATGTTGCCGCCGCGAGCACCCATCGATGACTCCCATACGGTTTTTTTTGTGGACCTCACTCTTCATTGGAATGAAAAAGCGATTTGTGCAAGTTACAGGTCATGCGAAATCGTTATAAGCAAAACACTACGAGCCTGACTGCCATTGGACTTGTCTGGGCCGACTCGTCCACAATGTTAAAGCGACGACAGAATGAACGATTCGTCGCTGGCAGCTCGCAGGCACCAATGTAACAACTTCATGAAGGTAGGCGATAAATCTGGCTGCTAGCTCCATCAAGCATGATGCTAACACTACATACACATGATGAGTCATTCAAGGCTCGATGGGTCCCGCATCAGGAGGTTAAACTGTTACACCCTTTGTCGCTGACAATGAAGCCAAACAATCAAGACGCCTTGTATTTGTACCTAATGCTCTTATTGTCAACTACATTACCATAACCCACTCAAAACAACACTTTGCGGACCATTCGAGTTCCTCCCGGATCTCACCATGGCCAGCTTCTCCAGGGCAATCGTCCGTGACTGAACTGAACGTCAATGCGGCAATTCGGCCTAAATCCACGAGACGAAGGTGTAGCTCCTGCCGAAACCTATATGATTTGATTACTCTGTTGAACTCGTCATGGGTCAATCTATAAACTTGGCAGGAAACTTTGCTGGAACTGCTCGTATTCGCTTGACGCGCTTGGCAAAGAAGGCCTGGCACCTTGCCCGATCGGAAGACAATTTGCTGGCGTGAGTGTCATGATTTTTGATGGAACTCATTGGGACCAAACTATGGAAGAGCGAGTGCTACTTGTACGCAATGGATGGAGGACACCCTTCTCATCCGTATGTTCTCGACCTGCGCTGTTCGCCGTACCTCCGAGACGAAACTTGCGACACCGCGTTACGCCTCGGACCTACATCTACATCAACATACAAATTTAAGCTATGGGGTACAATTTTTGTAATTTCCAACATGAATCCTACAGTAAACAGTCAATAATATGTATAATTAATCATCCGCAGCCGAAAAGAAAAAGGACAACCAAGGATCAGTGATCGGGGCATGAAGGCTCGACTCTTAAGGGCTTCTCGTCTCTGGTTTCATGCAGATCGGCCATGGAATGGGGGCTAGACTTTTAAAGTCGTACAGCACATAACGACACAATGGTGCAACCAATATGGACCCGCCACCTGCAACCAGAGACACCCGAAATAGAAATCCTCCACCGACACATCTCCGAGACGTCATGTTTGAACAACCTTCAGTGAAGGTGCATGCTGGTGGTTTAAACTCAAAAGCCAAGTTTCCGCGGACGTCTGTAGGACGCTTTTCTAACGGCGCAATGCTGCCGCAGATAACCTGGCACTTGTACCCGTCAATAGGGCACAAGTAGAGTTCCACCGTGCACACCTTCGACTTCCAGTCGAACGAAAAGTAAAGGGAACCACCACCAAGAAGGACCAAGCAGGAATGAAGCGTCAACTACCTGTAGTAAAGGAAAAAAGCAGGTGTGAGATAATGGCCACCAAACCCTTCGACACACTCGCACAATTCGCCGCAAACACAGACGCGCACTCACGCAAAGCCTCGTCACTCCGCTCGAACCCTTCCTTCCAAAATAACACAACACTCTCAACACTCTCAACACTCTTATGCAACACAATATGAACACAGACAGACACAACAAACAATATGAACTCATCCCAACGGGCTGACTAGTAGTCAGCCTCGTTGTCCGCGCCATGAGCCATGGCAAAGAAGGCATCCAAGTCGGCTAGAAAGCTCATCCGATCAGCCGAATTCATAGACTCAATTTCCCGCAGGTCCAGCCCATGATCCAAGAGTATTTGACGGCGAGCGATACCCGAATGAACGCGGTAGGTCGAATGGTTCTGCCGACTGCATTCATGCCCAAACATGCCGAGATCCGCCTGGCTATCGACAAAAGTCCAATCGAGTCCCAGCGGGTAGCCCTTCGGCTCAGGAGGTCTACCATCGGTGAGATCCACCCGCATTCGACACCCAACTGTTCGATCAAAACTGCGGACAGAAACAGTTTCGGCCCAATGGACACAACGTTTCCGTTGGGCCTCGCTGTTTCGCTGCTGGAATTCCGAGTCTGCCTCGGTGTGTTGCTGCTGGTCTTCCAAGCCTGCCTCGCTGCTTCGCTGCTGGTCTTCCAAGCCTGCCTCGCTGCTTCGCTGCTGGTCTTCCAAGTCTGCATTGTTGCGTCGCTGCTCTTCCAAGTCTGCCTCGGTGTGTCGCTGCTGCACTTCCAAGTCTGCATTGTTGCGTCGCTGCTGCACTTCCAAGTCTGCCTCGGAGCGTCGCTGCTGCACTTCCAAGTCTGCCTTGTTGCGTCGCTGCTGCTCTTCCCAGTCTGCCTCGGTGTGTCGCTGCTGCTCTTCCAAGTCTGCCTCGGTGCATCGCTGCACTTCCAAATCTGCCTTGTCTTTGGCCAATTTATCATCCTCGACAGCTTGATTTAAGCAAGACTTGGACTGGGAGCGAAGCTGACGGAGGGCTCGACGACGACGATTATTTAGAAAACGACGACGCCTGCCTCGCTTGCCAATGAAGTGCAAGACCACCCACAAAGCTGAAAGAACATGGTAGAGCCGCCATCCAGACCTTAAATCCGACATGTGCAAGGATCGTGGAGAAGCATTGGCGCCCTTGCCTGGCGCCGACGCTTTGCTTGGAGACGGCTCATTGGTGCAAACAACAGTAACGCTGAAACGCCCCTTTCCAAAGCCAACCGTGAGTAACTCTCGCCCTGCGAATGGATCATGAGAGCGGAAGAGCGTGACATCCGCCAAAGAAACCGTGTCGCTTGTGAACAAGCCAGAGGCATCGACGCCTTCCTCGTAGCTGCAGTCAATGCGGACCTTGACGCCATTCGTCTCATCCTCCGTAAAGTCAAAGTGAACCTTGGCGGCGCCAAGCGAATAACCTTCACCATGAACCATCAATTGGCTCCATCCTTGATGCTGCACCGCCACTGCACTTGTATTACTTTCGGAATGATCGCTTGGTGGTGCTGCACTTGTATCACTCTCGAAATGATCGCTTGGTGGTGCTGCAATCATCAACAAAGGCTGCTGCGAATAGAACGAATCCTTGCCGATACCGAATGTAAAACGCGGCTTGGCCAAAAAGAAACGACCGAGTGAGGCATCCGCTTGAGACTGGAAGACGACAAGCGCCGTGGAAGCCAAGGTACTGATCGCGCCGCCAAGATACGGAACAAGCGCCTTGGTGCGATCCTCCTGCTTTAATTCCAAAGTGAAACGTGGCTGGGACAGGAACAAGTGGAAGAGCTCGCGCGAAACATCCACTGATCCGCTTTTGAAAAGAACGATAGCTTTGCCTTCGTCATTCTCCTTGAGCGCGTTCAAAGCAATGTCGTCATGAAACGTGCCGACGAATGGAAGTGGCGCCACGCCGACCGCCTGCTGCGCCGTCTCGTTGCCGCAGACAATCGTGGAGACGGAGAGTTGCATCTCGCCATGCAAGTTCAACGCTGCACTCTGAGTGGCCTTTCCACAAGTGAATGCGAATGCGACTGCGAGACCCGCGAGCGCCAGCATCACGCAAAAGAAACGCATCGCCTTGTTCGCCTCGGGCTTGCTGTTGGAGCGAGGGCAGCCTTGCTCAAAGTACCAGCATAAAAACTGCTCCTCGCGAGACAGTTTTGGACCCTCAATGACTCCGACTCGACCCTCCTCTATGGTCTGCATAGTCGTCTCGTCATGCAGTGATCGGACAAATGTCGCCGTCCGAGTCAAGCGCTCGCTCGGCTCGACGAGTATCGTCGACTCTGGATCGGTCGGTCCATGCGTCACTTCGGCGAACATCGCTGTCAAAAGCAATAGAATAGGGTAAAGTGAAGAGTATAGTGTGAGAGGGTGTTTGATAAGCAAGCAAGCAATCAAGCAAGTAGTCGAGTCGCCATTTGGCGATGCGTCGCGTACGACTCCTTTCCAGCGATCAATCAGCATCGACTCGGCAACTCGCACTCAGATCGCACATTGCACGTACCTTCATCCATCGGTTCCGTCGTGTTAACACCAGCGACTGGGAAGGGAACCTTATAGAAGCGAGTCACTGGAGTGCGACCAAAAACCAAGGTGGAGGGAAGACGAAAGGGAGGCCGCTTGAGCGGCACCCTGCGCTTTCGCTGCTGCGGAAACGACGACACCACGGGCGGAGCAGAGGCGTCTGTAGCTGCGGCTGTGGCAGTAGAGATGGGATTGTTGTAGTTGCTGGACATTAGAGACTTGGTATCAATGCTTGAGTTGATGATGACTGAAAACGCTTTTCGCTCGTCCATCTCCAAATATTGTGAGCGAGGAAGGAGTCGTTCCTCGCTCGAGGCGTCAAGCGAAGAAACGGAAGAAAACCGGTCAAGTCGCAGGTGTACCGGTCAGACATAGACGGTCACCGCGATTGAACGGAGGCTGCGCGCCGCGCCTTGATCAATCCATCTAATCTGGCACCACTTTGCACGCAGAGATTTGGAAATGATACAGTCATACAAAGATTAGAGTGGATTAGTCTACTGAAAGGTCCATTGGTGGTCGGAAGGGTGTAGTTGGTCAACTGATAACTGATCCCGCAGCAGCTCGAGAAGGACTTGACACTTGACATTCCTGTCACGCTGTGTCACGCGTCACCTTGCTTGCTGTCACGATGCAATTAGTCTGCTCGTTTTCGCTGCTACTTGCTCTCCATTTCACTCATGCTGGCTCAAAACCATTATCGTCGCTAGCGAGAACATGGATCATTCGAGTGCAGATGCGAATCGTAGCAAGGACTTGGAACTCTTGATGTGATCTAAAGCGGAAGGATGAAGAAGCAAGGATGCAACGCTATCAACTTTGATCGTTTAGTCGTTCAATGCACAAAATATTTGTTTCTTCTGTCGACAACGGGATTCAGACATTTGCCATCGCCGGCTGGAACGAGCTGAAGGTTTTCTGCATCAAGCGTCGAGATGGTTCTAGGTTCTCGCAACGGTGGTGGCACGTAGATCTTGCCATTGGAAGATACGAGTTCTGTCTCTTCGATACGATGCCTTTGAAAGCGTTCTGGTCGATGTACAAGCTCTTGTTGTATTTCTGTGTCTTGCGCTTGAGCTTTTGCGATGTTTTGCAGCTGCAGTGGATAGATGGAGGCGTCTTCCCTCGCATCTCTTGCCGAGGCCGTCTGTTCCTTTCGGCTCGACTGCTTGTTAATTGTTGGAGAATCCTAGACGACTGGTTAGCTTGCGTCCTTATAGACCTGATTGAATTTGCTTGGTAACGATGCAAGTGCCTTTGCGATTTGTCAAGCACGAGCGTGGGAGCTTGTTGCGTCCACGTATCAAAACATGGGCGTCGACGTATGTAAAGCCCAAACTTGTCTTCTTTTCACCGAGATGGAGCTTGTTTTGATGCACCTGACTCACGTGATGCTAATTACAGATTTACCGGTATATGCACTGCTACGTTGTTTGGTCGTGGCTCGTGGCTCGTGGCCCGCAGCGAGTTTCAACTCGCAGGCGGCTCGTTCTCGCTTTATTACATTGATCTTGTTCCAAAAATATTGCTCAGCTTTGGATTTGAGATCGTATTGGCACGCGTTCACATGTATTTACAGTTTATGCGGGTACGACGAAGCGACACGGATACTCGCACTCATGCTTCGCCATCAACGTAGCTCGGCGTAGCTTGCATATTGGTGATTTGTTTGATTAACAAACAATATGCTCGCGTACATATTAATGCTGTTCATTCGACAAGTTGTGAATTTCGTAATTATACGTCAGTTGTACATGGATGCCACATCTCCCTTCATCTTTGTGTTTCAGCCGTCATTTTATTTTGTGTCGTGCAACTTACAGTTAAGCCAAGCTGATTGACATTATCATCGTGAATACTCACTCATGAATGACCGTCGAGCGCTCTGCACGACCCCACCGACCATCCGACCATCCCACACCGACATCACATCGGTTTGACAGCAACTCACAACTCTTCCACCACAACTATCATACTTACTCATTCGTCGGCATGGCCTCTCTCCCAGTCCACGAGAAAACTGTTGCCATAGGGAACAAAGGGCAAGAGTTGAATATATATCATTGGAATCTTCCCGAGAAAGATGAGTCAGCACCAACTGTCGCGTCGTCCGTAGTCGTAGTTTTATATCATGGGTTTCTCGCACATGGAAATTACCCGACCGTTCGATACGCAGCTGAAATGTTAGCAGCTGCTGGTTATATAATCATTGCTGCCGATCTGCCGGGTCATGGAAAGTCATCAGGTCTACGAGGATACCTTGCTCCACCAGACGAATTGGTTCAGACTGGCATCGACATTGCGCGCTACGCGAGTACTTTAGTTCCCAATTATGACAAGAACACGAAGATGTTCTTGATGGGATCAAGTTTGGGCGGAGCTATGGCACTGGCGGTTGCTCATCAAATGCAACAGCACCAAAACCAGCAGCAGGACACACAAAGGACAACCACAGCGCTCGCTGGAGTGGTCTTGCTCGCACCCATGCTGCGGCTGGGCATTGACACTCCAACAAGATATTTGCTGAGCATTCTAGCAAGCATTTTCCGACTTTTCAAGCGATACCAAGCTCCTCAACGAGCATGGACAAACAGTATCGCGACCCTATCAAGCGACAAGAATGTCATGTTGATCCGTTGTCAATTTCCGGTTCGACAATCCGAATTGGATCGGCGCGTACTTGCGTCGAGTTGGCGCACCGTATGGAGGATTCATCTACAGCTGCTGCTTTTAATCTTCCATGCTTGGTCATGGTGGCGCTCCAGGATGTAGTTGTCGACGCGCAAGGGACAATGGATTTCTACGAGAAAATCCAGTCGAAAGACAAGACGTTGAAAACATACCCAGCCTTGCATGGACTACTCTGCGAGCCTTCTCCGATATGCGAGACGATTCATAGTGATCTACTGGAGTGGATGCAGCAGAGGACAAAACCATGATTATTTACCTCGTGGATTGAATGTGATGCTGTAAAACTGCCACCGTCTCCTTTGGACCAAAGATAAATCGTATGGAGTTGCATAGTCTGCGATTTTTAAGCTTATGGTTAGTCTATTTGTATAGCGTGTCACCGGATTGGCATTTGATGTATCATAGCTGCACTAACACGAAGTAGCATCGTTCCGCTATGATGTCAGCTCCGATGTCCGATAACGGAGCCAAGCCCATCGGGACGACGCGAATCACACGCAGCAAGACCCACAAAATATTTAAATAGTGAGAGTTGCAATGTCAAGCAGCAAGCAGCACACCATGAGACAATCAGCCTCTATCTCCGACCCCTCTTTTTTGTACTTGAATATCCACGTTACATAACTAGTTTGAATGACGGCCAAATGGATGATACGTACTTGTCGGGTGGAGGTCGTCTCTGCGGGACGATACAGGGCAAAGTGCAGCTCTACTCATTGTAACGTTGTTATCCTGCAGCATGCAGCGTACCTAATGCTTATCGTCAAATGTTAAAACATTGATTTTGAAGCTATATAATATTGTTAAACTTTCTACACGTGCTTGCATCTCTTGGATTCGTAACAGCAAAAGGATAATCATCAATCCGTCAACGGACCAAAGACGTGCAATCTTCATCGATACTAGTAGAAGTAACAGCAGCAGCAAGAGTTCCAAATGCTGCTCCACAAGCTTCCTCGTCCCCATTCACCGGGACCACCATGATGCGGCGGTCCATGATGATGGGGCGGACCATGATGAGGCGGACGCAAGTGAAAGCTTGGAATATGGCAGCAAAAGGGCGACCACTGCGGCATGTGAGGCATCATGTTTGGCATGCCAGGACCATGAGGCATTCCTGGGCCGTGCATTCCAGGACCAGGCGGTCCATGATGATGATGAGGACCTGGTCCATGATGGCCGGGGCCATGGTGAGGAGGTCCATGATGGTGAGGAGGCGGCATGGTGAGGCGAGCAAGAAGAGATTGGAAAGTTGTGTGGAAGGAGTTGGCGTTTTTGCAATTGGCGAAACCAGATCCAACGCAAGGCACGCTTGGAGTCGGAAGCAATCATCCGTTGAATGAACGAGTTCTAAGTACCTGTTCTCAACGGAGAGGCGGCCGGTCGACGACACACATTATCGTACCAAAACCCTAACTGTCGTCAAACAAGCGAATTCGAAACATCGAAACTGCGGCATGCATGCATCTCACGAAACGAGTGGAGGAAGGGACCATGGCGTCCAGGGAGGTAAGACTGACAGCATTGACAAGCAATATGATTAAAATGTTGTTGATGTCTGCAGCTGACAATTTTGTGATGGTCATCCATCTGCATGAAGCCTTCGTTTGATTCTTGCCTCTGACTTTTTTATCATCTCCCCAATATTCTTTGCAAACGAATTTTCATTTCTACTAAAAAGGAAAAGGAGGAATTACCGTCAAAGGAGGAATTAACAGTAGATACAGACAAAACGCCGACCATGTCTGATACGGAGCAAGCCGGGGATGAGATGGCGGTCGACGAGCAGCAGACGGACAGCGGAGCTGTTGTGGATTTTGCCGACAATTCAAATTCCTCATCGGAGAAGAGACGCGTTTTTGTTGGAAACCTTTCCTGGAAAACGTCATGGCAAGACTTGAAGGACTACATGAGCACGGCTGGCTTGAACGTTATCCGCGCCGACGTTTTAATCAATGCAGACGGTCGATCGCGCGGGTGTGCAATTGTAGAATTTGCTACGCCCGAAGAGGCGGCACAGGCTGTCTTGACCTTAAATGACTCGGAGCTTGATGGAAGACAAATCTTTGTGCGAGAAGATCGAGAGGATCGAGTTGGACATACCCCGGCACCTCACCGCATAGGAAGCGCTCGACCAGCCAGCGGAAGTCGTAGGTTTTCATCGGGCGATCAGAGTCATCGCGTCTATGTCGGCAATTTGAGTTACGAAGTTGCCTGGCAAGACTTGAAGGACCACATGAAGCAAGCCGGCGATGTGGTGCATGCAGAAGTAATGACGGATTCTCATACGGGACGCAGCAAAGGTTGCGGCATTGTCGAGTTTCGTAGCAAGCAAGACGCTGATGCTGCAATTGAAACTCTTACCAATTCGGAACTTTACGGACGCACGATTTTTGTCCGCGAGGATCGAGAGATGTCGACGGCCAAAACGGGCAGCGCTGATGGATCCCGCGAAACTGGTTATCGCAACTCGAATCCGTCTGTCTACGTTTGGAATTTGTCGACTGAAACAAGCTGGCAGGATTTGAAAGATCACATGCGTCGGGCTGGCAATGTGGATTCGGCCACCATCTTCACCAAGAACCATGACGAGTTAAATGCTGGTATTGTTGTATATCAACGCCCGCAAGATGCTGCCCGAGCAATTCGCGAGTTGCAAGGAACTGAGCTCCACGGTATGCCGCTCAATTTGCGCGAGGATCGCATGCCGTCTGGCAGCAGCGGTCGAGGCACAAGTGGTAGACGTGGCGATGGTAGCCACGGTGCAGGACGCGGCCGTGGTGGTCGAGGAGAGGGTCGAGGTCGTGCTTTTGCCGGTGGGCGAGTTGAGTCTGTGCCTGATGAACGAGTGGTTGTAGTTTCAAACTTGGCAAGCGCAACGACGTGGCGCGAGCTTAAGGATCACTTTCGTGAGTGTGGCGATGTTCGGCGTGTAAATGTGGGGTTCGACGGAACAGGGATTGTCTCTTTTGGATGCAAGGAAGATGCCGCCACTGCAGTTGACGCCATGAATGGAAGCGAGCTACAGGGAAGCATTATTGAAGTGCACCACCGCTAAACGGCTGGCAGGTGCCATTCTCCTCTCTTTCCAGTTTCATGTTACATAAATTCGTCTTCTTTGTGATTAGTGCTGCATTTGTCTCTGTTCCGCACATAATGGTTATACACGTTTCATTGAATGGAATGTTGTGATGGAGCTTTTTGTGTTCGGCGGACTTTATTATCATTACAACGCTTTCCACGTTAACTATAGCAATGTTTATTATGTTTTTATGTGGAAGAGAGATTTTATTTTATACGTGGCGATGCTTTGTCTGACTTCAATCTCGTGTTGACGAGCGCACTCAGAATGAATGGGACAGCGAAGGCGAACATAATAGCTCCTCTCTTCGGCGCAAAGCCTAATGGGTAAACTGTTTGTCCAATGCCGACGAGAAAAGCCCAAATTCCCACCATAACGTTTAACTGTATGAAGGTTGTTCCCTGCAGTCGATCGCGCTCAGCTGCATCCTTGAGCGAGTAGATGATGGTAGAAATCATAAACAGACGAGCGACAGCCGACCAATGCAAACTGATCTCAAAGGCTCCAATCGCGAGGTGACTGGCATATCGAACATTAAAAATGCCATCCAATAGACTTGATACACCCGCGATTGAAACTAACACAAAAGCATTACGAAACAGCGCGCCCTTGTGCTTGACTCGAAGTCCTAGTAAAGTTTCCTTCGTATCTTGCGCAAAGTCTTGAATTAGTGTTCTAGGGCTGGCTTTGCCGCCCAATCCTTGAACCCACCCACTATACGCAGCAAAAGCTCCCAGTAATCTTACTATCGTTGCAACGAGAGACAAGAGTAAAGCGGGGACAAAGGTTGGAAGGAATCCTGCTTCTCCTGGAACTGCAGCCAGACTCATGAGCGAGAATCCAAGTAGTCCAATGTTGAGACGCTTGTAGGTAACGCTCTTTAATCGATCATGATTTGTAGCTCCTTGGAGAATATAGCAGAGCCCCGACGCAATTCCGTAGCCTGCAGCTCCTCCCAATTTGGAGGAAACCATAGTGTTGACAGTGTGATCCGGCATGACGAGCAAGACAGCTCCCATGAATCCAAACATGTAGCTTGCCATTCGGTAAATCTTTGACAGATTTTTCGTTCGACTTTTGATGCTATTGCTGTTGTCTTGCTGTTTGTGTTCATTGTCGTTGCTGGCGCCGTGTAAAGAGACCGAGCAGAGGCGAGGTTGATCATGGTAACGTCGTTCCTTCCAGGCTAAAGGATGAGATATACTGGTAAATTGTAAAGCTACTTTTTCAGTTCCATGCCTATTAGAGATTTTATTGGTGACGAAGGCTTGTGCAAATGGAGGACAAAGAATCAGCAGCGACCGCAGAATCCTCATGGTGGAACGAGGAAGTGTGATCGGAAGGTGCGAGATGGTTGATCATCGTGTCGTACTGGTTCACTTTCAGTATTTTGAAATGAGTACAAGAAATGTGCCGTTCTTCATATGCCTCGGATACCTTTTATATATGCCTGAATTTTGTATACGATTTAAAGTAGAGTTTGGATCCCGCAGGACCACTTTGTGACTCGTCCGGCGCGTGCATGTCTTCCGTCACGTGGCCTCGCCAAGTGAGAGGTGCGCTTGTTAATTGTCACCATGCCAATCGTTGCCTCCAACCATTGACGCGATCAACGCATTGCATTCATTCGATCTTTATATTTTGGCTTGGAGGCAGAGAGAGTCTTTAAAATTCATTGTTACCAAGCATGAAGAGTTTCTTGCTCGTTCTGCTGCTCTCGACAGTGACAGCGACTACAGTCGATCGACAAGATGTTGGTGTCGAGGCATCCGCTGCAATCCAAGGACTGCTGCAGCAGGTTCGCTTCAAAGTCGCAAGTCTACTGGACAATGGAGCCAAAAGAGAAGCGATGAATGACAATGAAGGTCATGCGCAGGCGCTTATTGAATGGGTTCGATCCAAAACCAAGGCGAATGTTTATGAGCATCTAGAAGCTCGGCCATCTTCGTCAGTGCAGCAGCAATATGCATTGTATGCAACAACTACCATTCCAGCGAATACATTATTGTTTGAAATTCCGCAGGATCTCGTCATGACCCCGACTCGTATTGAGATTGATGACCGCGTTCAAGTGGAGTGGAATGATGATCATGAATACAACTACGGTCACGTTACGCGCGATCATGGCGATACTATGGATGTTCACTTTGACGATGATTCCGTTCATTCACTTGAACGAAGCTTGATTGAACATGAAGCTTTTCCCGTCAATTGCGGAACCATTCAGCGACTAGTCCAAGAGATTCTTCTCGGCGACTCGAGCAAGTTTGCTCCTTATGTCAACTATTTAAAGAATCAACCACGTGGCCAGTTACCGGCTGATTGGAGCGAAGCAGGCCAGGATTTATTAAAAATGCTGATGGGATATGAAAGTAACAAAGAATTCGCTCTGCTTCCGCCGGAATCTTCCTTTGACTGGCTCAAAGAAGACTGGCGAGTCCGTTGCGGTCGACGCGGGGACGATGTTTCTAGTCTAGCATACTACACTTACGTGCAGCGAAGCTCTGACCAGGTTCTTGTTCCAGTACTCGATATGCTATTGCACTCAAATGCTCCTGATGAGCTGAATACGCGGACTGGACCTATTCGCAATGGACGACGGCCAGTCAAGGTATTTTCCTCGCGCGAGATACAAGCAGGTGAAGCTTTGTACGCATCCTACAATCAATGCGCGGATTGCCAAAACAAAAACCATATTGGCACGCCAGAACTGCTGCGTGAGCATGGCTTTGTGGAGGATTATCCGCAGCGTTGGATCTTGAGCGACGAAAATGTGGTATCCTTTGACCTGGTGCCTGAGACGATTGTTGGTATGGATGGAGCTACAATGAAGCAGATCTCGGTAAAATGGATTGATAAGCGGCCATCGCGAAAAAGTTTTGCCTATATGAAAAATCAGCTACAGCGACTGGCCGACTTTTGCGAAACGGAGCTTGTGTCGTTGGATCCGTCCATTCCTCCGCAAGAACTTGACGTGATTCTGCAATATTTGGACGCCACCACGACGGCACTCTCACTTGCTATTAATGCATCGCCATCATCCCATACGTCTAGTATAGATTGTCGCGACACGAATACTTGCGATTTGGATCGCTTCGACCGATACGAGTCACTTGTTCCGAAGCAAGAGGTTTGGGGCGACGAGCGGCCAGCGACGTGCAACTCTAAGCGGGAGTATGTATTTAACACATGGGAAACAATTGACGAAGTCAATTCGCGCTATCAAGGAGTTACTTTCTCGGTGAATAATCAAATCAATGACATGTGCTTTGACCTTGACAACGTCGTGCAAATATGCTCGAGCTATCGTCCCCACTATCACGAAATGATGGTTCACTTTACGGCGCGCTATCTTGATGAAGTCAAGCGAGTCGTCTTTGTCGGGGGCGGCGATTCCATGCTACTCCATGAAATTGTCAAGTATCCGACCCTCGAAAAGGTGGTTGGCCTTGAACTGGATCAGCAAGTGACTCGAAGCTCTTTCAAGTACTTTGGAACACAGCCGCATTGGGACAATCCAAAGGTGGAGTGGTGGTTTGGAGACGCCACCAAAAGTTTACTCACGCTGCCAAAGGAATACTTTGGAAGCTTTGATATGGTGCTAGTCGATTTATCCGAGACAGTCATGGCATTGTCGGTAACGGATGAACTTGACGTGATGGAGGCGCTCGCCTTGCTCATTAAACCAAATGGCATTCTCGTCAAGAACGAGTATATGTACATGCTCAGTCAAGCCGAGATTTTCAAACATACACTGCACGTTCACTGGTACCACGTTCCTGTTGTTTGTTCCCAGTCTCTCATTCTTGGAAGCAACGGCATCGACTTCATGCGAGGCAAGTACGTTGATCATGGAATTGACCATTTGTACGAACTTCTTGACGACAATAGTCTTCGGTATTCCATCGTACGCGATTACGAAAAGAATGAGACAGCACGACAGAACCAATGCAAGGACTATAATCCTATCCAAGAGACGCAGCTCCGAAGTCCAGGTATCTTAATGCTTGTTGACGTAGAAGGCTCAAGGATCGGCGGCGGCGATCTTAATATGCTTCAAGCTACAATTGTGAATGCCCTGTCAAAAGCCGGTCTATCGGTTGTCCCGAGCGTGGAGCCTTGGCAAGATGACGATAATGGTCTCGTGGCCATTTTGCTACGCGAAGGATATGTTGTCGCCCGAACGTGGGCGTCGGAAAGTGTTTGTTCCTTGGACATTCACCTATGGAGTAGTCTCGAGAAGCAAGAACCTGCAAAACAGAATATAATCACCGCTTTTGGCAGCAATCTTTCTTCTGCATATCGCATTGTTGCTGGTGGCATGTTTGGTGTTGGCTCTTGGAAAATCGACCAAGCTAAGAACGGTCCACATTTAAATGAACTTTGTACACCGCCGATAACCACGACCACACAACCACATAACTCGACAATGGATCCAATGGTCGTCGAAGCCGCTGTAAAGGAAAGCTTTGCAGCAATTCGTGAGAGCGATATCAAGGTAGCAGTTCTCTGTCCGTACGAGGACTGCGGAGTCGTCTTTTCGCTCAAGCAGATTTCTATCGTGGGAGAAATCCTAGAACTACGAGCCTGCAATAATGTCACCGACGGCGCCGACTTTGCCAACGAATCATCGGATATTCTTTTTGCTTGTGAGAAGGAGCTTCGACAGACTCTTGCCAATGCATCGGGAAACAAAATTCGTGCCATTGTTATCGATCAACATGCGCCATATGCCCTTGGCCAAATTGTTCTCAAATTGTTTCGAAGCTCGATAAAGAACAAGCGATGGCTTTCGAGAGATATCCTCGTCGTCGCTCCGATTCTTGTGGCAAAGGATGCATGGAAAAAAGTGTTTGTCGAGACGTTTCGCCGTGATATTTATCTGGAGGAACCAGTATTCAACGCTGACGTTGTGTTTACTGACCCCACAAGCACGCTCACCATGGCGATTGCGTCCACTGGAAATACTTCTTTCTCTGCAACGCTTATTAACATGGCGGAGCAGATGGAGAATACCACAGGTGTCTTGTCCGAAATCAAGAGTCTTCGAGGTGGCGAATTCATCTTTCAGGATGATTTTATACCGGACCGTAACTTTGTCCACGCAGACTATGATCGAGCTGATCCTTACAAACAATGGACGTCGCAGGAGCCCTTGGGCTTTCAGACTGTGTTTCAGCTCGAGCTATTGCCAAACGCCCGCAGCAAGTTGTCGGCTAGTCGCATAAGTGACATGACCATGGCGGCACTCGCGACTGCGAACCTGGAAAGCAGTGACGAGTACAACTGGAAGCAATGGGACCTTGCTTCATCGAGCAAGTCTGCCGATGGCGTATCCGCTGGTGATGGTTCTGTCATTACGGTCCTGTGGTCAGAAGGCAGTCTGGTGGTGGTTTGGGACGGCAAGATCCACGTTGACGTCAATCTCTTTATGTATGAGGAGGATTTTGACTTTGCCGATGCGTTTGTTGCGTCCTTCACAAACATGAAGACTGTTTTACGCGACGAGCAACCTAGAGGCAAGGGTCGAGTGGTAAATTTTATGTTTGACCTACCAGATGCAGAGGAACAACCACGTTGGATGGCTTAAATTTTTCAATCGTAGTTGTGATTAATTACATAAAAATTGTCAGTTTACTACTAATCTTTGTTAAAGTCTGCATATCATTCATTTGTAAATAAATTTTATAGAGGTTGCCGTCGCCAAGATGCAGATCGTCCGCTACTGTCAGGCGTGGCGGGTTCTGTTCCATAAATGTGTTGATGAAAATCTTCGCATTGCAACGCGGGAAGCGGAAAATGGGCATGTTCCATCAGATGAAGGCCGTCAGCGTCTGGACTAAATGCTGCCAAAGCCAGCCCGGATGTGGGTGGCGAAAGGAAGAAAGTTGACTGGTAGTTACCGGCCCGTGTCTCTGGCGAGTAGAGTGGCAGGCTATATAAATCTTGTTGTGACGCCGCTGAAGAGGTCACTTTTGCAAGTGATCCTTGCCTTCGGAGAGGATGGACGACTTGATATCTAGCTCGAGCATCGTCGTGGCCAGTATGATTATAATCTGGATGTTGGCTCCACGGTGGCGTTGTTGGTCCAAGGTAGTGTTGAGACGCCGAGGCTGGTGGATGCCCATATTGACTATTGTATTCCGCAAAATATCCATCCGTCGTGTACCTCGGTGTCAGGCAGAGCTGGTCTGGAATGGTAAGCTTACTAATCTTGGGTGAGCTGTATGGTGGCCGAAGAGGAAGAGGCGACTGCGATGCAGGTCCAGACTTCGCTTTCTTGCTGGGTCGGGCGATTAATGAGGTGTCAGAAGGATGCGTCGGATACCAATGAGCATCGTGATAGCCGGAGGGTGGATAAGGAGCGCTCTCAAAACTAGTGGTAGCCGCATACGGCAGTCTAAATGGATGCACATGGTCATGAAGTGAATTGGCGCGAGCCGAACTCGTCGCAGACGATCCGATTGATGAGCGGTGGTCGTCCACGTACCCACCCTTGGCAGGAGACGACTCGCGCTTCGTTGCAACAGGAGTAGTAGACGCTTTGCGCTCGACGGCATTAGGTCGAATGAGAAAGACGTTGATGGCGCCGCAGACTTTTCCAGCAGACCGATTGTACGCAAGCCGACTGTTCAAAAACATTTGGTAGCGCCGAATACCGGCCTGCATGCCTTGCTCCGGATCAGGCACTTCCAAATTTGTCCCAACAGGAGACGTAATTCCAATTATATTATCCGTTCCGTATAATTCCAGACTTGTAATGTCGGAATAAGAAACGTACAAGTGCCTGCGAGCGTTCTCAGCACCGCTGACAAAAGCAGAAACGAGTTTCGGGCGTTCAGAAGAGGTGTCTATTGGATACTGAAACTGCTTGGACTGACGCGTAATATATGCCAGCATGTCATTCAAGTAGCGCTCTTCTTCCCGAAGCAAGTCGACTTCGCTCTGCAAATTTTCGACTTTGCCGGACACGCTGCCATCGTCAGTGTTATTTTCCGTCGTGGCTCGTATCGGCCCAGCCAGCCCGAGTCCATTCTTTGGCGGGCGCAAATTCCAAGCGATAAAGTTCTTTCCTTCCTTGGTAATTAACCCAATTCCTTCCAGTACATTGGTAATATCGTAAATGCGCCGCTTTGGAACATTCAAATCCGCCGCGGCTTGGTTCAAATCGACTCTACGTCCCTGCGAGCAGCGCAACAATTGAACAAACCGCTGTGTCAAGAGTCCAAGCGACGAGTTTGCCCCGCCTGGTGTTCCAACTGAATGCAATGGACTAGAGCGATATGTTTGCGTGGATTGTTGTGTCAAATAGGAGTCCTGCGCCGGTGACGAATACAATGCACTCGAAGCGGATGGCGTCATGTCTGTTTCGGAAGACAGCGTCCGTGGAGGGGTTGGAACAATGCCAAGAGTAAGTAGTGTCATTGTAGGTGAATGGTGATGTGAGTGATCGCCAATGGAATTGCGAAAGGGAGACGATGATGGAGAATGGACATGTGTATTGATAGGGTCGTCATGGAACGTTGGGTCGGAGGCGTTGCCGTCATGAACCAAAGATTCATCAACATAATGGTGAATGTCGGAATCACATTCAGTATTGTTTGTTTGCGTACATGTTTCATAAGGAGAATGAACCAGCAGGTTTTCGCATTTCGGGTTGACATAGTGTACCGTTGGAGTGAGAATGAAGCATTTGAGAATGTTATTGGATCGTTTTTGGCGTCGAAAGGTTGATTGTGGAGGTGAGTCATCGGAATCATTACCAGCAGCATACATTACAGCGTAGAGAATGCGAGATAAGGAGGAATATGTAGAGAAGATTGAGTCGAATGCGAAAATCATTTGCATTTGCTTGCACAACGACAATGCGGACCACGGTTCGTGAACGCCAGCACCAAAACCGCAGTTGAACGACATTTAATCGTTGCGTATTCGTTGCACCTCTCTCAATGATCCAACAGAGTCTCTTGCACCTCTTTCACGTACCTGGATTGGGACGATGTGCGAGTTGATGCTGCTGCGACCAAGACGATGGTGTTCGAAGCGGCGTCATTCCGATCTTGCGAGTGACATCAGGAGTAACACTCTGCGCCATTAAATAAGCTGACGAATTGTGATGATAAGCATAGTGACGATGAACTGGTAGAGGAGGATGATGCATGTAATAGTGACGCTGATCGTGATGTTGCTGCACCCTGTCGCCTCGATACATAAAAGAGGACTTGTATTCACACGGATGATGCATACTACCGGTAGTACATGGAAAGGAAGGATGACGATGCTGAGGAGCATTGTATGATTGCAAAGATTGGCGGCTCGCGGACGACAATGGCATGTCGGGAGCAGCTTGCTCTTCGTCCAGTCGTTCGTCTGCCCCTGCAAATGCAAGACTTTGCTCATCCTCCTTTGCCAAAGATTCCTTACAAGGCGACATGGTAGGTGACAAGCTATCCTATCGACTTTTCAGCTGCATGCATCAATGTACTTTCGTTGCTTTGGTGCGTCCGCAAGTCCACCTCAAAGTCGATGGATGAAACGATCGTCCATGGCAGCAGCATTGGCTCGGAAGGTTCGAACGTCCAATGCGCCGAGTTTTGCAAATAGATATCTTGACACTTTCATATGAGTCATAGCGCCTCACAAATGACATTGTAGTGAGTATTCATGATTGCATGTCGACCCAAAGCCTTTGCTAGCGGTATGTACCGCTCCCCGGTACTACTCGTACATAACATACTTCACAAGCTAATGTACGAAACGAGACCGATATGTTCATACTCTTATGACCCCGGTTTTCGGGACTACCGGACTGTAGTGAATAGCAATCTTAGCGCACCCGAGCCTTTTTCTTGGCAGGCTCCATTGCTGCCGCCACAGCGGCCGCCACAGCCGACGCCGCAGGTATAGCTACTTGCTTTTCGTCAATTAAACACTCCAGCAACTCATATTCCTCCACGTCTTGTGTCTGCAACAACAAGCTTGCATACTGATGGTGGGATTCCTCGGGAAACACGCAGTGGAATAGACGAGCAGGTTTGCCTGTGCGCTCGGAAACAAAGCCTGGAGCGCCAGCCTTGTCAATGTCTGTTTCGCTGATCCAACCAACCACCGTTCCTGTCGATAAAATGGATCGATTAGAAAACGAGAAAAAGGCAAGATATTACTCGAAACATGTAGCAGAATAGACAGTCGATGCACAAAATCGCATACGCACCAACTTGCTCCACCGTCACAGTTCGACGGGCCGAAACCCTGTGCGTCGAAGTCCAAAACACTTTACGACCAAGGTACTCATTGTCGGTTGTCCGCCATGGCGGATCTCCGCTAGAGCTTTGAGCCAAGGCGGCTTCGTACACTTCCAGAGCCTTTTTCTTGCTCGTATACGTGTCTCCTTCAGGTGATGTGATTTTAAACTTGTTATTCCCCGTCACTACGGCTGACCATCCTTCTCCCAAGCCAATAGCGGCTGCCGTCATTCGCGGATCTTTGCCTGTCGTCTCGCGGGGACGAATCAAGCGCTCATCGACGCCAGACTGCTTCGTCCGATCAGAGTAGTGCACTTGATAGACAAATCCCTGACTCGCCGAGTGGGTGGTGCGTCGTAGAACAGTCGCCTCCCACCATTCATCATTGTACAAAACTTGGACCTTGTCACCCTTTTGAAACAGTGGCTGTCGTGCCAGCAAGTGGCCGCCCGAGAAGTCAAACGGAGTCGACGATTCCGGATCCCACGACTTGGCCGCCTCCATGGCTGCCCCATGGTGGTAAAACATGTCGCAGTCCAGTGCTGGATCACCAGCATAGATACGATCAACAATGCATGAATATGACTTGTGTGTATTTGACATGGTTGCAGTTTTCATCGGTGGTGACGGCAGCGTTACACTTTGAAACTCCGTCGCGCTTTGCTTGCTCTCGTCGTTCGAGGTCATTTCTGCACCTCCGTCAGCATCAGCCTTGCCATTGGCAGCAAGTTGCTCGTGCTTCTTCTGTTCACTATCTTGGTCCATTGCAGCTTCTCCATGTTTAGTTGCCAGCGCTACAGGCGAGTGCGAAACTACCGGTCGTTGCGCTCGTGTTTCATCAAAGCCATCCTTCGGTTCGCTTGCTTGCTTTTCCATTTGCTGTTCTCCTCCCCTGAATGCAGAGTGAGAATCGTCGCCAGCCTGTGATGCAACTACTGATGCTGACGCTGTCTCCGCTGACGCTTTCATAAACGGTTGCTGGTTTGGGCCTTGCACATAGACGGCTGTAGAATTGCCACTTTGGGCGTCAGCAGCATGTCCGATACGACCCTCCTCCATAGTAGCCGCAACGGCTTGACTACAATCGACTGCAACTGCTTCTGAAAACTCCTTTTCAGCTTGGTAAGTTTCCGTTGCTGTCAAAGGAGCAAAGACTCGCTCAAGCGTCCGAACAACTCTCCAGCCGGGTGGATATCCAAGCGCCTCGGCCAACTGACACGCCTGTTTGTCGGTAACTGTAGGCTTTGGATCCCATAAAGCCTTTCCGATGTAGTCGAGAACTGTTTGATGAGATGCCATACTGTCAAAAAACGAGCAGCGGAAAGCAAATCAATGGATACTGTAAAACGCGACAAAGTAAGCGGCGCAGTTTCTCTCATGGTCGCGGGCGCCGCGCTGCGATAGCGTCACTGAACGTGACACAAAGCGGGAATGAAATTCTATTCGCTGAGTGCCGTTTGCGCGACGCCACAAATTCCTTTCCCATCATTGCGACCATGGCGTCCTCGCCCAGCGTACAAGTGGCCGACACGAAGTTACGAGCTAAAATCACTGACAAGCAGTTTCCATTGCCGGAGAATTGGGACAGATGCCATGCGTTTCTTCCCAAAAAAATGAAATATTGTCGTCAACTACCAGTATTTCCAGCCAAGAATGATGCAGCAATGTATTGCGGGAATCATTTCTGCTTGCTACAATCAATGGAAGCAGATACGGCATCAAGTAAGCGTGTTCCGTGTCCATTGGATCCGACGCATACCGTCTTGGAACGATTGCTTGCGACGCATCTCAAGAAATGTCCAGCGGCGAAGCAGGCTAGGCGACAAGAAGAATCTTACTACTTTGCCCAAAACATCAACACTGGTGGAAGCGGAACACTGCATCGACAGTCATCCAAAGGGTCATTGGAGTGGGCGCAACAGGTAGCGCTGCGAGTACTGCAGGTGCATCAACAAATATTCGCCATTGATGCTGCAACTACGCAGACGCAAGCGATTGATGCAGTTGATCCAACACTTGTTACACTTGCTGACATTTGCGCAGCTATACCCACCATTGATTTGTCATTACACGAATACGAGTCTGGCCTAAATCGATCGCTCCAGGAATATCATGTTCGATCCGGGGGACCAAAGCATGTACATCAACAGGCAAGTCTCGTTGGTCACTTGCGACAATGCGGTGCATTTGACAGGGACGAACGACACAAACAACACGTATCGACTAGATCGGGATCGAAAACAACAATTCTAGAAGTGGGAGCTGGTCGCGGCATGACGGGCTTGGTGGTGGCTGGTGTCGCCGCAGCACTTGCAAAGGAAGCTACAGCGTCATCATCTTTACCTCGCGTCAAACTCGTCATGGTTGAACGCAACGGCTCCCGGAGCAAGGCCGATACCATTCTTCGAAAGGCATCCATGCTGAATGTCTCGGACAAGAGCTACATGGATCTTGACATGGTCGACTATTCTCGGATACACTGCGATCTTTCTCATGTAAATATCGACAAGGTGTTAGAAAAGGAACACTCGCTCGATGGCAAGCTAATTGTCGTTGCCAAACACTTGTGCGGCGTCGGGTAAGTGCAAGTCGAAAACTGTATTGATTGAAATGGCGTCTGTGTTTTAAAATTTGGTTTCTTTGTTTGTTGTAAGCACGGATCTGGCGCTGAAATCGATGGAACCTATCAAGGACCAAGTTTCCGCTTGCATTATGGCGACTTGCTGTCATGGAGCTTGTAGATGGAGTGACTACGTTGGGCGTGATTTTCTTTGTGCCGACATGGATGATCCCTCGCGCAACTTTGTTTTTGGATCGGCAGAGTTTGATCTGCTTTGTCATTGGAGCGGAGGAGCTGTTCATGTCGACAATTCTGAAATCAGCACAAGCTGTACTGCAGATCGACCGGATGTAAACAATGACTATCCAAACATAGCAACCAACGGTGAATCTGTTGTTCTGGGTGTTACAAGGATAGTCGAATCATTAAACCTGCGATGCGGTCAGCAAGGACTAGGGAGGGCGTGCCAGCGGTTAATTGATTATGGAAGGTTAGGCTACATTCGCGACGTGCTTTACCCCAAAATGCATGATCGAGCAAAGCTTTTATACTATGTTTCATGCGATATATCCCCGCAGAATGCTGCCTTGGTAATTCGAACAAGCGATCGGTCACCACATTGATTCGAAAGTGACTGCTTGAACAAGTCGCCAGCGATATTTTTGGCGCAACAATCACTTTCAATAGAATGCCAACTCGCCAGATACTTTAAAAACTACCAGTTAAGGACAGCTACAGCAAGTAAGTACGTTTCAGTTATGTAGGGCAAAGTGAACAAATTGGTAAGAATATATCTTCGTTCGAAAACGTAAATCTCCGCAGTGTATCATAGTCATCTTGCCGACGCCCTTTTTTGGCGATACGAGCCAGCCGAGCCTGAAATCCGCACCTCGTTTCGTTCGAGTAAAGTACGACCTGGCCACCTTCACCATGAGTAACAACAGACTGCGATGTCTGCAAGTTATCTCAATAGTAGTTGCGCTAATGCAAAGTCGGAGTAGAGCACAAATAGATATTGTTCGGCGGAGGCTCGGCAGTAGTACTAGCTCGAGCAATAACAGCCGCAACAGGAACGGCTACAGATCCTCCTACAACAATCGCTACTACAATTCAGATAGCTCAGAGCAAAACTACTACAATGGTGCACGCGACTTTTCCGTATGTGATGACTCGGTGGTGAAAGTACTCGAGCTCTACATACTGTGTGACTCGCCATATACGTTCTACTATGGCAATGGAGCGAACCGACATTCGCCGGTGTGCAACTATGGAGATAGAATTTCCTTTGAAGTGCGATTTCAAGTCCAGGACGATATACAAGAGAACGAACCAATATATGCGACAATAGCATTATACGACGACCAGGGAAACTTCTTGTCGTCGACTGATCCGACCAATCTTTGCAACGAGTACGTTGGCAGCGACTGCACGTATGCGGGCTACTACAAGTTTTCCTCGCGCATGCGACTGCCCTATCCATCATCAGATGGAAGTTACACAGAGCGATTTCTTCCGCAAATGCATGTTGCCTTTTCCACAAGGGAAGACTCCGGCTATAACCTTGGCGCTATGAACATAGAATGTGATCAGTGGAATGACATCACAGACGGAGCAACATGGCTTGCAGACAGGCCGCAAAGGTCTCGAATGGAAGGACTAGTTTTGAACTACGGGATGCTTATACTATCGTGCACCATGCTAATGTCCTTGGCCTACTGTTTGTGGCGACAAGCCAGTCATCAACGAATGGCTAACGGGAACGCGAATTTACTGTTAGAGAGGCAAACCTGCTTCATTGCACTAGATTAAACGCATCCAGACTGCATATAACCCAATTGTACAGTATATAACTACATTGTCTTTCCTTGAATAGGTATTTGCATGTATGCATACAGTACGACGTCAATTGAATGCTGGAGTGTGCGGCACAGTAGCTAGGAAAGTAACCCGGTGTAGCAGCCGCCGGCCGAGTCGGCGAACGCGTTCGTCGCTCACATTATCGCCACTCACGAGAACGAGGTGCAACAAGGCAACAACAACAGTGAAAGTCCCAGCAACTCCCAAAAAAAGAGTTGATTTTACTGCATAGCGCGACGAACGATAGTACTGTTTGTTTGCGCCTCCGCTATTATTTTCATCGTCTCATAGCTTGCGTCGGTACAGAAGCAATAGCAGCAGGTTCATCAGTTCCCTCCAAGGTTCCGACGAATCGCAGCAAGCAATGGCAAATCAACTTTTTATACGGCGGAGAGCACTATGCGTACTATATGCACTAGTAATCCTTGTATCGTCCCGAGCTGATGATGGATTCCAGCAGTACAATAGGTTCACTGTCTGCGGAAACTCGGCAATCGAGGTGCAGGATCTATCCATAGTATGCGACAGTCCTGGCGCGTATTACTATGGAAGTAACAAATATCGGAACTCGGCCGACTGCCAAGGCGGCGACAAGGTCAAAATTAGCATTCAATTTTACCTGCAAGAAGCATTGGAAGGTGATGCCTACGTAACAATCGAGGCAAAGGGCTACGGATCCGTCAGTAGTCACGTGCTGCATCAAGCCGAGTCGCTCTGCTCAATTTCATCACTCAAGTCGCTTGAAAAGCAAAGCTGCGGATCAATTGGCTTGTATTCCATTCAAGAGCAATTTAGCTGGTCGGATAAAAATGATGAGTACGAGTATTCATTCACGCCCAAGCTCGTCGTCGGTTTTGCTTCCAATGCGAACAAACAAGTGTATGACCTCGGCGGTGCCAACACCAACTCATGTTCCGGTGACACGTTTACAAATTGGACTAAAGGTCTGCAAAAGTCAGCGGCAAACACTATCAAGACCTTTTTTGCAACCTTTGGGATCCTCCTGGGAGCTATTTTCGGGGTGCTTGTCGTTGGATGGTGCCTGATGCGGCAAGCGAATGCTAAACCAAAGGAATTCATTGTACAAGAGCCGACAGATGAAAATGAGTACCACAAAATGGCAATGATGGGGGATCAAATGAACAATTTGGTTGACATTTGAGTCGTTGGCAGGTGTCCGTACCGGTATCATACTTGGGCTTGCCGGCGATGCCTGTTTGCGATGCAGCTTCGATGTTTTGTAAACTGGTGAACATTTATATATAGCGCGTCTTAATCTTTCTTTCCCGTCATTGGCATTTATAAAACTGTATCTCCGTCGGCTTCGAATAACAAGGGCACGCTGTGTTTCAAAGATATCCGTGTGCAGCAATAGGCAATGACTTGACAATCACGCCAGGTCGAACGTGGATGTACCGATTCCCTCAGTTGTACGGTAGTCTTGAATCTGGCAAATCAGAGTTTCAGTTGCCCCGCTACCTCATCGCACTTTCTACCACTGACAGACCCAACTCCATCCAGATCTCAAGCTATGTATGTACGATTGTATCAATCAGCATCTGTAGATTGTAGTACATCATGCTGGCAAGGCTGATGGATCACTGGGGATTCCTGGACTATTCCAAAAAAGTACGATAGCTAACATAAGTAATTCGTCGTTGACTGTGAGTGACAGTATGGTCAGACCCTGGTCACTTCATTCACGAACATGACGCGACTCCACTTACCGGCTTACTAATGCTCACCAAGCACTATACCTCGAGGAAGTGCAACGACTTGCCTGTCAAGCAATTACCTCTTGGTCGCTGTCGAAGGTGAGCATTGAATTGAGAGCAACAGTACAGGATCTAGCGAAATGGAATTTCGATTGCAGCCTGCTGATGCAAGCAATGAAACAGTAGCGTCAAGGAATTGCTCAAATTGCTCATTTTCTCACGCATTCTGGTCTTCCATCTTTACAGTCAAATAAGTACTTAGAATAAGTTAGTTGCAGTCATCATGGCCGGTCCAGCTCCACTGAACAAAAAGACGATTGTGAAGAAGCGAACAAAGAAGTTTGCTCGTCATCAAGCCGACTTGTTTATGCGCATTCGCGACTCTGGCTGGCGCAAACCCAAGGGAATTGATGGACGCGTCCGTCGTCGTTTCAAGGGCGCATTACCCATGCCTTCGATTGGGTACGGATCCGATAAGGCAACCCGCAATATTCATCCTCATGGATTCAAGACTGTTGTTGTAGCCAATGTTTCCGAATTGGAAATGCTCATGATGCACAACCGAACGTATGCTGCGACTGTTGCGCACAGTGTGTCGAGTCGCGTCCGCAAGTTGATTGTACAGCGGGCAGAGCAACTGGCGATTAGAGTCACAAATGGAGTTGCCAAGCTTAGAACTGAGGACGATGCTTAGATACTCGACGAATATAAGACAAATACAGCAGCATGAGCACGATGTATGATTATACTAACGAGTGAATCGAAGTCATTGTTGCATTGTACTTTCTCGAACTTTATTCCATTGGTTGTAGCTTGTTTTCGTATTCGGGCCGGTCTTCCATGGACATTGATAGTGGAACGTGTATAGCTAATCGTTCCAAAATGGCATCCAGTTTGGCGTCCACTTGCTCGAGTCGATCCAAGGTCGCTTCGGCCATGCGTACCTGCGCAGCGTCACCCCGTTGACGCATTCGATGCTTTAGCTCCAACACAATCTCATCGACTCGTCGTTCGTCGCAGCCGCATCCCGGACTAATTGCTCCCAAAGCGGACTCGACTGAAACGCAGCAAAGGCAATTGCCTCGATCGACGCTTCCTAGTTCAGCATATGGACGTTTCGACGTATGAGTTCCGCACAAATCGCTGATGGAAATGTCGTAAAATAGTAGTAAAAGTGAGAGAAGATCGAAAGAACAGAGAGCATATTGGTAAACGAGCGAAACACAAGGTTCGTCGTCATTTGACAGAATACAGAATCACTCACTGACTACTCACTCGTCAGTCTTGGTCACCTCCTCTCGTCCAAAATAAATCTTCGTCCGATATGGAACTGAGCCAAACGTGCATAACACCGTGCTTAGCCAGAAACTGGAGGAAGTGAAATTAAACCGCAGGTCAGAAAGGAGTGCTGCTGCAACATCTATTTTCTACAACGTTCGACATGTCATGAGAAGTGGACTGGGCGACTCACTATAAATTCGTACTGGCATCAATCTCCTTGTCTGGGATTGCTTCCACCTTTTCACTGTTCATATCGTCCATGGTGTAACGTAACCAAGCTGTTCAAGATTGACTTAACAGTAAAGCACGCGCAAGTGTCACCATGGTGGAGTTGCAGTGAAATCGAGTGTCAAGTCTTAGCGGTAATCGTGTCGCAGCGTTTGTTTTCTGCACGCACGGCGAGCTTTGACACACGCCGGCATGCCATTGAAACGCACATCAGCGATGCGCGCCTCGACCACGCGCTGCGAAAGAACATTGATCGGTTGAAACTCTTTCAGCGAAACAGTTCTTGTAACTGGATGCTTGACCCGCTTGTTAGCTACGGTTGAACAGTGAACTTGTTCTTCCATATATCCCTGTCAACTGAGGGTTGAAGAAGGGACGTGACAAGCAACGAGTCTACCACCACCGACAATCATATCGCACATTGCACCATGGTATCGACGCGCAGCCGATCCACCGCAGCGAGTAGCTCGGGCAGCAGTCGCATGCCCATTGATGCGGAAGGACAACGGGGAGCTAGAATGCAGCGAAGTAAAGATGAACCAGAAGTAGAAATTGACGGAAAGGTGGTTCTTTTTGGAAAGCCCGTACTGACAATTGAAGACGGAATTAAACAAGAGGAGGATCAGGAAGGCAAAGCAGCGTCGCGGTCTACACATGAGTCAGTGCGCCCCGCAGATGATGATGACAAGCGTGATCCAGTGTTGGAAGCATTGGAAGAAAGAAAAGTGGACGATGCTAAAGTCGAGCTTAGCGGGTGCGGATGGAGCTTATGTGTCACGTCCGACAGGCCAGATGATGCGAAAACGAACAGGGCTAATATTGGACCATTCGGTTGGTGTGGCTCTAGCTCGGAGGAATTACCTGTTGAGGAGCTAGCGGCGAAGATTGCCGTGCCAATGGAGACATGCAAAGACGACAATACGACTAATCCAGCCGTTGTCACAGCAGTTGTATCACCTCCTACAACAAACGTAGACTCGCCAACATGGACAGGCATGTTCGGATGGCCGTCATCGCCTTCCTCGCAACAAGATGGTACAGACAAGGGAGATGACGAATCGACAGTCGATGGTCGTCTATTTGGTGAGCTCAGGTCACTGCCTTCAATAAATGGCGACGTGACAATTGACGGCAACAGCATTCAATCCACCGACTTTGATGGCCAAGACGACCATTTGCAATTCCATTCCGATTTCAACCAGAAGGTGCAAGACATTATCGTGAGCAAGGAAGCTTCTCCGGAGCGCATGGACCAATCGTCCTCTACAATCATGTATCGCCGACGCAGCGGAGCGGAAGAGATGAGTGCAAATAATCGACGACAAATGCTGATAAAGGAATTACGATCGGCGATCGCGACCTATGGACGGTTCGACCTTAAATGTGCAAATGTAAGCGCCGCTTTGGGTGATTTGCTCAGCGAGACGGATGAGCACGAGCAAGCAGTCAAGCTGCATAAGGATGCCGTTTCCATTTACTCGGTCAAGCTTGGCGATGATCATTCGACTACGATTAACGCCAAGTTTCGCTTGGCGACAGTACTTACAGATGCCAAGGAGTTCGACGATGCCATTGCCACTTACTACAGCGTCATTGCCATGCGGCGGGCGCTCAAAGGCGACAAGGACCCATCCGTGGCGGAAGGACTTGCTCTCATGTCCCAGTGTCTCAAGCGCAATGGAGAGTACCAGCAAGCCATCAAGGAGCTCAAGAGAGCGCTCAAGATCTACAGAGAATCTCTCGGCGACTCGAACGATAATGTTGCGCGGACCGTGGATGAAATTGCATCACTTTATGTGACACTTGGTGATTTTGAAAAGTCGGCTGCCATTCTGGAGGAAGTCGTCAAACTCAAAGCAGCGACGCAGGGCATGCAAAGCAAGGCCGTCGCAGAAACTTTACTTAGTCTGGCCATGACGTACGAATGCTCCGAACAATTTACGCAGGCGATGAAGTCACTGAAGAAGGCTTACAAGGTTTATACAGAAATAGATGGCTATTCTTCGGAAGACGCTACATCAACTCTCAAGAAAATTGGGTTGCTGTACGAAGCCACTGGTGACTACAATAGGGCATCCATTGCATTTCTCGGAGTACTACGTGGACAAAAGATTCATCTTGGAGAAGACAGCCTACAAGTGGGCGAGACATACTGCAAGCTCGGTCATTCTCTGCGCCACACTGGACAGCTTGAGAAGGCGCTAAAGTGCATGAAAGAAGCTTTGCCCATTTTTGTCGGCAGAGGAGTCGAAATGCACGATGTGGAAAAGATCGCCGAGATTATGCATGAGATGGCTCTCATTTACAAGGAGAAGCGACATTTCAGTGAGGCTGCACGGATATTCAAGCAAGAGTTGTCCGTCAGGCGCAAAATTGGCCAACCTGAGTACCCTTGCATCGCTCGGACGTTGAATCTCCTCGGCGTTACGGAGTTTGAAATGAGAAACAATAGCCGTGCACTCAAGTTTCTCGTTGAATCGTTGACTATTTACCAGCAGGAACGCAACGGAATGAATATTGAATGCGCCGAAGTTCTCTATAATACCGGCTTAGTATTTAACTCGGTTCGAAACAGCAATCGAGCGCTAGAGGCCTTTACGGAGAGCCTTCGGATTTTCCGGGAACGAGGATTGTTGGAGAACGACTCGCGCATCGTTCAAACTGAGCATGAAATTTCAAAGATTCGGCAAAGCACCAACACACGCCAACCAAGATGAAGCAAGCAGCGCACTAACCCTCTAACCAGTTTACGCCTCATCCTTTAAAAAATGACTAGTTTGGATGATTACGCTCAATTATCTCGTGTTCCTACTTGTCCCAAAACCCGCCTATGTAATTACTACCATAACTTCACCGCGGGAAAAAACTGTACCAAGTTGTGACTATCCAGTGACTAAAATTGACGCTACTTGTATTCTCGGACGACCAAACTCAAAGTCAGAAACTAAAGTAGCACACCTTTGTTATTGTTACGTCCACAGTTCTCCTATGGCCTACTTCGCATGCGATTTGCTTGCTGGATTGATGCAGTCAAGCATAGTGCCTTCGACGTCATCCCACGGTAATACTTTTATCAGGACTGAATGGGAAATTGTCTCGACACACTAACTTGTCTACTGTAGGTAGTTAACTGCAGTGTTTCGTATCATAGCATGTCAAGTAGAGAGGCTTTACAAAATAAGTGACTATGTCTGAGACTAATATTTGCTATTTACTCTTCGTGTGTGCGAAAGACAGTTCCAGCGATTCGGTCCAAATCCTGCTGTCCCACCGTCGTCATTCTTCGTCCACCCGACGAAAGTGTTTCGCAAACCTTCATTTCGGTCAGCTGGGTCAAGACTGATCGAATGACTCCAGAACTGGCCTTTCGAAAGTGCTCCGACCGCGTCCCGTTCCGGTACGAGCCGCCGTACCACTTTTGCAGCTGACCGATTCCAATCCCTGGACGCAAGTATACTTTGCGAGCAATACTGGCCGCTCGAATGTAGTACCAGTCATCTCCGTATGGAGCAAGTTCCTTGGCGACGGACGTCTTGATCGTATCGGCCCAAACCGGAAGGTCAAACTTGTCAGAGTTCTTCAAGTGCTCGGCGTACGCCTTGATGAAATCAGTCGCTGAAACGTCTCGGACGCATACTCCACGGGCTTCTTCGTCCGCCATTTTAGATAGTCCTTATTACTGAAACAATGAGCAAAAACGGAATGTGAGCGGCGAGTGTGAAAGCGAAAACGATGGATTCAGCAAGCCGTCCTGCATCATCAATCTTTGCTTGCATTGACTGCATTCTAGATTCTCCTCGTTGATAGCCACTCTCTCACTTCTCTGTGATGCGCAGAAGACGCCAACATACCTAAATCACAAGCAGCAAGGCGAGAGAGCAACGAGTTGATGCAGACGACGAAGGAGCGGTTGAAGAACTTCAAGTAAGACCGGTAAGTTGAAAAGTCGTTCCGTTATTGATGTTTGAAAAGATTCATGTCGTTTCGGTACTAAGCCGCATTGCGACCATGCGGAAAAACCTCGACGCCGGACACAACATCGAAGCTGCCACTAGCTCATCGGCTCATCCAATTCAGTTTTAAAAGTATGAGCAAAGCCATGAACACTTGCTCTACTGGCTTGTTTGAATCGTGAAAGAGTAACATATCTGGGTGGCGGATAAATCCATTTTCTGAGCGTCATGACGTCGTTGTCTTCGGCAAACGCAAAGCCAGACGCCTTCACGGACGCGGAGAACCGACGCATGTCTCTCTTTAATCGCTACGCGACGTTAGGAGATGAAGCCAGTGCCATGCGCAAGCGCCGGAAAGCTCTTGAGGAGGAGATGGAAGCAATTCAGAACAAGCAAGTTGCACTTGACCATGAACAAGTTCGACTTGGTCGAGCCGCGCAAGCGGCGCAAGCATCGACGGAAACGTTTCACGGCAAGATTCGCAAGCTTCAAACAGAACATCAGCAAGTCAAGGACGCCATGGATGAAGTAACAATTGCTCGAGACGCGGTTCGTCGTCGGCGCGACAATATGCAAAGCGAAGGCCGCTTGGAGCGAATTAGATTTTTGGAGTTGTCCAGAGAATTTCGCGCCAGCTGCAAGCGTTTACGAGCGTCGGCCTTGGCTTGCGGTTTGGAGCAAGCATCAATGCAAGCGTACTTGGAGACGAATGGAGTAGACATTCACAGTCACGATCATGTCGACGACGATAAAGTCATGTTAGATGATGATGACTTGGATGACGACCCAGCAACCTGGAAGATCGAATCGAATGATAAAGAATTAGCTAAACGACTTGAAATATACACGAATAAGAAGCAATTCAACGACGAGGCGAGTGACAAGGTTCAGCGGGCAGAAGCTGCCAAGCAAGTCATTTGGAAGCAGCTTCAGAGTCGACAGGCGCAGGAGGACAATTTACAAGGACAGGCCGAGCGCATTGCCAAGGATAACGCAGATTTGGAGCAACAGATTGAAGAAATGCAACGATTGACACGAGACGTCGAGCAGAAGAAGGCAAAGATGCTGCGACAACGTACGTATCACGTTCAAAAATTCAAGTATACATGTTTTGTTCGCGAGGTTGTTCCACCTTGTCAATGCGTATTTCCCTCGCTAAACGTCATCTTTCTTGATAGGATCCATTACGAACCCTTACGCACAAAAGAAGAATTCATCCGTGACGCCCTCTCCTGCGATGACGGCGCGCTTGGGTAACAGCGCAAAACGTTTCAACTGGTCTGCCACACACGGCAGTCAACGTGACGATCATGATGTTCGTTGCAGCATAAATACCCTGTCGGACGAGCAGCGGTACCACATTGAAAGCGTCGCTTTGGGAGCAAGCAGTGTCAGCTTATCGAGTCGCCACCAAACTGTTGGAGGAGGAAAACGACCTCGGCGCAACCAGACCTTTGGATCACGCCTACAGGTTGACGGTGATGCTCTACCAGCAGCGTTTAGCCAAGATATGGATGGAACAGCGACTCCGCAACGTGCGACGAGTGTCTTGGATGACGACGACGATGATGACGATGATGATGGAGCGTTGGATTTTGTCGCATTTGGCGGCAAAAAATCGGCCAAGTGAATGAATTACTGTGCACTAATGATGGGCGTCTACCACAATTCGCTCAAAATACGTATCATAATTATAATCATGTATATCAATATGTATATATAAGACATGCTGCTAGTAAAATGTTGCTATCTCATTCTTGCCGTGGGTATCCATTTCGATGAAGGAGTTCATCCAGCAAGTGCCGCCATTTGGCTCGTTTAGATGGTTCATCTGCTTGCACTGTTGTTGGTCGATAACTCCAAAACTCGTCAAAGGCACTGCCTCCTTTGATGCCCATTTGGATAAGAATGCTTGATATGGGGTATATGAGTCGCGTAGAGGATGTGATGATGACTTCCTCCCATTGGTCAACTTCGCTCAGCAAAATGGGAGACGGATCAAGTCGCAGTCCACAAGCTGGTGCGCATTCCAATACAAGGTTCCGCACGTACCCAGACAGGACATCATGTGGTGCAGTTCGAGGCGAACCATCTTTGTAGACGACCAGGACGTTGCTGGAGGAACCTTCCAAAAGCTCCATCTCGTTGTTTTGAAGCGGCCGTACCATGAGGACTTCTGCGACGCCGGCTGGCTTGTACGCAAGCGGCTGCTCCATCTGCTGTCGTAGACGCGTCCAGGAAGCAATTTTGCATTGTGCATTGTGGGATCGAGTTGGCATATGGTCGTCAATGGAAATATGGTGTTTGTCGTCGCAACGAGCTGCAATGGCGGCGACGATTGGCTGAACGGACGATCGAACGAACATGGGTTTCGCCGTGCTGCAGGCATGTCCTCGAACGATAATTCCTGATAAGTTATCCAAAGACCACAATAGAGTCAATCGAATAAGCTGAATTTCAACGTCATCATTGTTGCTATCCCTCTTATTAAAAGGCACATCGAGTAGGATTACGGAAGATTCGGCTTGAGCTAAAAGATGCTTGATTATGGTCCGCGACTGCTGCAAAGCTCGATCGAATGATACATTTTTGTATTTATCATTCAGCAATGCTCGGAATGAATTTTGCAGTCGATTTATATGGAATTCTTCGCCCCATATTCTCCATCTATCCTTCGAGTCTTGGTCGCTGCCATTCAGTATAAAATCGCAACGCATAGTGTCATAGGCTCCAGCTCCACCCTCGTCATCCAGTCTGTCTTCCTTGCGTTCCAAGTATTCCATCCAGCCTGGACTCGTTGTGATGTCAAGCGTGCGTCCGTCCATAATAATCCTCCAGGCAGTCACCTCCGAAACAATCACCTCGTCGGACGCAGACGCAGCATCAATTTCCGCTACACAGCACCACCTAGACGCTGGATCATTCGACGTCATTTAGCAGTACACGATGAATGGTTCGCTTGGTTACCAGTTGCGCGGGACGGAATGTTCAAAGCTACCGGTATTTGTTACTGTCGAAGCAAGAGCTGCTGTTAGTTGGGCCGAGAAAGATCCGAAATCCCATCGAAAACGTGAAGGATCGCGATGCGACTCGCACATTTAGTACCGCTATGACGTGGTGAATGCGCCGATGCCCACTCGATCGCTGACGCGTGTGTTTAGCCTTTCCTCATCATTGTACCGCCAAGTCAACTACTATATCATATATATGCATAAACAATGGAAGATCCAACTTTATTTGGTGTCGCTTTGACGACGCATAGGGAGCATGCGACGGATCCCGCGTCAGACGTCTTTTACTTCCAACTTGAGCAAATCATTGCTGCCATTTCCATATGTTTCTTTCGAACAACAATCACAGTCAAGGATGAGCCCTTGCCATTGCAAGTCTTCTTTTCGCTTCTGCTTGGCGTAATGGCATATCGAAAGGAGTCTTATGAGACCATTTGCGCCGTGGAGCTCTTTTCATACGCCCTACCGTTTCTACTCGGCCGATGGAAGAAAATGAAGGAGAAACCACCCATTGCAAAGACGCTGCAATGGATTGCAATTAGTGCCGCTTTTTCCTTCCTTCTAGCGCAAACGACGATTTCGGGAAAGCTGTTCAAGGCTTCTTCAATCGTGACGCCTCGATTCGTTACTGCAGCACTAAATAAACTCTTTCCCATTCAGGAAATGAAGGAGGCATATCGCATCATACAAACATTTTCGAATCCAGACATTCTTCGCAAGCAAGTCGGACACTTGCTATTTGTTACCTTTCACATACAAGCTGGCATGGGATATCTTGGAATTAACTTTCTGCGGACCGAGCAGGAGCGACGGAACCAGTTACTTCGAATGGACATGTACGGCGACGATCAACACGAAAACGCGAATGGAGGAGCTACCTCCATCACCAAGCAACAGCAAGCAACAAGAAGGGAGGCTCTCATGGAACGAGCGATCAACTTTAAACGCATGGCTGGTCCATTCATCATCTTTTCGGCTCTTCCGTACATGTTTCAAATTATACTTTACGGCAACATTAACAAATTCGCCTTTACGTGCTTCCAGCACGACATTCACCGCAACGTGCGGCTACACCAACTCTTTGACCATGACTCACACTTGACGGCAATGGCAATTGAGTCGTCCATGAGTCCGGAATGTACGTATTGTTGGCAGCCCCAGCTCTACTACGTCAGCGCACCTCTCACTTACATCGTTTCTTTCAACATGCATAGCCTACGCCAGGTCCATGAATAACGTTGTCAACACCGTATACGAACTCTTTAATCGCAAGATTTTTAGTCTTCCCAAGATCATGCTGCTCCCAACCGTCATGTCAAAGCAGCCACTCTTAGTGGCCAAGGTTTTCCCACTCATCATTGGATCCGACTGGCTCAAAGCCACGGTTGTTGCCTACATGACCAACAAGATTGAGCATCTGCAAAAAGAAACGCAGGAACTCCAAGGCATTCGTTCCAAAGTGGAAGCCTTTGACATTAAAAACGCGGAACTTTTGCAGCGAAGCGGATTGGGCGCCACGCAGTTTACCAGGAAGCGTTGGGAGGAAATGACGGTGAACATTCAGAATAGACTGGTCGTGCAGGACTTGATTTCGCGGTCCAAGGATTTCTTTTCCTTTATGCAGCGCAACTTTGTGTTCGTTGCACTCATTGACTGCGCGTTGGCCGACTTAATTGCGCTGTCAAGGATCACGGCCGCCGATACATTCGTATACTCGCGAGCATATGAGGACGCGATTGACATGTTGCTCATGCGTAGTCGCGGTGAAGCCGAGTTGGCGAGGATGATGACCGAGATTGACAAATTGCAGGATCTAGCTGGCGTGTGGGAACGCAGTCGGGATCGCAAGCTTTTACCATGTCGACTTGCATCGCCGGCGGAAGGAAAAAGCCTCGTAATTCGCAATTTACAATACAGTCGCGGCACGGCGCTTGCTAGAGCCGATCATTTGGAGTTGCGTCCCGGCTTTTACGCTTTAACTGGCGGCAACGGTAGTGGGAAGAGCACGCTTTTTCGTCTACTGATGAGCTGCGAAACGAACGAAAAGAGTGTCGACTTGCCTTCGAGTATAAACCTTCTCACTCCAACAAGTGTTTTCACCGAGGAGGATGACATTGTCCGTGAGTCAAGCTGTGAGACTGAGCATGATATTCCGGTAATTCTTGAGGAAGTCAGCACGCGCTTGGCTTCTCAAGAAATTATTCTAGATATGGATGGGAAAGCGAGTGCCATAGCTGGTGCCGCATCAGGGAAACCGCGTGCGTTGAACGAGCTGCATCCGCGTTTATCAATTACAATGCCGTCATCGAGCGTGGTTGAGATCTCGCAAACGTTCTATTGGCCCCTACACAGCCGTCCCATTGACTGGATATACCACGAAGATGTGCTAGGCACTTGTACGCCAGCCGAACGGTTAGACCGAGCACGGGCGATTGCAGTGAAGCTGCAGGATCTAGAGTTTTTTCAAAAGTCTGCCACAAACTCGACGGAGGGCGACGAGGATGACTTGCTGGAGGGACTCATACGCGAACTTATCGATGAGAAGGATGACTGGTTTGGCGATCTTTCGGGTGGCCAGAAAAGTAAAGTCGAGCTTGTGCGCAAGGTCCTTCTGCACGACCGCTGTCCCGATGTGCTCTTGATTGACGAGACAATGGCACCTTTGGATCCAACATCCAAGTCACTGGTCATGAGCAAGCTAAAAGCGTTTTGCAGGGACAGCGTTGTGATCGTCATTTACCACACAGATGTTGGCGTAGATAAGCAAGTCGAGGGTAAGACGGTGGAATGCATACCGTCCAACGACTTCTTTGACAGAAATATACACCTTGAGAAAGGTATTGTGCATGTGAGAGGGACATGCTAACTTTAGATCTATTTTGTTACTGTTAATGAACGTATCATTTCCAAAATTAGCTCTCCGACGCATAGGTCTGGTTGCGGTTCGCCGCTGCAATCCGTCGCCTCAGTTCCGCGCGTTGTGCACGCTTTTCAGTCGCGGCCATGATTATTTCGGACGTCGGCTCATTCGAATTGGGCGCAGCTGACTGCTGTTGTGCGTCAAAGTGCCAAGGGATGAGCGGTGTCGCCCTCGAAACGGTCGGGTCCGGCGGCCAGTCGAAGAATCGATCCTTCTTGAATCTACTATATGGGATGGCAACAGATCTGGGCTGAGTCCTGCGATTGGTCACGGATCCCAGCATCGTAGAGCAAAAGACGGGGCGATCGCCCTTCATCTCGACCGCGTCATCATCTTCCTCTTTCACCTCACGCGCTCCAAATTTTCGCTGCCAAAATGTTTTCTTTTGGGCATCCACCTTTGGCAGTTTAAACTCCCTTTCATCAGGCTCGGCCACAACCGGCGCAGCATCACCGTATCCATAATCTACTGCATATCCAAGTCCAACGTCAGCTTCCTCCATTTCCTTTTTAAGCTTGGCTGCCTTTTCGTCGTCTTCTTTCTGTTTCTTCCTCATGGCTTTCTTCGCTAGGTAGACCCGGACAAACAGATTCTATGAACGGTCTTATGTTAGTCATTGTGTCTGAATATGTAGCTGGCAACAAAAAACGTTTCCAAGCATACATACCTGAGGACCCACGAGAGCAATGGTCAGAATAGAGAAGAAAGTTCGCCACGGAAACATGATTAAAATGATACAAAGCGCACTCAGCGATATAAAGAGCCAAAAGGTCAAGTATGGATCGCGCCATGTTGCCAGGTGAAAGCTAATCCTCACAAAATATATGGCGATTCGGATCATACGCATTAAAGGACCAAGGAAGGAAGACGCGATACGGTTAATAGGGTTGGCGCTGCGTTCGTTAAGACCGAGCAGCTTATCAAAGTCGTCCATCACTTGTTTCCTTGCAGCAGAGCCGCCGAGATTAGCTTCTGTTTGCTTGGGTTGGTCATAAGAAGGTGGCGGATGTATTAGTTCGACAGATAATCCAAGCGAAACTTTGTGCAGCCTCGTCTCGACCTTCTTCAGATGCACTTGGGGCGGAGTCTTCGTCTTTCCTTTTGTATCAGTGTTCTGCGGAGGACCGATTTTAAGTCGCTTTTTGTTCGCGTCGCGTTCAAACAGGCCAGCTTTTGGTGCTATGACTTCCACGTCGTCGTTCCTCGACTTGTTCTGGAGCTCCTCGTCCTCATCTTGAGGTTCGTCGTCCAGACCGTACATACCAGTATCCCCGGCCATGCCATCGCCCATGACAGTCTCCTCGTCTCCTTCACTCTCGTCGCTAGACTCGTCATCCTCTTCTTCGCCACCAGCCGCAACATCCGCTTGCGTTGGTGGTGCGGCCGAGTAATAAACCGACAAGCGACCATGCAGTCGCGTAGTATTCTCCCCTGAACGACGAACAAATAGTTAAGTACAAGCAAGTGCGAGTAACAACAACCCAAAAATATGTTGTGTGGCATACCTTGTCGAGCCTTGCTGTTGGTGCTCGGTGCCAGCGCATCCTCAACGGCAAATTTGGGGTACGAGTCGCGCTCCGAAAAGGGAAATTCTCGATGATCATACTCGGTCACTTGCTCGTCGCCATCCTTACCATCCTTTTTTGGTGATGATCTTTCCTTGCTCTTGCGCTGTTTCGTCCGCTTGGCTATATAAGCCGGCTCCAAGCAAGGAAAGTCGCGATCGGTGCGGTACACGAGTGCCTTGGTGATTTCCCAAAGCGTTACCGGCTTGTAACCCAAATTATAACCATCCCCGCGGACATAGTACTGATGATTTAATATCAGTTGAATTAAAAGAAAGCCAACCCAGTACGGAGGAACCAGTCTCGCCGAACTCGCAAGGATGCAGTGCATTCCAGCAAAGAACATGTAGAAGGAAACGAGTGGTCGCTCGTATAAAACGGCATCCAGCATCATTACCTTTGCCACTTGCCGAAGATTAAGCTGATAAAGGTTAAACTCCCGCATGGTAGCCCGAAACGCCCCTCGTGTATATTTTCCAGGCAGATCAATACCGTGACAAGTGACTGCCACATTTCGAAACGTCTTTGGATCTGCGCACGGAACTGTCGGCTGTCCTTGGATCAATGGTGACGTTGTAACAATGCTCTTTGGATTCTTAAAGTATGAAATCACTGCTGCTCTCTCATTGAACCAGTGCAAACCAAAGCGCAAGCGAACGACCCCTCGTGGTCGTCGGTCATAGATAAAGGTTGAATGTCGAAGCGGGAAAGTCACGTCATATTCCGTATCGGGTCGCAGGGCGGCAATGTCAATAACGATGCGTCCACAGAACACGTCATTTTCCTTGTTTTTGCGGCTTTTGCAGTCAAAGACACCAACGTACACCTGCCACATGAAGAAAAAGCAAGCGTTCAGTGGATTGCTCGTACAACGCGCCCTCAACAATTAATATTTAACGTACCTGAGCATATGCATGGTTGATTGGAAATACAGCGCCTCGTTTTGATGCGCACGGCCACATTGGCGATCGATATGACGCTACAACGTCAGTTCCAAATGCCATGTCGGCGCAAACAAAGTAGGCGCAAACGTCTGGTTTTGGACGTGCCAAACCGATGCAGCCAAGCAACTCAATCTTAAAGGCTCCCAGACGACCATCACGCTGAGGTGTACCCCATGTTTTCTCTGTCGCCTTTGGAACATTTAATCCCCGATTCACCTTGGTTGGTGGCTTAATGTATGTGGTGAGAAAGTCGAAGTGTTTGCTTGGCTTGAGTGAATCCTTATATATTTCCTCCTCCGTCATTTGCACCGGCTCATCAAAGCAGTGATATGGTCTCACGCGAAACTTGCGCTTGACAGGTTTGGCTGCACCAGTGAAGCCGCCGCTTCCGTGGTAAACCGAGTATCGAGCGCGTTCCCCAGGTGCGTGCAGCATGGGCACGGCGCTTAAATTGACGGCCGGAAACTCTGGAGGAAGCTGCGGTGGAGCACTTCGAGTACTGGAGCCGATACCATCAAGTGAGAAATCGTTTCGAGCTCCATGATGCGCTGGAAAGGAATGCGCATGTGGCATGGGAGGCTTGTAATTTCGTCCGTTCTCGTACTTGTCGTTGCTGTTTGTGCTGTTATTGCTGTTGCTCTCCTTGGAAACATTTCGCTTCAAGCTTCTTCCACGAGGAAGATCATTTTCATCTTCACTTCTGCTATTGTTCTTGAATATTCCGCCAAATTTTCGCATCATATTGTTATTGATTGATGTGTTTGACTGCAAAGCAACGTAGGAATCAACGGATCTTCCTCGAGGACGATTTTTGGATTTCTTCAAACCTTCCTTCTGCTGCTTGGATTCGAGCAATGCGGAATCGTCCTTGGCAAATCCAACCTTTTTGCCTCCTCGCTTCGCCGCCTTGTTTACATGATCATACTCGTCGGGCTCGTCGTCCTCAGATGAAGCAGCATCGCGCTTCTTGTTTCCAAACCGAAAGATTTTGGTGCGAGCTGCAGAAGACTCCATGCTCATCGCTGAGCTATTCGCGATGCGATGCGACGTACAACCTCACTGTTCCAGCAATCAATTCAGGTTCATTTCTTGATCGTCTCGTCCATTCAATAAACTAGGTTGATCATGGAGTGGAGGTCGTGGAGTAACGAAAGATGATGTTGTGTGTGAGTGACAGCGTGACAGCCAACTCGGAGAATCCAAAAAATGTCTTCGAAATGACCATGACCAAGAAAGCGCTAACTTAGTACCCGAATGTTATGATACGAGTAAGGTACAAGTAGCAGCGACTCATACCAAACATTTGCACGATTAGCAACTGTAAATATTGATCTTTCTGGTTTAAGCAGAACTTATGTATCATTGTAGCCAGGTTGACGAAAGCAAAGTTGTTGTGCACGCTCATTATAGGACACGTGATCCTTGCTCTTTACAATTTTATTCCGCATCCAAACAGAATCTAGAGAGAAAGATCAGGAAGAGGAACGCGCGGTTTGCGAACGCGTCGGTAGCCATAGTTGTAAAACTGGTCCAACGAGTTTTTTTGCACACGAGTCTTGCTTTCGCCACCATCCAATGGACTTCCATAGTCTTCAAACGTATCAAAGTTTTGCGTCACTCGCTGCACCAGCGGCTTGAAGCGGGAATCCGACTTGGGGCAGGTTCTGGTGAGGTGAAAGACGAAGACTTTCGTGAGCGAAGGGTCATATGCAATTAGCCTTTCGAGGCAATTTAAGCCGCCGTACATAGCTGCCAAGACTTACTTTAGGTACTCCAACAGCTCCATAAAGTCACGACTGCCGCTTGGCAAAAGCGGACCAGGTCTATCGCGGATTCCTTCCCAGTCAAAGCCAGCAAACCAGGGGTGCTGCGCCACCTCTTTGAAGCCATTTTTAAAGTCGGCTCCATTCTGCGGCGATCCAATCCGACTCTCGGGTCCAGCCAGGAGGCGAGACAAAAAATCGATGCACTCAGGAGATAGCTTGTTCTTGGTGTCGGCAGGCATTTCCAAACACTGTCGCCAGCGAAGAATCTTGCGGCACGTCGTCACTGGATCGTCGGCGTAAAATGGTGTGTATCCGACCAAGCACTCAAACATGATAACGCCCAATGACCACCAGTCTACGGCGCATGTGTAGGAGAAACCGGATGCGCCATTCTGGGCAGCCAGGACTTCTGGACTGATATAGTCCGGTGTACCGACCGTCGAGAACGCCATCTGTGATGAAAGGCACGACTTTTTGAGTTTCGAGTGTAGTAGTATTGCTTGCAGCAGACGCATTCCGACTACAACATGAATCATACTTACCTCACGACGTGTCTGCGGATCTGGTCGATTAGCTCCACCGTCAATGGACATGGCCATGGCATCGCTTTTATCGCGGTGCGTCGCGTCGCTCATCATGCCTCCGTCCACAATCGCGTTGTTGAACCCCATGCTTTGGCCTTGCACCATACCTTGCTGACGAAGCATTGCCAAAACGACTTCTGGTTCTTCGTGAGGGATTGGATCTCCAACCTTTTTGCACAAGCCAAGATCCGTGAGTCTCAAATGACCACTAGCATCGAGTAGCATGTTGTCAGGTTTAATGTCTCTAGCATGGCGAACGGAAAGTGGTGAACGGATAAGAAGCATGAATAAAAAATGTACTACATCCCTCACCATATACATACCTATGAATGTATCCCAATGCATGAACACTGCTAATCGCTTGCGCTGCTTCACCCATGAAGAATCTAGTGGCAGCTTCCGGGAATGTATCTTCGCGAATGAGTAGACTCATGAGATCGCCGCCCGGCATAAACGCCATGACCATATAGAGGTAATGCTCGTCAAAGAATGAATAGTACAAAGCTGTCAGCCATCGATTTGAATCTTCCGCTGCCGAAAGCGCTTCACGTTCCGCGTTAACGTGATGAACTTGGTTCTTGACAATCATCATGTCCTTCTTCATACTCTTGAGTGCGAATATTTGGCCAGCATACGAATCTGTGTGCTTGCCCCGTCGTCTTACCAATCGAACCTCTCCAAAGGCGCCGCGACCAATCACTGCGAGTGATTCAAAGTCAGCGACGGAAATCTTTTTGCGACTTTCCTTTTGCACCAGAATTTCCTCGTGCTCAAGGGCACGTCGGAGCTCCTGCTTTTTCATTTCTGGTAATCCGATCATCTTGTGCTCCAGCTCCGTCTTGCGAACGTGTTTTTCGGTCTGTTGATCGAGATGGAAGGAAATGGAGAAATGGGAATGAGTGAATAAGTGACGACGTTCCGAGACAAGCATTAACGACGCGGTCATTCACACAAAATTCGACATTTGCAGAGTCCATCTCCATTCAAATGATTCAATTAGTGCGGATCTTTCATGCCTCTTACTTGATGTTTTTTGAGGCCATGGTATCGCTGCGAAAGCAAGGCCTTGGCGCGGTTGGCTCGCTCCTCCATTTCCTTGTCAGCGGCAGCGACGGCATCCTCGTCCAACTGCGTACCCAAGCCGACTGGCTGCTGCATGTTCAACTAATTAAAATGTACGACACACAACAAGGAAGGTTGAAAACGATCCGTTTCCTTGCCTCATCATGGAAGGATCGCGAATGTTGCCACGCCGTCGGTCGCTGCTCTGTCGCGTCGCACCACGTTTTAAAAATGTTCTGTAGGCCGAAGTGTACTGCCAAAAACTTTGAAAAATTTCAAAGTTTTTGGCACTGTAGGCTATATAGTAGTGGCAAAAACTTTGAAAATCAAAGTTTTTGGCACTGTCGACTTTAAAGTACTGTCAAGTACAGCTAACTGTTTTCATGATTGGCTTTCACTAACAGTCATTTTTGTCGTAGCGCAACTAGCGACCATCCGCCAAGGCAGATCCGTCGCCCGACCACACGAGTCACCATGGAAATTTCCACTTTCGCATAGCTACATTCGCTTCGACATGATGAAGTTAAACACCTCGTCTCTTGTATTACTAGTAACAATTTTGAACACTGTACATGCCCTTCCGCTACAAGTAGATGTCAATCAGCGAGGCTCCGAGTGTCTCTACGAGCAATTGAATGACAATGAATCCGTCACACTTTCGGCCTTTATACTGAATGGACCCGAGCTTCGAGCGACAGTCGCCTTTGATGGACCAGTAGCTCCTGCTGATATCACCTCCGGTGCTCAATTGAAGGAACATTTGGATCAGTTCGATCGAGGAAATTCGGTGCATCAAAAACAAAACGACGGCAAACTCGTCTTGTTTAGCGACGCGATCGACTTTGAGCATTTGAATATGGGCGACTTTGAACTCATGGAGGACGACGATGATTATATGGAAGATGAGAATTCCTCGAGTGATCCAGAAGCAACTGCTCGGAAACGAGCCCAGCAGCGCAAGCGCTCGCTTGAAAAGCGGCAACACAAGGACCATCAATTGCACAAGCAGCAACGCAAAGTGCGAGAGGAAGGAGTTGCTTTCCAAAAGACTTTTAAGGTGCAAGCAGCTGGCTGGTATCGATTCTGTATAAAAGCTACTTGGTACCAAGTTACCGCCGAGATTGATCTACGCAAGGAGAGTGAGTTTGGTGGCTTGAACGAGCACGGTCACGTTTGGACGTACGAGGAGAAGACCATGGCTGAGGAAGACAAGCTCATGGACGAGGATACAGCGTCGGAGGAAGGCATCAAGGACGAAGATTTCACGGCGACAAAGGATAAGCTTCGTACGCTACGTCGTCTCTTAGCCGACATTTCCAACAAGCAGCAGCAGGAGCGACATCGACTCATTGTGCATGCGGCAACGAATGAACATTCGCACTCTCGCATGGTACTTGGATCACTGTTTGAGACGGTCTTGTTCATGATTGTTACGGGCGTTCAAGTCTGGACTATTCGGCGCTGGTTCAAGGGTGCGCCGGCGCTAGGCAGATAGAAATGGCAAGCGTAACCTACATAGTGCTGGAACAACGTGCAGTGTGCAGGTAGCTGAGTAGTTTCGTGTACATGCTGATACTGTAAAGTGACTCCAAAACAACAAAAGCGTTACAAAATCGTGTAGGAGCGAGTTAAATTGAAATTGACGCGGCAAGTGTTCTTCGTCCCATTCTCGAAATATACCAAAATGTCAAGTGACAATCTCCATAAAGCTGTAGTAAGTACCTTCAAAATCCTTCGTAGCTGCTGCTGCTTCCGTCGTTGCTACTACCGGTACTAGCAGCCGAAGACTGGCGTCTATGATGCATGCGAATGTGACTGGCCAAGAATGTAACGTCTGGATGGCATGGTCCGAGCAACTGCTGCTGTATCAAGAGAGCTTCCATTCGACATTGTAATCCACAGTCAGCTGCCTGTAGCTCGGCGCTTGAAGAGTAGTCCAATAGGTCCGCTAGAGAATGTTTCTTCGACTGCATCTCTGGCCGTTCTTCACAGTCGCTCTCGTAGCAAAGAATCGGAGCAAGGTGAGCTCTTTTCTGGCGAAGTATCGGAAGAGCTTGAGAGTCACATTGGTTCAGTTTGCTGTGAAACAAATCAGTTTCTTCTTGCGTAGAAGCTGCAGTAGTTTTTGAATCAAAAATGGAGCTACCGGAACTGCAAGTTGAGGAGGACGACGTTACCGAAAGCTTACGCGAGCGACCCTTGAGGTAAGTGACTGCGCGAGCCAAGGCATTCGCTGAGGCGTCCATGGTGCAAGGATCGTCGTCTAAAATCTTCTTGTCTCTTGGCGTATTTTCTTTATTGACATCCACGAACAAATCGCTTACACTGAGACTGCTGCCATGCCAGGTTGCGTCATTCGTGAGCTTGTTGCTGCTTACGCTTCCTCCTCGAAATGTTGGGCGCGAAAGGTACGCCATCATCGACAGACGCTTCTTGCTGTGCATTGGATCTTTCATGCTTTGCTTGTCAAACTGTGAGAGCAATTGAGAGTGCAAGCATATACGCAGGCTCTCCCTATGATATCTGGCTTGGTCGGGTCTCCTCTCTCCTCGCATGCGAGTGCAAGCGAAAGCGTTCGAAGAATTTCGCGGAACATTTGCCTTCGGGCAATGCTTGTTCTGCGTTCCGCGTGGGAAGCTGATTCGTCGAATGCAAGTGCAAGCAGTGACTGACGTGGTGCTGAAACTGCCGGCAGCACAAGCCGGAGTAAATAATGACACTATACATAGGAGTGACCAGCTGTTCTGTCGTATGGCTATTGGAACAGCAGGCGCGTGCGAGCAGCTTGCCGGTCCGTATCATATGCATCATACTACTCTACGAGTAGTACACTCCGTAAATTACTACCGGTATGCGACAATTTGATGAGACTATGAAAACCACTATAGATGGAAATCTCCAGCGTGATGCCGCTTTGCCTTTATCAAGGCGTACTGCGCTCGAACCTTGCGTCGCATGAGCTCCATTTCTGCTTGCTCAGCTTGAACATCAGCTTCATCCATGCCGGAATGATTGTTGGCAACATTCTTGGCTGCCTTTCGTGGTGTCGCCTTGCGAGGAAGCTGTTTGAAGGATGGAGGTCGCTCCGCTTGCTCGCCAAATTGTACTTGCGTCTCCAAAGCTCGCTTGGCGTATGCTTGCTCGCCGGTGACCAATGTGTTGGAGACAGGATGTTTGTCGTCCATCTGATCGCCATTGTCTTCATCCTCTCCTCCAAACCGGTATGCATGTTGCAATCCTCCCTTCTTTGTCTTTTTCTTATTGTTCAAAAATTCTTTTTTTCGTTTACGCTTGTCAGGATTGTGGGCCTCCATGGTTTCCCGCCTGATGATCCGTCGGGTTTCGTTGGCGACGCGCTTGCGATACGCATTCTTGCTTTCGTGCTCCATGCGTGGCTGATGAATACTTTTGGAGGGTTGTACTTGCTGCTCGAGTTTCAAAAGGCGATTGATAGACGTTTCCTCTTGTAAATTGTTGCTGGCGGGCCGAGTAGGCATTTGTGTCGGCGTACTTAAAGAATCATTGATTGCATGTGTGACGTTTGTTGCAGATGGAATCGACACGCGAATTATCTCATTGATTGGCTCGTCACTTCTACTCTTTTTGACGCTCCCCAGCAAGTCCTGCATGTTAAATTCGTCTCCATCAGCCGGAGGCGCATCAAAGGCTCGATCCGTAAACTTGTCAAGCTTTGTCTTTCGCTTTCGCTGCGCGCGGAGTTTCTCGGCAGTCCGACTTCGTTTCTTGGCTTTTCTGCCATCGTCTCCAATGCCCCACACTGTTTCTCCTCCAATTGTCTTTCGCTTATTGCCTCCTTTGGCGAACGGATCGCAAGCCTTGATCTTTTTGTAGCGGGCGACGCGTCCCATGCTCGACTGCAGTAGTTCGAAAAATAATAATGGATGGTCGATTGGTCGACGTCTAAAGGAATCGGAGCGGTACTCACACGACCGCGCCGTCGCGGTTCCACGCATCCGTGCCACGAACCTCGTGATGCGTCGACATTCTGCGACCATGACGACGCAAGCCGTTCGAAAGGTCTATCGTGAGCTACTCCGGCACGCTCAACACTCCAAAAACAATACATCATCGTTAACTGAACTAAGGACAAAATTTCGAACGCCAGTTACTACTGACGATACGCTGGAAGACCGCTTGAAACAGGCCGAGTCACGCTTGGCCTTTCTCCGAATGACATCGGGTCGACGACGAAAAGTCAATAGCAGCAGTAATAACACTGGCAAGTGGATTTACAAGGACGGGGAGCGATTGGAAAATGTAAATGGAACGCTCCGAGATGGACAGGGCCGCGTCGTGAGTAACTGGAGTGGAAGCAACTTGGATCCTGAAAGTATGACGACGCACCGAAAGCAACTTAACCGCATGGGATTTAAGAATAATGCGCATGCCAAGGGGTTCTTTTAATAAGTCGCAAAATTAAAGTGATGTATTCCAATTTATAACGACAACTTTTAACTAACGCAATAAACTTGAGCAAACAGCAGCGACATGCATGCGACAAATCAGGGTCGACTACCAGTTGTAGCTTCATCAGTACCATCATTCGCCGCTGGACCAAAGATGCGCGTCCTCATGTGACGAAGCCTTTCACCAATACGACGTTTTGCCTTGTTGCCAAACCTTCGGCTCTCCGACTCGATGATAACGGGAATGGCAACGAGCGAAATCTTTACCGAAGGATCCAGCGCCAAGGCGATGCCTTCCTCCACTTTGACGGCCAAGGCTGCCGAAATAAACGACGGGTTCATCATAACATGATGTTCGGCGGCTGCGCTACAAATGTAGCTCTGTTAGAATGTATGCATGCATATGAGTCAAAGAAGAAAGAGGCGTCGGTGGATGAAGTTAGTAATCATGGAACATTGCTGCCTTTTTATCATTCGTTAAAGCCATGCGTTCACACATCAATACATGCACCATTCCAAGCACTCTTTTCGACTCACGATATATGTTCCAAGATGTTCCATCAGATAGTCCGGCGACGAGGCTTGAACGGTCAACCATTCAATCTTGTCAATGAATCTTTCCTCGTCCAGCGCGCGATCACCCGACTGGCTCTGCCACAACCGCTGGTTGGAATCGTCAATCATGAGACGACCCGCCTTGCGGCCTTGCTTGCGAACAAAGGCGGCAAGTATATCGACAATCGTTTGATGGTCGTGGTCGTTGTACTCGGCGACAATGCCAACGTCATACAAGACAAACTTTGGCTTCGGACCTAACGTTGTATTGATAGCAACGTTACCTAAAAGCAAATTAGAGGTAGACGTGTCAGCACATACGAATAAAAATATTGCATCACCCCCAAATTTGCTAGTCTCTGGCGCATCGTTTATGCCACCCAAATGTGTAGCGTCCGCGAAAGTATAAACACTTCCAATATCCACTGCATGCTCTTTTTACCTCCGTGCAAATCACCGTGCATCATATTATCTAGAAATATCATTTTGCAGACAGCCCGAATTGCCGTCGTGCAAAGGGTGGTAAGTTGCGCCTGGTTGTGGGCGTTTTTCCGTGCGTACTCCAAGACGGGAACGCCTTCAACGAACGTTTCCACAAGCACATCCTTGGTAGCAGCATACCCAGAAACTAGTTTGGGAAAGATGATATCGTCCTGGTTTGCAAAATTCTGATTGAACCTTTCCAAGTTTGCCGCCTCGGTGCGTAAGTCAAGCTGAAGTTTCAACAAGTCGGCAAACTCTTCGACTACGCCCTCCAGATTCAACCACTTCAAGTTCGAAAAGACGTCAAAAGGAAGCCACCTCGCCACGCGCACTGCAGCTCGCATCAAGTCCAAGTCAGCTTCCATGTCTGGCTCAGCGTTGGGATGCAGTACCTTGACGGCAACTGGTTTATTATTCTTGGCCGGAAGATATCCCTTGTAGACTTGTCCAATGCAGCCAGATCCAAGTATGTCACCAAGAGTTATTTTGCTCTCCCAATCGTCTCCAAAAGCTTGCTTCAAAACCTTTACTGTATGGGATTTGTGGTGCGGCGTCGTATGATCCTGCAATGCCGAAAAGACGGTGCAAAAGTCGTGCCCAAACAAGTCAGGTCTTGATCCAGCCCACTGCATGAGCTTAATAACAGCCGCTCCACTGTACTCAACGCACGATAGACAAAGTCTCAAGTACCAGCCTATGAATCCTTGTGCATGTTGCTTTTGAAGGTCTTGGGCGAGAAGAATTTCGTGCGCATCTAAATGTTCACACTCGTCGTTGGTGCTCGACTGCATCATGCGAGCAAGTGGATACAATATTGCCACGGGAGCAAGCGTTAAACTGAGCTGAACAATTCGTTTCATCGCTCTCCAGTAGCGAATAATTGCCTTGCGAAGACGCTCCCACTTGCTCGCGTCAATGTGAAACGTTGGGGTTGAGATTGAAGGTTGCTTCTGGCGCGTCGGATACGAAACAATGGCATGCTGCTCGCATCGAGTCGTTCTAATTAATTCATGACCGAAAGAAGCAACTGAATAGACACTCTCAATAGCAAGAGGAGCAATCCAAATATTATAGGAAGATGAAGATGATCGAACAGATGCTTGTGATGAAGATTCTCTGGTGGAGATACGTAGCGAGTTTGACGTAAGTGTTCGCCGACGTGCCGTACTCTGTCCCAAGCAGCCATTGTATCTTTTACTACAAGAATGGCGAATTAAACAAGCCACCGACATGCTGCTGCTCTGTGAGAAGTGATAAACGTGGTTCCAACCAAATCGCTACAAGCTCGCAAGTGTCTCGTGCTTGTCGCCCATGGTCGAATTGGTCGTCCATTGCAATCGTGAAAAGGGTTCCGACGAGTACTCTCTACCATGTAGTGACGTGGACGCACGAACACAATGACGTTAATGCGATCTTACAATGTCGAAATTGACAGTAACTACTGCGACTATGATGCCCCATACAAGAAGTGCATAGCTAAGGCTTGTCCTAGGCTTCTATTGAATGACGAGTCTTGACGAACACACCAACAAGCGAGGCAATCTGTAGACGCTCGTCCGTTCCATACGCCAGCCGATGCTCAACGTTACTCATACCGTCCAGGAGCATGGCGAGAGGAATCGAGTCCATGTCGAGGCTCGTCAATCGCTCCGTCAAATCCGTCAAAACGTCTACCAGCGCATAGCCCTTGAGCGTGCACATGGTAGTAATATCATCGCATGCCGCTTTGAAGTCTCCATTCATCAAAAGGTTAAAAATTGTTTCAATGTCAGCTGGCAAAGGCGCACCCGACGTGAGATAAACTTGCGCCTCGTCAATGACATCGGCCGACATGGCTGTTGACTGTAATAGATTAAGGACCCGACGCATGTCTCCTCCACTCAGCGACAATATAGCATTGATTCCGTCTGGAGTCGTCTGGCAATGTTCCGCCGCTGCAATCTCCTCCAACCGTCCTTGAATATGGTCGCGCGCAAGTGGAGCGAACCTAAAGCGGGTGCAGCGACTCTGAAGGGCTGGAATGATTTTGGAAACGTAGTTGCAAATCATGCAAAAGCGAGTATTTTTGGTGTACTTTTCAATTATGCGACGGAGGGCGAACTGCGCATCGTTCGTCATTGCCTGTCGAAAGTGACGAGTGATGCATGGTGAGCAAGGAATTGCCAATTTATTGTAGACACACCATAATGTACAACTAGTGTGCGCTTACATCAGCCTCGTCGAGAATAATGAGCTTGATTCCACTGCTAAACAGCTGCTTTGTCGCGGCGAACTCTTTGATTTCGTTACGAACGACCTGGCGAAAAGTTGGGAGGCGCGAGTGAGAAAGCAGTGTTAGTCGACAAGTGTAGGCATGCAACTCTATTGTCCGGTTTCGTCTGTTTCTTTCAACAGTACATACATCAATACCTCGAGCATCCGAAGCATTGAGCTCCAACGTCATGGACTTGTACGCCTTGATTCCGTACATTCGCTTAGCGGCAGCAACAATGGTGGACGTCTTTCCTGCAAATGTGACACAGCAAGAGGCTTGAGTAAGTAACCTTTATGGCGAATGAAGTTATCATCCAAAGATCAGAACGAGCATCAAACGCACCTGTACCCGGCGGACCGTACCTGTAAATATAAACAAGATTATGAATGGCAAGGGATGAAAGACACTGATTCGCATGGGCGCATTGAACGACGAGCGACGTTTACAAATCTCTTGCTCTTCCATAGACGAAACATGAAACAATTTAACCAGAAAAAGCGTCAATCTTGCTTTCAATTGGCGCATTTTGAAACTTACAAAAGTAGATGAGGAAGATTGTCGCTGTCAATGAGGCTTGTCAAAATGGAAACAATGTCGTCTTGTGCTACCAAATCTTCAAGCCTGCATTTGTTAAGAATATAAGACGCAAAAATGAACCATCAGTCAGTCAATATTCAAATACAAGTCAATTCATTCATTTACAGCATCGCTCGTATCATGAAACTCACTTTTCCGGTCGATACTTTTCAACCCATGGCAAGTTGGATCGATTGTCGCTTCCTGGATTCTTCGACGTGACAATCGGATCAACATCCATGGGAACTACTGTTTTGTCGTTACTTGTAACTGCTTCTGACATAACTTGTACGAAGAATCTCGAATGATGGTTACAGTGATGTAGGCGACTTGCTTAGTCTTTGATCTACCTTGGGCAGGGCCAGATTTCGTCATGGTGACGAAAGGCGCGGCGGCGCGCATTGGTGGAAGGAAGCGTGTCGCATCAGTCGTGATGCGACAAAGGCTACTTGGCAACACCCAACACAATGAGTTTTAAAAGTCGTTGCATCGTCCGGTCGCAGGGCTGCATCTTTGCTGCGATTTTGCCAATTTATAGTCTTCCTTCTATTTCTGCCACACCAGCAGAGGCTAATTCAATCCCAAGCTTCAACAGACAAGTTTTGCACTTTTATCATTTGAGATTACCCATCGGCCCATTATGGCCTGATTCTCGTCTCACTATTACCCTAATTTCCATCTACAGTAGCTGCATAGGCGGTAGCCAAGGAAATTATATTTATATCAGCGGAGAACTAGATGACCGCTCAGTATCATCCAATGCAAGACTCGTTCGCACTTCGCATCGTCCTCGCTTTGAGTTGGCTTCTGGCGGAAGCAAATGGGCGCAGTAAACGGCCACCAGGTACAAGCCAGCCGCTACAATAAACATGCTTCCTGGACCAAGAAAAGCTCCATCCTTGGTGTAATGATAGACGAATCGAAGAGTCACAGGTCCGAGTGCCGATGCTAGCGCAGATAGCGAATACAAAGCCCCTTGGATGCGTCCCTGTTCAGATGCTTCAACATTGTTTGCCTTGATAGCGGAAATAGTGGGAAACGACATGGCGCCAAAAGAGCTAATGGCCACGGCAACAAAAATGGCAGCCTTGGTTTTGGCAAGTCCGTAAATGACATTGTGGAGCGACCCGAGGCAAAAGCACAAGGTGACAATGTGCCGCTCTCCAATGAGGTCGTTCATCACCTTCAACACTACTCCCTGCACAAAAATGCCGAGAATGCCCATGATAAAGAACATGAGCGCAACGTCCTTGTCGTTGAACCCTAGTCGCTCTTCAATATAATAAATGAGCAAAGTTCGGTCGCCACTCGAAACTAAACCACTGAAAAAGGCGAGGGCGCTAAGCAAACGAAACAATCGATTTCGGTTCAAAATACTCAGCTCGTAGACGGGTCGTCGAATTGCCCACCAAACCTTCTGATTATTTGTTAAACCATCCACCATGTCTCGGCGTATCTGTCGAGCATCAGCAGCTTGAACAGGTGACAGCGTTTCTGGGAAGTAAACGACCGTAATCACGAATCCAATTGAAACTAACACGAGTGCCAGCATGGACGTTCGCAAGTGACCTAGCACCATGGCTAGGGTTGGCGCCAAGGCAAATCCCAAAGAGAATCCAGCAATCAATAGTCCAAAGCTTGGAGCTCTCCACTTTTGAGGCATGACATCTGATAGGGACGATAATGCAACCGTGATCCAGTTAACCAAGCCCGTGGCCACGCCAGCTGCGTAGTACCAATTGGGACTCACCGACGCATCAAGCTGTATCCAGACGAGCGTCAGAGGCGAGAAAAGTGACAAGAAGACTCCGAATACTAGAATTCCTTTGCGACCATATTCGTCACTCAATGATCCAATCAAGGAGCTTGAGAGAAACGTAATACCATTCCCGATAAGTTGCTCCATGGAAACAGCATTTTGAGCGTCGGCTGACCCTTGCAGACAAGCCAGTGGCTTTTCGTCTGATGCATAGTCGGCGCAGGAGACATCCCCATCGTAACCATCTATATATGAATGAATCAGTGAATGAGAAAGGGACTGGCTCTCTACAAGGGTGCTGACACGGCAGACTGCATCGTGAGTCATACGACCGAAAATCATCAACTTACAATGCAACCTCGCATATCGATCCGACATGACTGCAGGAACGACTCCAATGGTGGATCCAAATCCAAGCGCCAAGAGCATACAAAGCATGAGTATCTGCGGAGGTCCTTTGGATTTGACAAAGTCTCTCAGAAAGGATTCACTCACGTCACTCTCCAAAGGTTCCATTTCAGGAAGCTGATCAACGGATATTCTGGCATGGTGAAGCTTTGCTTCGTCGTTGAACAATTCATCAGACTCATTGCAATGTTTGTGCAAGGGCGGTGGCATGATCTATAATTTAGTCAGCGCGTGATTGTCGAGAGCGAGAGGGACGACGTGCGACGTGGTGGTTAATGCGTCAATGCAATGCGACAAGCTTCAAGTGCAAGCTCGTCCTTCGTCGCTGGGCGTTCACTGTTTTGTAAATTGAGTTACAGTATTCTTCTGTCTGTTCAACAATCTTACCAGCTTTGCTACAAGTACAGTATGTATGCTTCGAATCACATCGAACAAGATGGTGGAAGCCGGACTGATTCATCCGACGCGAATTCCCATCCGTATCGCAGCCTTGAGAACCAGTCAGACAAACAGTTGAAGCCAGTCGGACATAGCTGCATAACCAGTCGGACTTTAACTGCAGTCGAAGATCCATCCATTCCACAATTCCGGCAGCGCACTTCGACCTGCCTTGCTCATTGTCAGCATGAACTTGTTTAGCTCCTCCGTAAAAGTCCTGCGCAGAGTTGGATGGACTGCTGCCCAAGCGAATTCTCCGATCCGGCACCCTCGGTTCATTTCATCGACGAGAATACTTTTGGAAAAGAAGACGATTGTTGTTCCATCCATGGGAGACTCCATTACAGAGGTAACTGATAATGATTTTTCATGTATCGTATAAAGGTTTTGACGTTATTGGTAGTGCCTGACAAGCAGCTGGCAGCATGCTGCATACGGTTCGAGTAATACCAGGTGTTACGGACAAACACTACGTCTCACCATTGCCATTGTTGCGTCTTGCTCAGGGAACCATTGTCGAATGGACCGTACAAGTCGGACAGGCTGTCAAAACCGATGACGTTGTCGCGCTCGTTGAAACAGACAAGGTTACAGTTGAAATCAAAGCGCAAGTTGATGGAGTTTTGACGCAGCAGTTTGGGGCAGTGTACGTATTACTCGAACTATCTTGTTATTTACATAATACTTTATCAGCCGACAGATCAGATTTGACCCATATTTGATGCCAATCATGCAGGGACGAGACGATAGAAGTTGGTGGCCCGCTTTATGAGGTTGAAACCGAAGGATTGGCCTCGGCCTCGGATGCCGCTTCTAAAGACACATTGGCGGCGGCTCCTGCAAAATCGCCTACCAAGGAGCCAGCATCTGCTGACAATGCAGCATCCAATGATTTGACGGCGCCCAGTGCATCCACTTCAAAGGATAACATTGCAATTACGACGGAGTCAAGCTCGTCATTGGCCTCGCGCGAACCGTCCATTCATTTCCTAGGAAAAGATGGATGGGCCGTTCGCAAGGCTGGTGTCGAGGAGCAAGCTTCTTTGGCTCAACAACAAGCAGCTGCTGCTAATACTGGTCCAGGCAAGCCACATGGCGTTACGGTCATTCAGGATGATAAGGTGTGTCATCCAATGTATGGACGACCGCCATTTACCGACGAAGAAATGGAAGCGTTGCTTTGGGGTGGAGCCAATTTGGTTACGGACTGGAAGATTAAGAATTGAAATAGTATTCATTATCAGTCTACCTTTGGAATAGCATGTTGGAGGTGCACATGCCATCAGTCTATTAATGCGCCAACGTGCTTGACAACGCCCCATGCCCCACTGACGAGACCGTTCACATCGCGCATCGCTCCCGGTGCATCTAGCGCGATGCGTCAATTGCGTGTTATGCCCGCGCCGCTCATTCACATGCTGGTGTAGACGACTGTCTCGTTGGTGTTCCTCCAACGCAGCTCCTCGCTAACGAGTTATTATGTTATACCTCGAGAGTCCATGGTCCATGAGTGCGTTGTCCATTTGTGTACTACTTCCACCACAGTGGGAGTAACCGAAGCACAGCCGTTGAGTATGCATACTTACTACTGCCAGGCATATATAACTGAAAGTTTGTGTTGAAAGGACCTTCTATGTATTCTTAAGGGGCAATAATAATTTGTGCCGCCTATTTCGCCTGTGACGCCGTTGGACGAAGGTGCCCCGCCGCCAAAACTCGCTTGATCCGACCCAACAAACGCTCTCACACAATCGTTGGGCCTTGCACACTTTGCCTCTCAAGTCAGAGCAAGGGTGCGCTATTGCTCGGAGCAAAAGACAAAGAAAAGAGTTCTATTAATCAGGACTGGGCAGGTATGAGCGCTACAGTTGATCCCGAGAGAAGGTGCAGTATTGTTGCATGCTGCACCTCGCACCTCGTAGGCTTGCTTCTTGCTTGATTACAATTTGTCGCTCCTCGTTGTATTCTAAATTGTGAGCGTCGCTTCCTCGTTGAACCTCTATTCATCTCATACTTCTGTTTGTTTCAGCTTCTTTTTCTAGTGATCAGTGCATACATAATGAGAGCATCTTCTTTACACTTCGAGGATCGACATCCGAGAGGTGAACGTGCTGGTCTTGCTCGCAGCGGTTCGAGGGAAGAGGGATACGGCAGCAACCTTCATGACCGTGGTGGTCACCATCAATACATGCAGCAGCAACAGCCTCAGTATGGATATGAGCGGCCGGCCAAGAAGTCGTTTGCCTCGTCGCCACAGCAGCAGCCACGAAACCAATACCCCTCACAGTCAAGCTATCCACATCCACCGCCACAGTATCCTCGTCACATGTCGTCGCCCAGGACTTCTCGAGGACTACAAGCTGTCGTAACTTCCTCCTTTAGCGAGGAGGAAACCATGCGCCACAGAATGTTGTCTTCTGAAGAACATTACGAGACGCGCGAACGTGTTCATGAAATGGAACGAGAAAGTCATGATGAACGCGAGGAAGCCTATTATCACGAGTACAATGATGGATCAATGAGCACACAGAACCACCCTCATGCGTCCCCAGCGAGTCGTCAGCAGCAATACATTCAAAAGTCGTACTCCGCGGGCTACCAGAGCAAGGACGGGCCGCTCAAGCGAAGCTACTATCATCATTCGCATTTGAGTGAAGGTCCGTCAACAGCCGCAGTGATCGGCCAACTGCCTGCTGACTTTATGCCTCCAGCACTACCACCCAAGCGGATCAAGATAAGCGGTGGGTCAGCAAATAGGGGCGAAATCATTGTCACGCCACGAACGCACCATCATCCGGAGTGGTATGCGCCTCAAGGATCATGGGAAGCCGAGCAAGATGCGTATTCCAACCTGAATCGACGAAACTCGCGATCATTTCCGCCGCAGCAGCAACCAGCATGGGCGTATCAGCAGCACACTCCGATGCGGCATCTTCGTGAACACGAATTGGAAAATGTTGTCGTCAGGCCGAAAATGTCGCAGCCTGTGGACGAGAGCGAGGAGCACCGGTCCTCAGCCTGGCAACCGATGGCTTCACCGCCGCCACAGCAGTGGGACGGTGCCTCGTCAAGAGTTTCGTTGCTGTCGCCACCAGTGTCTACATCAGCGCAAGGCTATCGCTACTGGGAAACAAGACAGGAACAAGCCTTGGATCATTCTCCGCGTGGGACTTTCGAGACACATCATCATCATCATTCGCAGGAGCATCTGCAACCACCACAGTATTACAACCCGAGTCGGCAGAGAGGTTTGAAAGACAAGATGCAGCTCGTCGTGGATGCAGCCGCCGCCACTGGGGACCATATTCCAAGCGAGAATCGTGATGGCTTGTTTCTCCTCGCACTTCCACAGGATCGCGTCTCGTTGAGTGAAACACTTTGCGTCGTCCGAGAGGTACGTGTGACTGTTTGATAGGGTATTTGATCGTCGCGTGATATGTGACCAAACTAACATTGATTGATACGATGTAAAACAGAACATAGAAGTGTTTACAGCCTCGCAGGCAGATGTTGACGCCCCAGCGCCAGGCCGCAAGCATGCCGTTGTAGTCGGTCAGGTCGGCCTTCGCTGCATTCATTGCCGTTACACGACCAAATGCAGCGATCGGGTCAAGCGAGCTGTTTGCTACCCATCATCTATAAAGCGTATCTACCGCACAGTAATCGATATGAAGCTCGACCATTTCTCGCAATGCAAGTTCGTACCGGAAACTCTCAAATTTAAGCTCCAACAGTTAAAGTCTGTGCAGACGAGAAGTACTGGCACCACGATGCAATACTTTATTCGGGCTGCGCTCGCGCTGGGAATGGAGGACAGCTCGAATGGTGTGCGACTTGCCCATGGTATTAGCACTACTGACGATACCGATACGAAGAGCTCGCTCGGTTTAAGCTCGCCACAAACAGACACCAACGGCCTGTCCCCGAGTTTAATCATTCACCGTACTGACTCAATTGGTTCCAGCCCTTCGGATGCGTCCAAGGCAAACGATTCTATGATGTCCGTGGAAAGCTTTGACAGCAACGGATGTCCTGACAGCATTGTTTCACTCGACAAATATTATGACGGCTGTGTTCCCCTATCGCTCCCAGAGGATCACAATAACCTTAGTCCGTTGCGATGCTTCCTTCGTCAGCAGGTCTGCGCCTTCTCTGCGACAGAAGAGGACATTGCGGTCCGAGTCCCGACAACATTTTCCATAGCAGTTGGCCAAACTGGCATTGGCTGCATCCACTGTGTGCGATGTCCGCCAAAGCAACGGTCAAATCGAGCCGTCTGCTTCCCTTTCTCCATTGGTCGCATCTACCAGTCTGTTGCGGACATTCAGCGCTTCCATTTCACTGAGTGCCGAAATCTCCCAAGTGATGTCAAGGAGAAATTTCTGGAACTCCAAAGTGCAAGTTCCAAGGGATCTAAAGGGCTTGCCACTCGTCAGTATTGGGTGGCATCGGCCCACAAGATTGGACTCGTTGATACAAGCCGAGGAATTCGGTTTGGCAGAGATCCATTGAAGCCGGAAGAGACTAAGGCGTTCTCGCTCGATATTCTAGCTCAGGCAGCCTTTTGTGTAACTACTGCTGACAAACCCATTGTGATCCCGGAAGACAAAGAAGCAATTGCAGAGTTCCTCTATGTTGTCATGGAGCAGTTGCAGCCCTGCCAATTCACCGAAGCTGACCGTAACAAGCGCCGCCTTAAAGAAGTTGGATGCACCGGAGTCGAATGCAAGCATTGTGCTGGTCAGGTGGACAGCCGAAAATTTTTTTGGTCGAGCGTGAGCGCTGTCGAGTCGAACTTTGTGTCCGTGCACACACATATGCTCGAATGTCGCATGGTTCCGGATAGCTTGAAGCAAAAACTAATTCATTTAAAATCATTACGAAAGGAGCAGACAGTTGCTTTGAAAACCGGTTCGCAAAAGGCTTTCTTCGCTCGGGTTTGGCAAAGACTTCACGATGACGACAACAGTTATCATCATGTCTTCGAGGGGGACGCATCACCTTCAACGTCAAAGACATCACATGCGGAGGAGGAAGACCGCGATGATGCTCCCTCTCGTGAAAATAAGGAGTTGGAGGAAATAGAAGAATACTGTGAGAACGTAGTGGGCGTATAATTTCTATTCTTGAGCCTGCTTGAGTCGCTTTTCCTGCTCAAGCAAGGCGGCATAATTTCTAATATACATTAAAATGTCTGCGGGAGTTTGTAAAGCTTTTTTTATACATACTGGGCCATTAGTAAATGGCTAATGAGTAGTCAACAACGATTCAGCTGCTTGTATCGCTCATCACCACCATCCGCGGTACTTTCACGAGACGTTTCGGTCGAAGTGTTCATGCCGTCAGCGTCAATACTTTCCGTCCGGCTAAAAATAGCTCAATCTTGCTCTTTATGAGGCTTTGGTCAGTCTGTCGGTTCTTCGCGATAGGGAGTTCCGCCAACTGATCGCTGTGCAACCGATGGATGTGACCTCCAGTAGAAACCGGAAAGGCCACTGATCGTAGCTTCATTTGAGGACGCCAACTTGGACGCTCTCACATTGATTTTACTAGAGTGCCTTGACAAAACGTCCACGTACATAGTAGTGCCTTCTTCACTACCTATAGTATTCCAGTGTTGCGAGTGACGCCAAGGCTTCGATTGCGATGCGCCATTGGAATCGAACTTATCGATCAAATCCTTGATGCTTGAAAATGAAATGTTGGTGTGCTCTGATACGAGCGAGCTACCTACGTCAGACGCTGATGTTGCCTTGAGCTGTTTAATAGCGTGGTCGCCTCGCGATGTACGGGGCTCAAGCGCTTCTTGATAGTCATTCGCTGGGCAATGTATCGAGTCACGAGAGCAACTGTTCCATGACATTGAAGACAAGCTACTGCTTGTAGGCTGACGTGCCTCTGGATGGTCGAATGGATATATTAACCTCTCCCGGCTGTTTGAAATCGTTTTCTTTTGATGTTGCGCCGTGACCGGCTTCGTATCTGACGTTTCAGGGTCGAGATCTTTGGAACAATAAATGGATCTAACGTGGCTTACCGCACGAGCGGGAGGTAACGGTGTATGGTCTATAGTGGAAGAGATGTCGCTGCTCCATCGAACCTTATTCTGACGTCTGCTGATACAATCACCAATTGTCATTGAATGCCTGTGCAGGTCGGACATGTTGGTACTTTCACGTGGCCGCGGAGCACTCATGCTGTAATTTTTCGATGACTTGCACGCAACTGGAGGTGGAATCGTCGAAGTGCGTGCATTCGATGATACCCTGGGTATTCGTGTGCCATTGTTCAGCGCTTGCGCCCGACCAAGGACTGATCTATTCAATAGTATAGCATTTGCTGGGTTCTGCCAGGTGCCGGGAGTTGATACCGATCGAACTCTTTTCACTTTATCCTCCTCATCACACGTGTCAATGGATCGAAACAAATCCCGCTTGGAATAATGTGGTTGGGTCCGGGCTGGATCAATGCCCGGTGAGCTGCTCCGAAAATTATGCGATGGGCGGGTTTCACTAGCATGGAACAATAGTGGGAGCTGCAGCACGCGCTGATCATCGACCGTATCATCGGAATTGTGCCAGCGCATATGATGAAGAGTCTTTCGTCGTATGGCTGCTTCTTTGTCGTCATGATGCGTACATCGAAATGCTTTATATGCCGTTTCCAAACGGCGCTCAAGTTTTGGAGGTTCCACAAGCATGTAACGCATGGTCGGTGACGGTGATGCCGGCTCCACTGCATCTTGTTCAAGCAGTAAACTAACATCAGGACAGCAATTCAGATTGACTAATTCTCGCTGATCTCTCGAAAGAACCTGGTTGCTCTCGAGCTCGGCGATGGCCACATTGTGCAAATTTTGGACTACGCTGTTAACTCGACCCCAATCCTTCATCTCTATGGTCGTATCATTGTCCGTAGAGCTAGACTCTGATAAGATGGGCGGCGAAAGGTTGGAACTATGTGAAGCGTCGGAAAATGTAGCTTCTAGTTGTGGCAACACGAACGGACGAATGCCTATGCGGTGCTCACCAACCGAGACGAGGTCATTGTCTTCGACATCGTCGTGCTCATCGCCACTATATTCACCTATACTGTCGCATGAGTCGGCATCCATCGTATTGACCTGTAATCCGCTAGAAGCGTTGGATGTTTCATCGTCAGTAAAAAAGGCGTCCGAAACGTCATCTTCCTTTTCATCGTCTTCGTTATTTTCATCCGCATCCTCCATCACGGCCGAAAGACAAGGCGCAACGCGAGTCGGCATCTTCTTTTTGTTGCTCCGCCTTGTCATGATTGGCAGTAACTGCTCTTGAACGTCAAACTCTTGCTCCAAGCTGTCAAAGGCGACCAATGTGCTGCTCCAACTCTTCTCGTCAGTCTCTGCGACCATCTTGTTTGAGGCAGCTCCGCAGTTCAGCTTGGTTATGCGAAGCAGGAATTTCTGTCTACTTTTCGTTAATGCATCATCACTTGTTGTAATGCGCGCGGCGCGTCGGGGTCTCTGCTTCTCGAGGCTACGAGGCATCATCATCACCGTGGTTGAAACCGATGACGAAGGACTTTTCCCTTTCATTGTCACCTTCGACTTACGCTCAAGAAGCTGTTGCGGCACTAGCAACGACGGAAGCATAGATGACAATTATTTGGTTGTAGTTGGGTAATAGATGGTAGATCCAAGAGGTGTGACAGAGACTCCTTCCAACCGCAATCCATTCCGATTTGTTCCGTGAGATCAAATAGTTGAGTCGTCCGTTGAATATCCGGCTGCCTCGGATTCGGCCGTTTCAAAAATCTCAACGTCATCAATCGGTACTCAAACTATCGCCTATTCATGCACTCGTGAAAACTGTCTATGGCTATAACAGAAAGATGCAGCGCTTGTGAAAACGTTACATTAAAGTGTAGATAGAATAGCTGTTTCGTGAAAAACTGCTACTTTTCATTTTTCCTGTTCCGTTGATCGACAACTTCCGATGGAGCTCGCTAGAAACCGCCGTGCAGCTGTTGCGCACTGACTGCTCGCTGGCTCTCGCACTTGCATACACCTCAGTATCGGATCACGACTTACTCTCAAGCAACAAGTCAAGCACTGTTTCCTCCTACAAAGAAAGCATGCGATACGATTTGTCATTTTTCCTTTGCTGCTGCAAATCCTTTCTCGGTTCCTCCTCAAAAAAGGACGAGGAGAATTTTTACGCCCTGCTGCAGATTGATTCCGACGCCTCGCCCGATGAAATCAAGCGGGCGTATAAACAGCAATCTTTAATCATGCATCCTGACAAGCTTGCGCAAAAAGGTCTCCAGCCGACTCCAGAAGACCATCTGAAGTTTACGCGCATGAAGGAAGCGTACGAAGTCCTGTCGGATCCGCACAAGCGCGAAACATACGACGCCATTGGAGAGCGAGGAATGAAATGGCTGGACGAGCCGTTCAGCATCGATCCCCAGGAATTAGCGCATAACTTTGCAACAAGTAGTGTTTTGGATCGGAGCAAAATATTTTTGATTTTTGTGGGAATTGCAGTCACCGTCTTGCTGCAACCAATACTAATTTGTCTGCATGTTGATGGAGCCTTTGGAGAGGACGCAAATTGGATGGCAACACTGACTCCACTTTGGATATGGAATGTTTTTATTCTAATATACCATTCGAGAGTCATTGGTATGGGACCCATTCCAAAACCCGATCATGTTCCAGCGGATGATTGGATAGATCCGCTTCCCATGCAAAAGCGCATTCTCTCCTGCGCTCGCTTCATTTTGCTTTTTCTTTTCGAGCTCCTGGCAGCACTTAAACTTGATCAGGTGGTTTTTCTACCATGGACCTTTATATTTGTGCCGCTATACGTTTGGGAGGTCTCATCGCTTTACAAAAAGTTGCCATTGGCTCGCATGAGAATCGTTACAGTGGAAGACTTGGAGGCGGCCCTTGGCAAGCCTTTCTCGCAATTCTCATTCGCCGAAAAGGAACTTATTGCGAACAGATACTCGGTTGTCCCGTCGACAGAATCAGCCGAGTTTCTTGCTGCGCAGAAACTGAAAACAAGGGCTCGGCATGACATAGTTCAGTCAATGTTTAGGATCGCCTTTTGTGCCTGTTTATTGGTCCGACTCGATTTGCACACCGACTGGAGCTGGTGGATAGTATTTTTACCACTGTGGGTTATGATGTTTCTGATATGCTACACTAATTGGCAAGCCTTTGCCGAAGTTCAACGCAAGGCGCACGAAAAGGATCCAAACTTGTTCGTGCCTTCGACCGATAATGGGGCTTCGCCCGACGTTGAGGCAGGATACGGAGCTGTTGCGACGGATGGAACGGCAACTTCTGAACAGACGCAGCAGCAAGCCCCGAAACTGTCCGACCAGGAGAAGGAGGAGCTCAGAGCGCAAGTCGTGGCAAGCAGCTCCAAACTCTGCAGCAAGTGTTGCTCGCTTGGATTCATATTGATTGTCGTTGTATTGTTTGTTGCCAAGTTACAGGGCGCCCACTATTCAGCCGTGTGGATTATCAGTCCATTTCTGCTCGTTGTAAGTGTCCATGAGTTGTGTGGAGTAGGTGCGCATATGGTATCTAACCATCGTTCCTCCACGAATGTACTGTTGCTTTCGACTACAGATAGGCTTGATTCTATTTATTCTTGGATGCGCCATTTTTGGCATTTCTGAAGTGCCTACGGACGGTATAGATTTTGACTTTGAACCGTTTGGCACCGACAATAGTCGACAACAACCGAATACTGTGTATGCGGCCACCGACTCGCCTACGATGAGTGATCCAGTCTATATTCCGCCTCCGCCACCAACGAATGAAAAAATAAATAGATTAAGTCCCATGGACAAGTCAGAGCATATAGTGGCCATATCTGTCGAAGATAATGCTGCTGCGGCCGTTGTGGCTAGTTTTAAGCCGGCAGAAACCTCAGACAAGGAGATCAACGAGCTGGATTAGATGTGTCGCCGTCACTCAGATCGCTCTTTATATATTATCAAGTGTTTAGATAATTAATAACTTTATTGTTATATATTGTTCATGGACAGGCAAAAATGAAATGGAGCAACTACCACCTTCGAGGCAAACGAATGCCTTCCTTCTCGCATACGCCCTTAAATATATCGTCCAGTTGGTCAATCATCAATCTGTGTAAAGAATATGGGTAAGTGTGCTGTCCAATTAAAGACATGCAATCATCCGCGACGTAAACGCACCGAGCAAGCGCAGCAAATTCTGAATCGTCTTCGTTGTATGCAATGCAGTTGTCAAATATGAGCAGCAGATCCACTCGAAGTTGGTCAGCACTATGATACCACGGCAAACGATCTTCGCGAATGGTACGAAAATCCATAGGCTCTTTAATTGTTTTTAGATAATCCTTGGCAACTTCTGGAAAAGCCTCTGCCACCGGAACAGCAAATATTCCTTCCATATCTTCCGCCTCCTGGAATGGAAAGATACATGAGACGTAGTTTGATCGCCCATTCGGAAATTTTGTTCTAAACGTACCAATTTGTCTAGGATGGCAGAGCCGACCGCCGTTATCTTCTTCTTGTCAAGAAAGGCCCATGATTTGCCGCGCGTCATTGCGGGAGCTGGTGAAGGAATGGCAAATTTTAGACGTTTCGTTGCTCGATTTGAATTGTCTAAATAAAAACAACAAAATTTGTTAGTGTTAGCATTGTTATAATATAAGAAACCCATATCATTCGCGGAGTATACGGCTTACCTGGCTTGTGTCTTTTCGGTGGTTCTGCCTCGTGCGATCCATCAGAGTCGCTGCCGTCTTGGCCTTCCTCGTCAAATTCTGACGACGACGGATCAACATATGACTTTTGCGTCATGCGCCTTCGACCAACAGCGCAATTTGGAGATGTTACTGCTTCTGGCTGCAACTGGCGGGCCGCTGCGTCGTTTCGGTGCAAGCGCGTGTTTGCTGCTCTTCCTTTCGTCCGTGTTACTGAGATAATACTATCCGAGCACTTCTCTTCGACTTCATCTCCACTTTCGTTAGAAGTGCGAGATGCAAATTTCGATCTCGATCGGAGAGTTGTAACAATACTTTTACGCGTGCGATGGACTCGCGTTTTGGATATGCTTTCTTTCTCCGAGTTTTCGCTGTCACTTTCCTCGACAACTTCCTCCTCGTCGCTGTCGTCATTTGCGCTATCCACTGCTGCCTGAGTGTAAGAAGTAGAAGACCCTAATCGACCGCGAGAGGACACGGGTGATTTGTGAAAGCGCGTGCCTCGCTGTCTGTGTGTACTACTTTGACGAGAGCTTCCACTGACAGAACCATTCTCGCCTTCACTTTCACTGGTGTCGGATGCTTCATCACTATCGCTATTGTCCTCGTCAAGTTCATCGCTACTATTCAGCCGATGTTGATTCCGAAAAGGCGCTGCTCTCGGAGATGGCAAATCTACATCGCCCTCCGTATGATTAAGGGAAGTACTGCCGTGGCTTCGAAGGGCAACTGCACTTCGACGGCTAGCTTCTAATTGTCGACTAGCTCGTCCGAGAGAATCAGCACCATGAGCCGGCTGCCGTACTTGTCTTCGAGAAGACGGTCTGCCACTGACTCTTTCTAAAGTGGTCCTATTCGTCGCATCTCCGCCTGCTCCCCTTAGTCTGCCATTTCGCATTGTTGATTGACGGGTATCGTCAATATCATGTTGACTGAAATTGTCGACAGTGGCGCTGCGAGCAGACCCCGTCCGACCCAAGCCCAATCGACTGCGCCCACCACCATGGCCAATCTGCCACAAACTTCCGTGCGCGTGGTCGTTCGCAGCCGCAGTGTCGTCAAACCTTCCAACCTGACGAGTTGAGCGACGGAGTCCACTACTTTCGTAACCTTGTTCACGTGACTGCTGACGCCTAGCGGCTCGGCTGCTCCTCCTACTTAATTGGGTCGCAGATGGCGGCGGCAAGGCAAAATCTTCCAGTATAGAGCGGTTGCGAACAGCTATGCGAATAGAACTTTCATTTCTTGTAGCTTCCGCTGGTATCGGTCCGGCCAAAAGTGAAGCATTCGCTGCAGCGACGGCACGAAAATGCGCCAAACATTCACGTTGCTCCTCCGACAACACCGTCTCTTCAAACTGCTTGACCATGTCATCAGCCAAACGTGTCATTGGATCATGATCTCCATTATACTTGGCACAATTATCGCGAATTAAACGAATGTCCGATACGAGGCTCAGGATGCTCCCGTAATAACCAGCGGCAAGTCTTAGAGAAACAAAGCTTAGATCCATTGGAATTTCAACTCTAGTAGAATAGTCCGAATACTGAGTTTCGTCCACTGGGCCTCCAAAAATGTGTTCGACTTGGTACTCGATTCCACTAGCGTTTGAAGAAGCCAACGTCAAAAGTTTCGTCAGCGCATCATGCGCTGTGTGCGCTTCTTCGTCACTGAGGCGTGGTCGACCGAAATTCCTTGGATCCGCGCCCACAAGAGTTATTTCCCAAGCACTGACTTTGTCTGTGTCGGAGCTACTCGCCCACGTTACCTCCAATGCGTCGAAACCACTTTCATTCAAATCGTCATCGTCAATAAGGCGCTCTATATGCCCTCGCCATGGCACAAACTCCTCGTCTTCCATTGCCGTATTCGCAGTACTATCAGATCTATACATGGCCTCGATTTGGGGATGAGGAACCTCGTCTAAATGAGCTAGTGCGCCATCAACCAGTGCAGTACGTGCCATGAAGAGCTCAATAGGTATCAAATAATCCGGTTCATCATTTTCGAACAAGCTCACCTGTGCAACATGAAAAACTAGAATGAGGCATTTTTAATCTCAAAACACAACCGGATCGCGATGATGCATACCTCGAAGGAATGGCGAATCGTCGAACTTGCGAAAGCAGGGCAAAATACGCCCTCCTGCGACAACACTGGCAATCCTGTCACCTCCAGCGTGAGAACAGCAACAATGCTCTTACACCGAGTATTACTGTTTATGCAATAAAATTATTGAGCACCTTAGACGAACAAGGGCGAAAAAAGCGACAAAAAGGATCTCAATAAACTCACCCTCGCTTGTAATACGACTTAAAAGGAAATCGGTATCGCACATGACGTATACAACACTGCAAAACTGGCCATGCTGCTCCTTCCGGCCAATTCTGCCATGGCGCTGAAAGACTCGGAAATGCAACAATCGTTTCTTGGTGTGCTCGTGGTATATAGACAACTGTGTCACCAAGCTGTGGCGAGTAGATTTTTGTGCCAGTGTACGACGAATCTCCTTCTGGGCGACGCAGCCAGGTCCTTGATAATGTGCGGGCTTCTCGCTCGCTTCCCATCCGGAAAAAGTATGTCTCGTAATCGCCTGCGAATGGTCCCGAAGGGTGATTGTTTGTGCTCATGTACTCGAGTACACCAGCGCCAGAATCGTCGTCGTCGTCATCGAAAGCCCTGCGTCCTGACCGTCGAGGGGCATTAGAATCGTGACTATCGTCATCATCGTCATTATGCTCGTCATCGTCAGAATCTTGCAAAATCGATAACCTTCCGAGTCTACCTGACGAACGCCGCTCTGAGCCAATAACAAAATCTTCATCGTCACCATCGGCGTCGTCGTCGTCAATCCCATCGTCGGGTAGATCATTAAAAGCATCTCCCCAACGCCAATTGCTCGACAGTCGACCGCTATTTCGAGGCGAGGAAGCTTGCGACACGCTCACCCTCCCGCCGATCCCTCCCGTCGATGCCGCAACGGCGGTTGCACCAGATCCATCGCTGTGCAGCATGATGGCCGATTTCAAGTCGTATTGGCTGATTATATTGCCTCGAGACAGATACTGAACCTGATACGATGCGCTTCTTCGTGCTAGCATCTGCATGCGAGTGCATCTAGCAGCTCGTTCTTCGAGCGGCAACGGGCCGACCATAGTTCGAAAGCTATCATTGACATAGTCGGGCCAAGAAACATCTCCATGCGCTCGGCGGACTCCTTTCGGCGCCAGGTGGGGCGGCAATCCTGATCCTCCCTCTACACAATATCCATGAGCATCATACTTCAAATCGTAGTAGTCGTTGCTGAAATATTGCTCTTTCATCCATCCAGGAGTTGTCCATTCCTGGACTGCTGATCTGACCAGAGCACAATCAAAAAGGGACACTCGCCCGCTGTCGTCGGTTACAACAAGAGACGTTCCATCGGGAGAAAATGCCCCGTCCAGAAAACCACCAGTTTTCCCACAATCTTGCGCTTCGGCTGGACCAAAGTCGATCTTATTACTAAAAGTGAAAAAACAAGTACCTGCATCAGCATCCCACAGCTTCAGCACGCCGTCAGAACCAGCAGAGCAGAATATTGTCGAATCGGTAGGATGCGGAACGACCACTGGACACTGCATTGAGTGAGCTCCGTGGATACCAAGAAGACAATCACCAGTTCTGCTGTCCCAAATAAATAAGTACTGGGAACCAGCTGCAATTTTCGAGATGCGTTGCTTTATCGGTTCACACTGCGAAGTTACTATCTTAGAATCGTCGCAAACCCAAACAGCGACGTCGCAGGAAATAACAGATGTTCGAACCGGTCTCCGGCGAGGTCCATCCAGCACAGCTGTGGCAGTCGTCGATACTGGATGGGTAAGCTTGATAACAATATGCGTAGAAGTAACTTTCGTAACCTGAGGCGACGCTGGATCGGCATTCCAGGACCATATGCGTACAATACCATCCTTTTGACTAGCTGAAAGAAGGCGATCGCCTCTTGATGAATAATGTAAATCTGTGACCGCACTAAAATGTCCCTTTAAATCGAGCAAATGGCGAGAATTCGTTACACCTTCGCGAGCAGTCTGTAGTCGCCGACGTGTGTATCCTTCTTCTTCGTACAGATCAATTCCAAGGTGCTTCATGTCTACCTGCCGAATTCGCTCATCGTCTTCGTCCTTCCAAATGCGACATATCCCATCATCTGATCCAGTGGCAAAATGCCCACCATGCGGGCAACGGGCGACACATATAACCTTGATAGGTGAACGGCGCGCTCTTGTTCCCGGTCCAGCAAGTTGTTCTTCCAAGCTTGCTCCGTGACGCAACTTGTCCAATAGCTGCACTCCTTCGTCAAGTGCATCATTGGCTACAAATTGACCAAGTTCGGCGAAGTCATTTTGTTGCTCCAGCACGGCACGAATCGGAGAGTCGTTCTCTCTGGGTGAGGGTGGTAAATGCGGAAAAGAATTGGATACACCAGCACCATTGTTCACAGCAGCTGCATCAATTAACGGTTCATCCAATCGGACAGGTAATGGGGGCAGTGGCGGCTCTGAAAATGCTCCATCAGCCGCGTCAGATAAAGCTGCAGGAGATGCTTGCAACTCTGCAGTCGTCTCGGTTAAGTTCAATTGATACTCAGGCCGCTTGCCAATGAAACGTCGATATCGTCTTAAGCACGCCTCACGAACATCCCAGCATCTGGCGTGCCCATCTGCCGCCGCCGTCACCAACCGATACGGCGTTGTTGTCGACCATGATACCATGTTGCAACCATCCTTGTGACCCCGCAATATTGCCACTGGACAACCATCTGTCAACCCCCAGATGCGGCAATCACCATCCTCCGATGCTGTTGCCAGAAATGCGTTGTCGGATGAAACGTCAATATCATTGATTACTCCGGCATGCCCACGCAAAGTGCAAACGAGAACTGCGCCGCGATGGAGGCTTGCATGATTTATTGTGTTGCCTTTTGGCCTTATATTTGCCCCCAAGCAAAATAACTTTGCAAGGTAGTCATCGGCACCCGTGATAAAGTATTGGCCCGTCCGATCGAACCGAAGACAAAAAACCGGGAATGCCAAATGCGTATTAATTGTTACTGCGTGAGAAAAGCGCGACTTGATGATAGCCAATCGATTCTCGCGCGCGACAGGCTGAGGGTTTACGATGCCTATAGAGCGATAACCTTTGCGTCCATTAGGCCGAATAAGACCAGCTTGGCGTGCTAAAATGTTCCGAACAAGTGGATTGCCTAATTTGCCTGGCTCCAACGCCTCGGTAGCTAAATCTCGAAAGCAAGCAATAGAATGTTGCAGCACTACAAACATTTCACGTGCAGCAGCTTCCAAATTCACCAGCGCCAATGCGTCCAACCTAATCGCAGGTTCAAGTATACCAAGCTGTCGTTCCAATTGCTGAATGACTCTATTTGAATTTTCCTCCGACTCCTTGACTTCATCCAGCAGTTTGAGTTTCGTAACCATGTCCGACTCACTTCCATCCATACTCAAAATGTTTCCACGCCGCTGTGCCAATAAGTTAAGCGTGTTGCGATGCATGGCAATAGACTTGCGCAATGTTCGCCTCAATGTTTGGTTGCGCTGCAAATTGTTGCGTGCATTCAAAAACTCTCGGAGACTGTTCGCCGCAGTGGTGGATTGCGCGACAATATCTGAAACAAGAGTTACGGAACTAGCATTCTGTGTAGCAACGACAAAACCAGTGCCTGCTGGATTGTATCCTGCAGTAACTTTTCGCTGTCGATTGCTGGCGAATCGAACGACCATTGGTCGCTGCAAGGCGCTCGCAACAAATGGTCCGTCCTTATCCAAATTGTCATGCGTTTCATCCTGTGCAATCGCATCCAATAGTGTTCTACCCGACTCTGGATAATGTTTTGAGTGCTGAAATTGCTCTTGCGCCGCATCTAGTAAATGAATTGGTTTGGGAAGTGCTTGCTGACCGGAAACACTTCCGATCGTGGCCCCCTGCACCAATGATTCCAACTGATTTGCCGGCAAAGCTTTTGACCACTGACGCTTGGCATCCGCAAAAGTAGCTTTCCGGAACTGATGTTGTTGAGGCTCATCATTATCATCAACCATGTATTCGTTTTCGGAAGCGAATGACGACAAGTTTGGCTGAAAAGACATAAAGAGGTGACATGGTTAGCAAAGTGATCCGCGCCAAGTCTCATCACCTAAATTCCTTATGCTTACTCTCAATGCTGTTCCAAAGGCTCCCAAGGACGAAAAAGCGGCTGCAAGTTCCGATGCAGCGTGACGGATTCGAAGCAATGCTTGCTCATCCATTTCCGCTCGATTCGAATCACTGTCCCTTATTGCTGCTGCAGATGTTCCAGTCCTCCCTTCAGCTTGTTCATTGCTAGTGTTACTTGCACTTAGAGTCGTTCCATATTGAGCCAGCCAATTTGTTACAAGAAATGGAAGCTCCTGATCAATGTTCACCTGCACGGCCGACGGAAGAGTACTCGATGCAGCATGGCACGCCGAATTAACCTCTGACGTCTCGCCGCCCTCATCCATGATGAGTTTTTCCAAAGATCCAAAGAAAGCTTGCAGCAATCACAATTTTCACAGTTGGTCGTATATGTTCGGTAACGATGATTCACAGTCAGCACGACCATAATGGCGGCGCAGCGAGTTCGAGGTTGGCTTCCTTCCATGTGTCGCACTGCGGATCAATGCGCGGACGTCCGTTTTAACTCTAATGACTCCCTGACACGCCATCGGGAGTTGAGTTAATGCAGCTATCGGTACAGTATAAACCCAGCGACACTCTGGTCGAATGGACAATGACAGCAGACAGTAACTATGCTATATATACTACCAATAGGCACACTTTCGCAAAGCTTTGTCCTTGCAAAACATAACTTTATAATCCCTTGCGCAGCTCGTTCAATTCGCGCTTGATTGCTTTGGCTTGCTCAAATCGACGCTGACTCTCCTCCAAATGTCGCTCCTTCTCTCGAACAGTCAAGTAGGTGTCAAACTCTGCTCTCTTCTTGGCGCGAGCCGTACTACGTGGCTCGTAGCCGCTGCTGCTTGAACGGAACGACGTTGACTCATTCCGTGCTGTTGCTTCAGCAGTCGCATTGGGAAGCTCGTTCTCATTGCCGTTTGAGGAGGAAAACGGAGTTGAAAGCAATTTGACTCCCAGAAGAGAAGACACGGCAGAGGAAATACTTGCGGCACTCTGGCTTTGGGAAGTGTCGCAGGCATCGTCAGCTGTCGTCGCGGATGCAGGCACATTTTTACGACGTAAGCCCAACCGGGGCGACCAAGGCACCGTTGTCGGTCGAGTTGGGATGCGAGGAACACCCGAAGCGCCATTGGATCTTAAAGACTTTGGAATTGGCAAAGCTTTAAAACCAAAACTAGACTTTGAAGTTGGAGGCCTGGCTTTGACGCGCGGAGCATGCGACTGACCATTATCTGCCTCTTGCCGACGCGGACCCAATATGGGCGAGACTGGATCGGTAAATAGCCTCTTTGGCACCTTAGGTAGACCACTTAAACCACCACGACCAGCCAGTCCGGTAGTTTTTGGAAGAGGAAGGGCGGTGAACGATTTGACGGCGCCAGTCTCGGAAAGTGGTGCACCCAGACCCATGGACCGGTCAGATGGCCTTGTTAATCGTCGCAGTCCAAGAAGCGGGGAGTGAGGGACGGTAACTGGTCGTTTGTCCACTTTTGGAACGCCCAAACTCCCCGCCAAATCCAAATTTGGAGCTGGCCTCGCCTTGAATGTGTACGTGTTCGTAGCTTGCTGCTCCTTGTCCATCTCGTCCGGTTCGACCTCGTGTGGCGCACCATCATATTCAGATTGTCGACGCAGCATTCTCGCGGCCTCAATTCCTTGCCGATGACTCTTTTCCTTGGCAACCATATCATCTCGAGAATGTACGAGAGCCTTTTTACGTCGAAAGGCGGCTCCTCGAAGCCGATGTAGAAAGGCCAAGCTTGTCGCACCAAGTTCCTCCTGCGTCCGTGCAATTTCGTCGTCGCGAGCCGATCCAGTCGTCATGACGGACTCATCTACAGTGTCGAACTGTTCATGGTCTCCAAGTAAGTCAGCGTCCGCTTCATTGATAGCCATTGATTCAATTTCCCAATGAAGCTCTGGCGCTTCAAACTCTTGATCTGCTTCCACGACTTGCGAAAGGATGGCCTGCCGATGGCGAGTTTGTGAACTCTGGTCGTTTAAATCTTCGTCGAGCCTCTCATGAATGTTTTCTCGTCGTAACGACTCATGCGCAGTGCCATTTTCTTGGTTCCCTCCAGCAGAATGAAATGCGTCGCCACTACTGGTCGTCGATTCACCCGATACGGATGCTACATCTGGAGATACCGTCAAGAACCATTCTCCCATGTCGTGACTCGCTCGCAGCTCTCTCGAAAAGGCAATTGGACTGAGCAGGAGTTCGCTTCGATTTAACTGTAAGTTATCTTCGTTTGTTGCCGAATGAACGAGTCCTATCTTGCTTTCCACTGTGCTGCAATTCATCCACGATGCGCCGCTATTCTCGTGCGGACCAAGGGACGTCGGCAGAATCTCACCATCGCTTTGCTCTACTCGTTTGCCGTTCAAGTCTTTGTCGTTACATCCGTAAATTAAGACAGTCTCAGGAAGATGCGCTCCATCAGCCAGCAACGATGCATCAGCGATTGCATTGTTTTTAGACTCGTCATTTAGACTTTCGGGATTACATTGCCGCAAAATTTCCTTTCCGTCGTTTGGAAGTTCCATTGTTGAATCTGAATGCGTCTTTTTGCAAGTCTTACGGCGGTTTCGCCTCGATCGTTTCGCCATGGTCGATTTTTTGTTGTTGTGAGTGGTCGGCCGGCGACATGGCCGTTGCGATGCAATGTCGAACCGGTTCACGTTAAAATATTAGCTATTGGGAGAAGGCCAATAAGGGAGGATTGGCCAAATCTACTTGTACCATTGTTTGTAATATGTACTAGTCAAATTATATTAACAAGCTATATATAAAAACAATTTACAATACCTAAAAAACTTGGCTGAAAAGGAAAAGCGAATAGAATCTCATACCGACGAATGATGTCGCAGCGGCTTGTTACTTTTTGAAACTGCCGCGCCAGCCTCACAGTTTCGTGCACCTTTTGCAATTGCCATCGGTGAATAGCCGACCTTCTTTGCATTGACCATGCTGAGGCTAGAAGGATAAGTCTTGGTCTGTGGCAGCGTCAAAGCAAAGGAGGGTTCGATTTGGTGACTATTGGTGACAGGTGAGTGACAGGTGACAGGGTGAGACATCAATTGATTCCTCCGTTCTCCGTTCGTCCCCAAAGAACAAATTGCATGATTGCTCTTCATCATGAGACTCTTGCCCAGACACTTTGGTATATGAAGGAAGAAATTGTCAATCACAGATACCGGCGTTTTGCTGGTCTGTACCGACAGCCTTCGACTCGCTTTCCTTAAGGCTGACGTTTCATGACGACTCGTCGGAACGCAAATCGTTTGCTTCCATCGTTGAACGTTGATCGAGTCATGATTGCGATACAATTCTTGCTTGCTCACTAATTTAGTCAGTATGTGTTCAGGTTCAGGGATAACTAACATTCGCAGCTGCGCTGCGCAATGGCATACAATGCCTTCATCTGGCGGCCGTTCTCGCCTCGTAGCGGCGGCTCAGTGTATACTTCTCTTAATTCTGCTAAACCTTTTCAGTATAACAACCTTGCGTCAATGGTCACCACTGCAAACTTACGAAAAAAATGCTGATGCATTACCACGAGAGATCATACTGCAAGAATTCCTCATAGACAACCCCAACTGCCAATATAAGACTATGTTGCTGCGTCAATATCAAGCAATTGGCATCAATTTGACGAGAGAGCTTTGCGACGCGCTGCCGAAATGGTCCAAGGTTGTAAGACGACTCGGTGATCGACCATACATCTTGGGGCAAGAAACCTGTGCGCGATATTGCCAACGCACTGTGGAGCGAGGAGGGTTGCCGACTATTCGAATCGCCGGCTTACCAAACGCGGCAATGGACATGATGATTGAACTGCTGCACTGGACTAGCCAAGCTAGCTCTGACCTCAATAGCTCGAACGACCTGCTCGTTCCATGGGGAGTGCATACGCCACTTTCGGCAGCCAGACGCTCCCGACAATTCGATGACTCCATCTTTACTTTGGTTCTCGTTCAAGATCCACTCCAATTTATGAATTCGCTTTGCAAAAACCCAGACACCTTGCAGTGGAACCGCGGAAAACATGGACGGTGTCCAAACCTTGTGCCGACGCTAGAGGAGCGCCAATCAAAGCGGGAAACAAACTTTGGCGTCAAGTTACCCATGACGCTTGACAACAATCGAACTGCCTGGCGGCACTACCAAAGTATTGCCGATTATTGGGCTTCTTGGATTGAAGAATGGGTAACGGCAGACGTTCCTCGGTTGATTGTGAGGAGCGAAGATTTGTATATCTTTCCCGAGCAGGTAGCGCAAATTCTTACCGACTGCATTTGCACGAACAGCTCGTTGCGCCAAACACCTGCAAGAGTTGTCGAATCGTTGCTTAACATACAAAAGCTTAAGCAATTTACTTTGGCGAAACTCGACAACTCAGCGTTGAACTCAGCTGAGCTAATTCACCTTCAAACCACGTTAAAGTCTTCCATCATGAATGTCTTGCACTACGATGGTGTCGCCGACGGATCTTTCTTGTTGAAATACAAGAGTACGTCGCAGCGCTCGAGTTTGCATTCTCGCCGTTATTCGCGATGGGAAGCAAAATCGCAACAGGTGGACGGAAATCATTTAATTGAAGATGAGTTTATTTCAAAGTGCGAAAATGTTACTGTTTTTTTGTCGCAAAACTTACGCTGCGACAATAAGGTTTCCATGATCCAAGAGCTCGCATCAGCAGGAGTGTGCCCGGTGCCCGAATTTTGTGAAGTGCTTCCCTCTCGGCAGCAAGTAGTGAGCTTGTATGGCGACAAGCCCGTCGTTCTTGGTCTTGAAACTTGCCATGCCTACCGAAGGTTAATCGGGAATGAGCCACCCATGCCAAAGTTGACGGCGCTTTGGAACTCGGGATCTACGGCATTATCAACATTGTTTCTTAACAATATGCTGCTTTACGACAAGAAATGGAAAGTTGATCGAGCCACCGTGCCTTGGGGTAAAGTGAGTGTAGAGATAGCAGCAGTTAACGAAATTATTGTTTACACTAGCAACCGCTGACCTAATCTTGCTTTCATGCAGCATACGCCTCTTTACTTGAAGCATCGAAACACATTCCCTGCGAAAAATCCAGACAACAGAGACAAAATCTTGCCTGTAGTGCTAGTTCGTGATCCCATGCGCTGGATGGCATCTATGGTACGTTTAGGGGCTGAATGATACTTTGTTACAGCGCTTCGAGAATCTAACTTGCAACTAAAATTGCACAACGATGCTGCAGTGTCGCAGCAGCTACGGAGCAAAGTGGCGGATGGTAGGACAACGATGCCCCAATTTGATTCCAACTGACGCTGAACGTCAAGTATTGGGTTGGTCGGACGATGTGCGAACATTCGCCGTTGATCATTCCAACCTTCAAGCTCGATTCCGTTATCATACGCCGTATGATTCGCTTGCCGATATGTGGTCCACGTGGTATGGCGATTACTTGGAGGCAAAGTTCCCCAGGTAAGCGCAAGTAGGAGTGTAACTGACAGACGCTGTTGAATGACCTCCTCAACTTGTCCACACCCTTCTCGTAACAGACTCTTTGTTCGCATGGAAGATATGATCTTCTTTCCTAAACAAGTTATGAAAATGTACGCTACAAACAAATGTTGCATTATTACCATGGATTTTGCTGTGAGTCTCAAGCTCACATTGTCCTTTGATCACTTCTTATCAGCATCGGCGATTGCTCGGGCATGCCGATCCGCGAAAGGTTCCATTACGTAAAGGAACAAGGCAAGGATAAATCAAGTACCGACTTGGTGACTGCCATGATCAAGTATGGAACGAAGGATGGCCGCATTCCTACCAACCTGACGCGCGAGGAGCGAGAGTACTTGCGAACAGCGCTGGATCCGAAACTGATGCAACTATTGCATTATCCACAAATTCCGGTTGGCCCCAACGACGATAAAGTTTCCTTACTACCGTAGTTAACATTTATAGCTAGCGAATCATTTAGCGTTACGTTACTGCTTCATTTCGCTAACGTCAATGGCATTCTGTCGTCGGTCCTTGGCGCGCACCTTGAGACTGCTCTTGGGTGCCGCCGTGACTTGAAAGGAGTCAACAATTTTGCGAGCGATAGCTTCTGATCCTCCCTTCGTCCATCGATTAGCATTGGCGCTGACAACTAAACAGACAGCTCTGTTTGTTCCAGGCACAATGGTAGCAGCAAGAGTTGCTCGTCGAGGGATTTCAGCGTTGGTTGACTGCGACAAATTGCTAAACGCTAGATCAATAAAGCGATAGTTGCTCTTGCTGCTTTTAGTGTTCTTGATTTTGATGTCGGTAGGAGGTCCGTAGAAAGAGAATCGCCCTGTTGGATCGAACAAGCGTTCCGTGAAGAATGTTGCTGGCAATTCTTCGAGTGCTTTGGTTTTCGTTGATTTGGTGACGATGAGAAAGGCTGTATCACCCGATTTTGGATCACGACACTCGACGTCAAAGACGGTTCCCTTTGCGAGTGGCCATGGAGCCGCAAAACTCGCCAAGACAGCAGTTGGATCTTCAGTCGAACCAACCAAAAGCTCCGCCAAAACCCCGCCTTGAGCATCTTGGCTGAGGTCCGTGCCATCGCGGAAAATGACTCCAGTTTCTGGCCGACTCTTTCCTGCTTGACCAGAGACGCCCATGACCCCATTTGGATCAATGCCAGAACGAAGGAAACTATCGACGTCAAGTCTTCCTTCGGGCAAAGGTGCAGCGTTTACAGCAGAGGTCAAAGGAAACGATAATGTGCTTGCTGTTACGGCTGCGGAAACATCAAACAGCAATCGCCTGCGAGATAAATAATCAGAAGAAGCCTTGCTTGAGTATATTCTGGTATCAGTATTCATAGTAAACTGAGATAATGATGCTGTGGAAACGCCAGAAGTAAAGAATGCCGCAGTGCATGTTGAAGAACAAGCGAGCAGGATGCATGCGGCTACGGTGCTGGCGAGAAGAGGGAAATTACTCATGCTTTTACGAGTCTCGGGCAGTCGCTATCAATTTATCTATGTATAGGTTTGTGAAACAAGACAGACTTGCATTTGACAACTCTGTCAAGAGACAAGGATCGTGCGGCTAATAACTTACTGTAACTATTGGCCATTGTCGTCACAACATTCGCACGCATCCATCACGAGTACCGCTTCGACAAAGTGCTAAACCGATGCGATATTGCCAGCGATCTTGGCGCGCCACGACTATCGCTGGAAACGTTTCTTCGATTCTCGTGGCCCAAGCAGACCAACTTGTTGCGCGATTCTGCAAGTACCAGTAGCCCAAATCCTCACAACGTATTGCCTGCATCGAGCCTTAGCCTCAATTGACGTAATGCCTCGGAATACGCGATCCGAAAAGGCAGACGCGGCTGCTCAGCGTCGTCTCAACTTTGAATTATCAAACTCAACGCACGATGCTTCGCCTCTTGTTTCCACAACGACTCCAGCGACTCGTCCCAAACGAAGTACCACTAATGATTCTAATACAACAAATGTAAGCTCTCCTTTGAAGAAGAAGCAAAAGAATTCAGCAGTCGCTGTCACTCCAGAGGAACAAGAGGCAGCAGTCAAGAAGCGAGAGCAAGAAGCAACAGCAATTAGCAAGTACGTTCCAAAATACATTCACGCAAATGTCTCGTACAAGACCAAGGGAACGAGCAAGCTGGATCTAAACACAATCAAAGTCTATGAGTGGATTGAAGATCACTACGAGATTCCAGTCGATTTGGAGCAGCGTCGATCCTGCGGACCGCTCAGTGGGTCCTCCTACGAGGAGCGAGTCATTCAGCAGTATGAGCTGGGCAAACTGAAAATTAAAGATATTAAAGAAGAAATCGATTATGCCAAAGAGGAGCAGCATGCTGTCATCTGCACCTGCTGTGCCGAGACCGGGCATAAGCGAAACGATTGTCCGTCGTTAATTTGAGCGGATACACAATCGAATCGGAAAATAGTACCTCGTATTTACTAATGATCATAGTAATGGCATTTAAATCTTCAACTACTAGTAAGATGTTTCTGTTACTTTATACTATGCTACTGCAAGAATCAAGCAGACCGCCTCATTCTAAGAAGCAGATACGGTCAACAAAAGCCTGCAGCCTGTTGCTTCACGCATAAGACCTCGCGCAAACAAAACTGCTTCCAAATAGATAATCAGGGTTATTGACATCAATTTCAAGGTGACCGAAAATGTTTCTTGGCGCTAATATCGTTAATCAATGCTTACATAATAGAATGTTGATTGGCTGCTCGTTGCCGTGTTGCTGGTGCTGGTCCCTTCCAAATCGGCCATGAGCAGCGCTGGCACAATCAACCACAATTCTGTTCTCATCAACATGCTTACATCTCAAGAAAATGATGGTCAGACGAGTAAAAGGCAAAGCAGTAGCGATGACGGATGACGAATGACGAAAACTGGCCTGGGCGAGCAAAAGTTGACTCGTCGCTGCTTCAAAAAGCAGTTGGTCAGCAATGTCCAATGCACGTCGTCGCGATGTCGTCATTCCTTTGTCTCGGCGACTCGCTAGACGCGAACAACCTTGCGTGCTGAAAAGCTGGAGCTAGTCGCGACGAGCATCAACCGGCACATCATCATCGGCCTCGAACCGAACCTGAATACTCCAGCCGAGCACGTAAAGAATGGACTCTACTGTTGAGCTGGTTTGACACCTCGATATGTAAACATTGGATCGACCACCGAGAAGGGAAGTGACGGTTGTTGCTCCGTGCTCCTTCACGAGTCTGCTGTTTGTTGAGAAATGATGAGATTACTTGGAAGTCGAGCTGTTTGCTTGATGTCTTGTTGTTTCTGTTGCCATTCGATCGCTCCAGACTCTATGAGACTTTCATCTGTATGTGTAGCAGCACCAGCTGACGGACTTCCTCGCAAAACAATCATTCATCATCTCCTCATCTCCTTTTAGCTTAAAGCTGCGTGATACTCGGTAAGTAAGGAGAGGACCAATGGTGGCGCGCCGTACCAGCCTGTATCGTGGCTTCAAGCAAACATTACGTCACCAGGCAATAGCACGAAACGAGTGCCAGTGTCAATTACGTCATCAGGCAATAGCACGAAACGAGTGCCAGTGTCAATTACGTCATCAGGCAATAGCACGAAACGAGTGCCAATGTCAATTACGTCATCAGGCAATAGCACGAAACGAGTGCCCGTGTCAATTACGTCACTAGGCAATAGCACAAAACGAGTGCCAGTGAGAACAGCGCCACCAGGCTATAGTACGAAACGAGTGCCAGTGTCAATCACGTCACAAGGCGGTAGTACGATTGTGTGGCATCGGCATTCCCCATCACCATCACCATCCTCCATATTCATACGACGGCAACACTAATGCATGTGCAGTAAACTTAGCAAGCAGTATACATACCGGTAATCATGTCATTGATAGTACTGTCAATGGTCAGGTGCGCCGTGTCTCAAGGGCGTTTCTTCGACAAGCCTCTTGGCGCACCTGTATGCTTGTCGCTTGCTGACGGATGCACGCTTCGTACGCGCATCAACCGCTCGGAAAGCATGTTGGATCATGCGTTGCAGACGACCGCAACATACCGTGACTCTCACGATTACGATGATCATTTCCTCACTCGCAAATGAGTGGTTTGTTTCATACATACAAACAAACAGGCGTAACGCGTAACACTGATGCTCCGCTTGCATCAAACCTCGACCGACGCTCCTGCACCTGCGATATACTACTACAAACATGCTTGCCTTGTCGAACATCCAACGACGAAAAATTCGATTCGCCGACGAAGTCGGTAATGATGGATTCCCATGGGATCCCCTTTGGGAGTTTGTCCTTGCCGATTATTGCGATGGAGAGGATCGATCGGTTGCTACTTATCACAACGACTACCAGCCTTGGAGTGGAGGAGTCTATCAACGCAGTCCCTTTGCATTAAACATGATTGAAAGCAACATTAGTGAAGCTTCATTGTTTCAACCTCCATACAAACTAGCCATGCGACAAAACAATGGATTCTACAACACCTCCATGCAGCATCAACACCATCAGCAAGAACAAGAGGTTGCATCAACATCATCTTCGCAAGACGAGACTGACGATTTTGAATCAGTCGACAATGAAGACAAGCCCAGTCGGTCGTTTTCGCAACTCAACTGTTTCCGTGATCATCTTCGCAAAGGCGATGACGATGACGATGATTTAATTGTGGCAAGTCCTTCAATGTTACTCATGTTGGCAGAGGACGAACGTGACGACGGCAACTGGATGTTGTTAGGAAAGTCTAGACGTTTGCGTGTGCCAGAGCTTCCTCCTGTCGATTCTACTTACCAACCAAGTAGTTACTTTGACTACTACAAGGCCTCGGCGAACGAACAATATCAGACGCGCGACGATGATTCGGCTGAGCAAAAGAGTATATTGGCGAAGCTCAATTGCAAGTCGCGAAAGGCCGACATGGATCAGCGACAAGCACAAGACCTTTATAGCTCCTTTATTTCACCATGGTTGGAACCTCCAGCTTTGCAAAAGACTCGATCTTTGCTGCAGCGAGTGCGAGGCAAGACGAATGGAGTGTAATCGCGTATTGCAAACGTGTCACGAAGATGCCTATTATGACATCACAATGATTATTACACCGGCTTCTGCCAGTCGCACTCTTCTGCGTGCAATGCGAATGGAGGTGTTACGATAACGAGGAGCTCTCACCACACGAACGAAGATTGAACAGCATCAGTGTCAGTAGCTACCGGTAGTTTAAGTATAGGCAGCTAACATATCTTTGGTGGAGCACTACTCATAGTATATTATAAATAACTATGAACCGTACGTAGCCTGGCGCATCTCGTACGTACTGTCAGTGCTTGTGCGACACACGGCGGATACTCCTCACGATCTTTTTTGCGCAACCATGACAACGCTCACATTTTCTCTGACGCGGCCAACACTTCGACTTGTGCGAGCCTTTGGTCAGAACAATTAGTTGGATGCCTGCAGGGAGACAAGACAAATAGAAAAGAATACGAAAGAAAGAGCATTCGAATAGTGTCCATTTTGTTCCATTAATGAGAGTCAACGTGCTGAGTCTCGTTCCATCCATTCTCGCTCTTTCGCGACGTACATTTGTTGCCTTTCTCGCTCCAACAGCGTCCATTCTTGCCCCAAGACAAAAGCCCTCTAAGATCTTATCTGCAATGACCTTATCAGATAGTTCTGCTCCTGCTTCAGAACCTTGGACTCCCGGAAATCCCAAGCATGAGCAAGAGGCACGTTCTATTCTACATACATGGCCCCTGGACTCATACAATGCGGAAACACTCAATGAAGTTCATCCTCGCGACTACAAGTCCCCAAGTAGTACATATGAAGAATATGATTTGATTGCTATTGGTGCAGGCGCTGGAGGATTGGTTTCTGCGCGACAAGCGGCCCGACGAGGAGGAAAAACGGCCATGATTTCGGAACAGTTGGCTGGCGGCGATTGCCTCAACGTTGGATGTGTTCCGTCAAAGGCATTGCTCCGAGCTGCGAAAGCTATTGCCGAAGTTGAACGTGCTTCGGAATTTGGTGTTGTTTTACCTCCAGGACCAGTCAAGATTGACTTTGCAAAGGTCATGGAACGGCTGCGCGCCAAGCGAGCTCTCATTTCCCATGTTGATGGACATGCGACTTCGGAACAAGCCGGAACGCACGTTTTTCAAGGAAAAGGTCGATTCATCAGTCCAACGTCCATCCAAGTGGGCGAGACTGTACTTCACTTCAAAAAGGCTGTTGTCGCAACCGGTGGACGACCACATATTCCAAACATTCCTGGACTACGCGAAGCGCCCTACTTGACGAATGAAATCTTGTTTAATCTGGAGGCACTTCCACCTCGAATGGTGATACTTGGAGCTGGAGCTGTTGGCTTGGAAATGGCGCAGAGCTTTGCTCGGTTTGGTTCCAAAGTGACTGTCATTACTTCCACCGACCAACTGTTTCATTCGAAATTTGGCGATGGGGAAGCGGCTAATATTTTGAAGCAAGAGCTTAAATCGAGCGGTGTCGACTTTATAGCTGGCCAAGTTACGATTGTCAAGACCATTTCAAAACAACCCGAGAAGGCAGCCAAGGAATTTCCCTTGATGCAAGTGACAATTGAAACGCCCAAAGGCTCCAACGTTTCGATAGACTGCGACGCCTTGCTCATTGCCGCTGGCCGCGATGCTAATGTAGAAGACGTTGGTTTGGATGCCGGAAATGTGGAGTTTGAGGTTGGCAAGGGCGTCAAAATCAACGACTTGGCCCAGTCAGTGAGCAATCCAAACATTTACGCTGTAGGAGACTGTGTAGCTGGCGTGCCGCGATTGACCCATATGAGCGGTGAAATGGCCAAGCTTGTTGTGCAGAATGCTTTGTTCCAGGACAAATGGAAGCTCAGTAGTTTGGTGGTTCCAGCGACCATGTATACCGAGCCCGAGTATGCGACTGTTGGTATTTACTCTGCTGAACTCGCCGAGCAACGGAGCATGAAAGTGGATACGTATCGGACTGGCCTCGAACAAAATGACCGGGCCATTCTCGAGGGAAGTAACGTTGGCTTTTGCAAAATCATATGCGAGAAGGGAACCGATAAGATTGTCGGTGCAACGATAGTGGCGGAGCGTGCTGGGGAAATGATTAATGAGGTAACCTTGGCCATGAAGAATGACATTGGCTTGTACCAAATTGGCCGTAACATTCACTGCTACCCTACAACTGGCGAAGCTGTTGGCTTTTGCGGGGTTCAATACATTAACTCCAAGTGGCAGCGATTGGATGGCAGGTAAGTGCATCGCAAGTTGCACGTACGAGCATGTCTACGATACTTGGATAGATCCATAGAGTTTTGGATTATGACTACCGGTATCTTACGGTACGTAGTACCCAGTTCTTTATTGCTTCATTGTAACGATGAAAGCGTCGAGAGGATGTACGTCTTAGGCCAAGCTGCGGCTCTTTCCTATGGCAACCTGGTCAATCGCGCCAAGTTGTCGCTGCGGCAAGCACAATTTGGTGATCGCATCCCATCTCCATCCACTTTTTTGCACTGGTGGCAGAAGCAAAGTGCTTGCTATAGTCTTACGAGTACTTGTGTCCAATGCCGCAGATGAGTACCGCTGTGATGTGATGTTAGTGGCGCGCGTCCAATCCGTGACAATTTTTTCGGCCATGGCCACGAACCCACAAACCCATCATTTTTTGTTCAAATTCAGCGCGGATAAAGTAACGAAAGAGAGCCACAGCATGTCTCGTCGTCCATTGAATAACAAACTTGAATGTTCTGACAATGAGATGAGCGATAGAAGAATCAATGACTCGAGTAGTAGTGACGAGAGTGACAGTGGCTCATCGTCATCATCGTCGTTTTCGTCTTCGGCATCATCGGATGACAATCAAAGCAATCAACATTCTTCAAAATCTCCAGCAAGCAGCAATCAGCAGTCTATTCCTTTTCTACGCAGACGGAATACGTCTACATCGTCGTTAACCAGTTTAGTGAGAGTTGAAAGTGAAGACCAACGCAAACGCCAACAAGGACCTTGTTTGCGCAAATGGATTTTGCTGCGACGAAGAGTGAGATCAGCCTCGACAATCGACTCGCATACGCATGAAAACATTCTCAGTGCATGCGGAACTTTGTTTCTTGGAACATCCTTTACTGTATGGTTGATTTTGATGCTTTTTCCTGGAGATTCCGTCTCGTATCATTCCAGAACGAGAGGACGTCGCCACAATCATTATTCTCGCGCTCAAAGCAACAACAACCAACCTGAGTCACCATTCACGATGAAACGATTCATTAGAGGAGTCGCTGGAAGCATTGTACATCGAATGGACCACCGTGCCAAGCAGGATCGAGCCGAACGCTCCGACCAGAAACGACGCAACGCTGAGGCGCTTCAACTCGGCTGCGTGAGACCCGATTGGCAGACTCGCTCCTACACGACGCTTGATATCCATGAAATTGATCTTACGTCTATCCTTTTTGGCAAGCATTTAGTACATTCATCTCCTTCGCCTGAACCAGGCTACTTATCGGCTGGACTATGGCGAAGCGTTTGGGTTGTCTATCCGCGCGACGCCAAGACACCAACAGTCTTGAAAATGATGAAGCCGGAACATCCAGTCGATGATCGAAACATGGATCGACATCGACGCGATGCTATTGTTATGGAGCGATTGACATCCAATCATTTTGTTGCCAGTATCTACGCGCATGTTGGGTACTCCGTCTTGACGGAATATGTTAGAACAACACTTGACACTGTCTTGTTTCATTCGCATATGCAAGAAGAAGGGTCAATTTCATATGCAGCAACTGCAACACGAGAAACGCCAATGGGTCGACTCAAACTGGCATTGGGTGTGGCCAACGGCATTCGAGCGCTCCATTCTGTCACTGATGGTCCAATTGTGCACGCCGACGTGCAAGCCAAGCAATTTTTGGTGACCCCAGAGGGAATTGTCAAAGTCAACGATTTCAACCGCTGTCGATTCATGGCGCATCACAATGAATCACATGCGTCGTGCTCATTCAAGATTCCATCTGCGCCTGGTAAGCACCGAGCACCTGAAGAATACTCCTACACCCAGCTCGATCAACAATTGGATATATACTCAATGGCTCATGTTTTGTATGGTATTTTATCGGGTGATGACCCGTGGCGGGGCTGGTCGTCGTCGGAAGTGAAACGCGTTGTCATGGACGGATACAAGCCAGTCGTTCCAGAGCAGTTTCGTGTAAGTAACACGACGGATGAACGTCTACATCAATTGATGCTGCGGACCTATACTTTAAATCCAACTGAGCGCATTACAGCCGCTGAGTTGGTGCACGAAATAGAGGCTTTGCTGCAGCAACATGCAAACGATTGGATATTACATTGAAGGATGAGAACTGCTTCAAGCGTGTTATCCAAGCGTTGATCGTATATGCATTTGGAGTAGCAATTTTTGGTATCGGAGAATAGTTGCAAATGTCATTGTGCGTATCCTGGTTGCAGCTTCTGCCAAGTTGGCGAAAACCATTTCGTTTAGAGCGATGAACGCATGCATACGACTGTACAAGATAAGCGAACATTGATGAGACGATGTTACTCGCAAGCAAGTAATGCACATTGCCGTCGAAGTTGACGGGTAAAGAAGGAGCTCATCTGACTGCCGAAACCAAATAAAAACAGGGAACAGGCATTGGCAGCAAGTGCTTTGACAGACGAGCTCGTGGCTGCACCGTTGTCGTTCGTCCTTGTCGAACCCTTGCATGAATCCTACTGACGGCATTAGAGCCAGTGGCTTTATTATATGCAATTGTCGCTTGCACTAGCAGCAGCAGAAGCGCAACCACCCCTGGATCAGCTTTGTCTGTTTTAAAGCGCCACTATCATGGAATTCTAGACGGCAATCAAGGATATTTCAGGAACAAACTCCCGTTGGCAACGGCGCACGCCGTCGCGAATTTGTCGTTCCGGCCACTCCTTACCATGCCCCCTAGATACGATCCATAGCATTGCAATTCTTGCAGTTTGTTGTTCTTGAGCGAGCCGTACAAATTTGGCTACCGTAGCTTGGCGTCTCCGATAACGTTCGCTTTGATCGTGGAAAGTAAAGGTGCAATGCGACTGTCGGATGCACAAACTCGACGGCTCTTTGATTCGCATCATACCTGATGTCTAGCTGATATTAGCAATGGGTTTTGCAATTTGATTTGCTTATTCAAATTCAGTATTGTTCGATCATTTATTTGCTTCGGCGTGTTTTCAAATTGTTCCAGCCAATTGGAAAAAGTCCCACTCGTCCAATGTAGGAAGGGGCCTCGCAAGCATCAAGCGTGGATAGGGTGACGTTGGATGTTGTATGTTGTCAAACAAAGTAAACAAATGAGTTAGCTAAAATTGATGGCATCGCCGTAAGTTGCATGGTCGCTGGATCCATATTCGAAAAGTCCGTCGGCTAAATTCGACCTGGTCCACATTGGCTAGCGTTAGATGTTAAAAAATGGTGCTTGACGAAAATGGCCAAGTCGGAGAACGACATTGCACATTCCAGTCAGCTTCTTTCTAGCTAGGGAAGGGTCTGCACAAAAAGATGAAAAATTGTTTGTTTACAGTCATTATATATCTAATATTCGTTCGAGGCAGTACTGAGCGCTCGCGATAGCTCAGATGGTAGAGCGGTGGACTGTAGCGGAAACAGGGTAGCTCCTGTAACTGAAATCCATCGGTCGAGTGTTCGATTCACTCTCGCGAGATTCTTTTGTTTACTCGCAAAATGAATTTTTGCCGCCAGCTCCAAATGTGGTTGGGCAACCATTTGCGATCGTTTGCTTCAAAAGCGTGAGACAGAAATGTAGCATAGTTGTACGTTAGCATGCATTGTGCAGCCTTTCAAGTATTCTGCGTAGTGTACCCGAGATCCCGCGTGCGGTTATTGCATGGTGCCTGCATTCACAGCTACGATAAAGATGATAAAATCCTTACTTGCTTATCTTTGTGGTACGTCAACGAGCGCTAACGCCGACACGCTTGCCGCTCCTTTTACTTGGCATTACTGAGGCACATCCAATTTACTAGCGGGAATGCAACAGGGCACGATTCGTCGTACATTGCCGAACATGGATCTAATCGTTCCTCTCAAAACGTCTTCTCAGTCCATCAAGTACGGGTAGTCACACTTTCAGTAGCGCAGGAGTCGGCATGTGAAATGGTGAGTTTCACGGACGAACACGGCCATTCATCTCCATGGCAGCAATTTCCAAACCAATGGCGCAAAATTTTGTCGGGGAACGATTGAGCAGATGCACCATAAATATCTCTCTTTATCTAGCTAGCGATGGGCCACGACCCTCGTGCTTGTCGCTAGACTGAGCATGGCGTAGTTCAATGGTTCCGACACACATATTGCGAAATTTTTTATATGGACCACTCGATACTCAATAGACTAATGCCCAAAGGCAATCGTTTCCTCATGAGAGTTTCAGACCCATGGCCAATCCAAGCTATTAGCCTTCCCATGCTTGCGCAGGCCGCGAAATGCGGGGCACAGTCTCGAACCAAGCAAAATCGAGTTCTTCAAACCGACGCTCACGTATCGCTTAACGATTTCACGGTGATCCGCTTCAAAATGGAGCTACGCTAGCCGAGGCGTTGGTTTCCGAAGACATGACAGTAGGTGGCAACGTGTTCGCGTAGCGTTGGTTTCCGAAGACATGACGGTAGGTAGCAACGTGTTCGGAATTAGACAGGATTTGCGAGGCGTCGCGACCTGCAGATTAAGGGGATTGCTCGTCTCTAGTATTTGTAAAAAAGGCAACGTTCCGATTGCAGAGAAACATTCCGGCAACAATATACTGTCAACAATAAAATGTCCAGTCGGACGTTCATGCTCTGTTTTGGCGTTTTGGGCAGGTAAATCGCCACAGAATTGCACATGGCCATCGCGCACAATTCAGGTCATTCTCCAGCTTCTTGTCGACTGCTGCATCACCGTTGTTTGTCGACCGGCTGTTGCCTCTCCGTTGACAGTGAACAGTGAACGTTGTTGTCTACGTCTCGTCGACCTGGACTGGTGGTAACCCAAGTCGGCGTCAACCAGTTCCAGCAAAAGCTTGCATAAAAAGCAGGCATGAATCTATCGTCGAAGAAGAGTATTCGAACAAGTCATGCGCGAAGCGTCAAGCCAATGTGCGATGTGCGATGTGTCGCTTGTCGTCGATGTGACAAATCAAGCGACCTTCACCTTCCAGTTTTTGCCATGTGGATCTTTCGTCGTGCATTAATGATATAGACAGTACCAGCCAGCATCTAGATTTGTAGCATGTCGACTGCTCGTCAGTGAATCCTTCGGTTCGTATCATCACAGCTCACTATTTATTTCTCGTTAGTTGTGCGAGGTTTGGAAGAATTGAAGAAATCGACTCTCGGGCGAAAAGCGAAAAGCAAATCGAAACTGTCACGCGTCGCATCGGTTTACAAAAGTTGCGCTGCGACATTTAGGTCACCGCCACGAATGAGACGATGAGACTGTGCACGCTGCACGCGCATTACAGAATCCGCTTTGCTTGATCAGTATGACGGCGACGAACAAAGACGACCTTATTCCCGGGCAGCAAAGGAGCGAATCATCACCAGACTGTCCATACTTGGATACAATCAATCGATCGCTTCTCGATTTCGACTTGGAACGAGCCTGCAGCGTCACACTCACCAAGGGCAACGTTTACGCATGCTTGGTTTGCGGCAAGTACTTGAGGGGACGGGGACCACAGACTCCCGCATGCATTCACGCCGTAGAAGACTCGCACTATGTCTTTGTTCACTTGGAGAAAGGGACCTTCCATTGCTTGCCGGATGACTACGTCATTCATGACTCGTCGTTGAATGACATTCGAGCGGCCCTCCACCCAAGCTTTTCCACGGAGCAAGTAAAACACATTGATTCTACGGAATCAAGTCAGGACTTGTTTGGACGTCAGTACTTGCCGGGTTTCATCGGAATCAGTAATTTGAACAAGACTGATGGAATCAACTGCGTCGTGCAGACGCTCGCTCATGTTCCTCCCTTGCGAGACTACTTTTTACTCTCCCAATCGCCTTCGTCGTCGAGTAGCAACAAACTAGCGAACCAAGTCACGGAAGCTTTTGCACAACTTGTCCGGAAACTATGGAGTCGAGGTCGCTTCAAGTCCACTGTTGATCCGCATGATTTAATACACGCTATATCCGTGGCGTCCCACAAAAAGTATGGCGTTGGAGCACAATGCGAGGCTGGAGAATTGATGACATGGATGCTTCACCAGCTGCACGTTGGAACAGGAGGGACCCACAAACCAAAGAGCAGTATCATTTACAAAACGTTTCAGGGCAAACTTCGAGTTACAACCAAGGAAAAGAAGCGAAAAGTCGTGCATGAGCTACATCAGCAAGATGTTGCAGACTTCGAAAATACTTGGGACGACAATGACGACGATGCAACAATCGATGACATGACGTCTCCAGCTATACCAGAATCATCCTTGCCCGAGTATATCATTCAGGAAAGTGTCACAAACACGCACTTTCTACAGCTTACGCTTGACTTGCCCGACAAGCCGTTGTTTCGCGACGGAGACGGCGGACTGGTCATTCCACAGGAGCCGCTTGCCGCTGTTTTGAAGAAGTTTGACGGTCTTACTTTTTCCGACGCTATCACTAGGAGCGGAGTCAGCCAGCGCAAACAGTATCGCTTGCTGCAGCTTCCAAACTACCTGATCCTTTGCTTGGCGCGATTCAAGAAGAATAGTTACACGCGCGTGAAGAATCCAACCATTGTCGCCTTTCCTGTCAAAAATTTGGACCTTGGCGAGTATGTCAAGCCGGACAAGGAGCGAGAAACGGCTCCAGCCAAGGAGCAAGTGGAGCAAATGAGTGTACGTACTCTCGCGCCGAGTTGTTTCCATTTTATTTCGTTTCTCACTCATTGTCGTGCATGTACTGATCGCCAATAGATGAAGCAAATAAAGGAACTATTGATTCGTCACGACCGCAAGGACATTGCAGATGCTGCCGTGGAGAAAAAGGACTTGCTGCAAGCGACTGTGGATTTTTGCACGACCAGCTTACCAACGCTTTTGGCCGACAAGTATGACTTGCTGGCGAATATAACGCATGTGAGCCCGGCTGACGTTGGGCGGGAAGGAACGCGGGACGCTTTGGAGGAAGGATACTACAAATGTCACGTACATGACCGTGGCAGCAAGCAATGGTTTGAGATCCATGACGATGTTGTGACGGAAATAATGCCGCAGCAGATTGGTTTGAGCGAGAGTTACTTGCTAATCTTTGAGCGAAAATCAGCGCAGAAGTGAATAACACTGTTTATAAATGTTCATTACCGGTAGTCCATGACTTGCTATAATTCGCACTTTTTCGCCGCGTCCCCAGTGTCGTTTTCATTCTTGTCGTTCATCGGCGGCAGAAACCAACGAAACAAGTCGGCGTTATCTCGGACAAACTGTCGATCCAATTGCTGCGAGTCGCACCATGTTTGTATTGCTTGCTCTCGACGGGACGTCTCGTCGTCTGATTGTTCGGTGTAAACGTGAGTGTTGGCAGTGTTTGATGCAACCAATGTCTTGACCGGTGGAGATGCCGTCGGTAAGCCTGGTAATTGGGCATTGCTATTGGCACAGCTGCTATTTCCCTCTCGCATCAACATGGATATTGCTTCCTCCGGAGGTAATGTCCAGTCTTCAAATGCCGGTAGATTCGATTCTTGTTCCTTTCGTCGACAGCGTTCGACATGAAGTGTTGCCAGTGGTAGCAAGCTGGCTGTCATCATGTCTTCCAGCACGACACCGACGGCTTCTATGGCGGAAGCGTCAAAACTTTCCCAAGGCAGCGGCTTGTGATGCAGGGGTACTCGAATAGCTTCTGGTAGTTGCTGGTGCCGTAACTCTTGTTCTCGTCTTGTCACTTCCTGTTGCTGAAGAATCTCGCAGGCTGCTTGGTTGATATACGCGTGGACGGATGGAGGTAGCGGATCGTTCGATAGTCCAATCAATGGATTGTGACTCGGCAGAGGCATGGGACTCTGCTGATGCGTCGCCCAGCCGATTAAATGAGCAATCTCAAGCTGGGACATGTGATTTGGAAACAACGCTTCGCCCCAGTAGCTTTGAGCAAATTCGTGTTCGTTCCAGTCAATTCCATCGTCGTCAAGGTGATTGCAGTCATCATTTGCCTCATCCATGCCGTCGCCGAGCGTAGAGACGAGTCTGCCGCTGGTATACAAACACAATACTATATGCAAGGCAGTTCTTCGTGTTGTTCGTCGAAAAAAAAAAAATTGGATGGTTCGGGTGTTAGTGCCGGTACGTTTCACGACACATTCGGATTGTCATGAAGGGTTAAGTAACAATAATGAAAACTTGTCAGGAAGGGTTAAGTAAGAAACATCTTGCCGTGAAAACTCCCGGGTGAGAAAACATCCTTCGACCACACAGTTTCACGCCACCATGGGTTTGCTTTCAGGCGCCGCCTTTCGCATGTTGCACGCTCCCAGAAGGGGACTGGGTCTTGCAACTTGTATGGAAGCATTTCAAAATGCAAGAATCACCATTTTGGCTCCTCAATTGCGCAATCTCGCAGCTGCAGCAGCTGCTGCTTCAAAATCCAAATCGTCACTCAAGGTCGCAGCAGCCGCGCCAGCCCTCAACTACTTTGAAAGCAAAATGGCCGCCAAGGAGCGTCGACGAGAACTATATGAAGCTCGCCAGGAGCGCATTGCGCGCCTTCCATATCGCCGTGCCGGTCGTCCGCGCGATCAGTTGCGCCGCGACTTTCGCAATTGGTTCATTCGTCGCAAAGTGAATGACGAGTATTTGGAGCGCAAGGCTCGACAAGCTGGAATGGGATGGAAGCATCAAGTCGCAGTCATTTTGGAGCGTCTTCCTGTTGTTCTTCCAGACATTGAACCATGGGAACAAGATTATCTTGACCTTGAGGCGCACATGGCGCAGTACGGAAAGATGTATCCCAAGGAATTCATGGAACAGGTGGACGACTCTACGACTATACCCACGACGATGGAAGATTTGATGCAGTTTTTGCCAAAGGGATATATTCCAGCGCCGCGAGAGACAGAGGCAGACGCGACTGGAGACCTTCGAACTACAAATCGTAAGTTAAAGACGAGCATTTACTTGGCTGTACAGGAAGCAGATGGATTCTGGCAATTGCCGACGGTTGCACTGCGCGACGATGAAACTTTAATCGAAGCAACTAAGCGAGCAATGCAAACCAAGATTGGAAGTCAAGTAGAGTTTTGGTGCCCATCAAACGCTCCCTTTGCGGTGGAGTTGAAGAAGGCAAGCGACGCTGGCTTTTTTGGTACCAAGACATTTTTCGTCAAGATTCAATACGATGAAGGCAGTGTTATCGCGTCGGACTTGGCTGCGGATGACTTTGCATGGTTGGAGGGACAGGAATTGGCCAACAGAGTGAAGCAGGAGCAAGGCGACGATGCTGCCAAATTTTACAAGTACTTGCTGTAGTTTCTAATGATTAATCTTCCGCGTACAGTACGACACCTCATCTCTATTATGTTACTTGCGACGTTTACCGCGTTTAGGCTTGACTGTTGCCGTTCCCGGTAAAGTTCTTTCCAAAGTATGATTTGCCTTTTGTAAAAGCGATCCAAGTTCCTTGGCGTCTCGACCAATGATACTCATCGTCTGCTGTTCAAGGTTACTGTAGGTTATTGACATGTATCGAGAGTAGTTAGCTGTGCAAACGGAGCAGCAAATTAAGCCACCAGGTCCATCAACGGGACACGCTTGTGCGTACACACTTGGATCGTCCGTATCGAACGGATGAGGGTCCCAGCTGTAGTCGCCCATTCTTGAAACAGAACTGGTATCTTGCTGCTGCTGCTGCTGCTGCTGCTGCATATCAAAATTATCTTGTCGACTGTCGGCGCCGTCATGTTCGATTGCCGATTCATCGGGAGCCGTGGCATCAAATTCTTGCTCATGAATTTCGTCTTGCTTCTCGCCAGCATCATTATCATTGTCGCTGCTCTCACACGCACTGTCGGGTTCAAACTTTACAGTCTTTTGCTCACTATCAGTTTTTAGTTGGCTGTTTGCAACTTTGGTTCGCCGTAGCCGCTCTCGCACCGTCTTTGTTTTTCTGCGAAGCGCCAAGTATTCGTGCTCTGTCATGTTCCAATCCTTCAACTGCTGCAAGAGTATGGATCGATTTCTCGCTTTGACTCCTGCGCTAATCTTGGCCTTGTCTGTTCCAGACCTTTCCTTGTTCTTGTTCCATGGAGTCTTGCCGCGGTTCGCCTTGGAAATCTTCATTTTGCTTTCAATGTCGTGCGCGTAGCCTCCTCGCTCCGTCAAGCGATTGCCATTCTTGTCATATAGTGGACGAGATGCAGTGTAGGTTGCCTTTGAACGCTTCATACTGGTAGCTGGCTTATACTTCTTTCGAGCCGTTGGTTTCATAGCTTCGTCTGCAAGGTCATTATCTGCAGCATCGTCCTCGGCCGCATCGTCAATCACGTCGTCGTCGTCGTCGTCATCAGCCTGCAGCGATACATCCGACTCGACCTCATATTCACTTTCTTCGTCCTCGCTGTCGTCGGATGACGACTTGTGCTTTCTTTTCTTCTCGTTCTTTTTCTTTGGCATGAGACGGGTAGTTGTGGAGGTCATTGACAGTGAGGCAGGGCAGCAGCATCCATTCGTTTTGTTCCGTCAAAATCACTCCGCCGCGCCATTCATGTTGAAACTGACAAGCTTTCACGCCAGGCAATGGTATGAAAAGAATGAAACACCTGTTTAACATATTGAAAACGACAAAACGGCTATAGTACGAAACAAGAAGAATATCAACCATCTGCCAATGAAAACGATACACGTGGCGATCAACAAGGCAAGAGGCTCGCTGCCATCACGATTCGGAAGGCATTCGAGCGTCGTTGAGTTGGAGCTGGTAAGTTGTTCAAGTATTAAATGTTATTACTGTATGCAGGAGCTCACTTTCATATTAACTGACTGGACAGTTTTTTACATAGCAAACCATTACAGAGACAAGGAACGTCAGACATTAAAATTACTCGAGAAATGGGCCACACAAACACTCGACAAAAGCAAGCCAAGGAGGAGCTCGATAACAAGCTTCGACTTTCGACCCCGACGCGCGAACTCTTGGAGGAACTCGCCATTGAATGCAGCAAGAATACCAATGATCAAGCGGCCAGTTTTCAGTACGCGTTTGCCTTGTCGAAGTCCAGTGTTCCGTCGGAGCTTCGCTACGCTGTCACTATATTGGATGGACTCGTCAATAATGGCTACGATTTTCAAGTGGACGCCATGTATGGAGCTGCGACGGCCTTGTACCTGTTGGGAGACTTTCAGGAGGTTCGTGATCGATGCGAAGCGATTCTTCGGAGTCATCCGGACAGTCGCGTCGCCAAGGAATTACATTTAGCGGCGATTGAATCGGACGAGCAGCAGCAGATTGAACAAGCCAAGAAGATGGCGCGGAATGGAATGATTGCGGCCACAGCTGTGGGTATCGGGGCTGCCGCTTTGTCACTTTTGTTGAAGAAGCATTAGTTGGATATTGCAATGATTGACAGCATTGAAGAGCGACGAATCATGTATCGTCGGAAACGGTGAATGGCAAATGGTGATAATAGTTTATATGCATTTAAATTAAAGCAGTATTGGAAGTAGTAGTAGTGCTCTACACGCTTCCTGCAATCAGTGACTGCATGTAAAGCATTCCTCCGAGCGAAAGTAGCGACGTGACGCACGTTACCAGTACACTCGTCTCTTCAATGGCTTCCATGAGCAGCTCAAAAAATGCCACAAACGCCATGGCACCACCCGCAAAGCCCAGTCCAACGGGAAGTATTGGAATAAAATGATTCACAAACAAGTAGGCTGGAACAGCCATGAGTGGCTGGGGAAGACTAGTGGAAATGGCCCAGAGCGCCGCCGTCAGTACGGTTGCCCCTCGAGGCAGCATGACGACGGCAATGGCCAAGCCTTCCGGTACATTGTGCACGGCCAAGCTTGCCGAAATGAATACTCCAAGTTCGTTTCCACGGACGCCTCCAAAACTCACGCCAACGCCGACTCCTTCCGAAAAGGAGTGCAGTGTCATGACAAAGAAAATGAGCAAAGCTTTTCGAGCATCCGTCCCCCCAAGTCCACCAACTTTGAGGTCTTCGTATCGATCCAAGAATCGCTTCGTGACCAAGATGAATATTAATCCCAAGAATGCTCCTATTATTGTGCGAATATGCGCTCCAATCATGGCGGAACTGTCCGTGTCCGGATCAATGTACGTGCAACCTTCCGAGAAGAGCGAGTAGCTAGCTGCAATCATCATGCCAGCGGCAATGGCTGTATCCATGAGCGAAGAGAAAGAATAGCATGAGAATAAAGTAAATGACTTGCAGCCGCAGCAGTCGTAAAATCATTGAATGCTGCGTCTGCCAGGTTGATTCCTTTCAATTCGCACCCGAAGACGTACCATTCGAAATTCCAACCCAGTAATCGGCAACATCCGGCAATAGAGCGAACGGCAAGACTCCTAAACCAGTGCTGAGAGCCGTAAGCCATCCGTAGAAGAATACGTGACGCACGCTCGTATGTGTTTGTTTTGCATGAGTACTGCTCAATGGATGCCAATGTCCCGGCCATGCGAGTATCGTCACGAGACAAAAGGACAAGAGAGTCGCCTTGACCCAAGTAGGAGTCGTTCCCTTTGGCGCCGGAACATCTGCGGCTGCCTCTGGAATTGGATTATGGTGATGAAGATTGTGATTGTTGATACTGATGACACTAGACGACGGAGAGGTTCCGCTTGGAAGACTGCTGCTTCCGTTGAATTTCTGCCCGGAAGTCGACGGATTCTGACGTCGTGTGACTCCCATTATGGTGAATGAGTGGTTCAATTAATAAGCAAGACTCTGCAGGGAGTTAAAGAGGTCTGATTCGAATGGGTAGAACGACGCAGACGCGGGTGAAGTCGTCATGGCCGTCCAACTCGTCGCGGCGAGGCGCGGCAGAATATGAGTCACTCCGGTACTCAGGGTGAGTGACTGACGTTTCCAGAATCGCGTGTGTGACTTGACAACCCATCCATCACTCGAGTCGACCACAGTCATGCTACTTGTACACTACACACTACCTTAACCTTGCGCATCTAATCATGAGTCGACTACTAGCAGCAGCTCCTATCGCAATCCTTTGTTGCGCGCTCATCGTCATTTCGACGGTTGAAGCCTTTGCAATCACTACATCGCAGCGTCATGCAGCTTTTTCACACTCCTCCACTCGCTTAAACATGGGCTGGATGGATGCCTTCAAGAATGATGACTCTCTTGGAAAGCCACAAAACGCTGGACTAACAAATGGGCCAACCTATAATGAGAATGTTTCGGTCAATGGCAAGACCGTTAATGGAGCAGTCGTTGGACAAAAGGTGCGCGACGTGACGCAACTTGGAATCAGTGACTCGTTTCGTTTTCCAAATTTCTCACTGGTACCTTCAATAGCTGACAGTCATTGCCGGCAAGGCAAGAGTCAAAATACCCGTCAATTGTCAGAAGGGAGATTGCGGAACGTGCGTTGTCAATTTGAATGGAAGAAAAGTCAAAGGTGCGGACAGCAGTACACTAACTTATTCCGGAGTGGCCGTCTTCATTTTCACTCACGTCTGCATGATTCACATCCTTCCTCGTTACTGCAGCTTGTCAGACGCCACTGCCAGCGGGAAAGGCTGCTATTCAAACGCTTTAATAACAATCTGTAAATATCAACAACTAGAGTAGCTACAGGTATTGTTGAACGCACACCGACATCGTAAACTTTGCGTCATGCAGCGCAAGCACACCAAACAAACTATTGACAAAGCATCCAACGACAAGTTCATGCTAATTTGACAATACAAAACTGATTGGCACCGCCAAAATCAAAAGTCACCTTTGTCGAGTTTTGGCAGTTTGAACTGATGATCGATTTGAGCTTGGCCAGATAGATTGCATTCCCGACGCAAACCTTCTGTAGCCAACGCAGTTCACACTCGTCAAAGGGCAGCGGATCTAATGACTGGGTCATGCTTGAAAGATCGGTCAGTAATTGATCGCAAGTTCTTTTGCAACTTTGAAAGCACTCGGTAGTCGTTCGCAACAGATCAGGTGCCGATATATTGGAAAAGTCGGATCCGGAAAGGAAATCGTCATAGTCGAGAAACGGCGGTTGCTGGACGGAGCGGAACAATTCAAATCGCTCTTCAAACAATCTTCGCGGAGTTGTAAACTCGTAATGCACAGGTTGTAGGATGCCGTTCTGCTGAAGCAAGGCGACGAATCGTTTCATGCCGCGACATAGGTCACGCTTGAGCGTCAAAAATAAAATTTCGCAGTCATTGACGCGCTCACCAGGTGCAGGCGTACAGTCTTTTGTCGTGGTAGCTGTCATTGCATTGTCAGTTGCTCCTTTCACCTTTACCTTGTGCTTCTTGCCGTTAACCTTGCCACTAGGTGACTTGAGTGCCTGCTGCAATTGCTTCCCTTCGTGCTGCATCAGGACTTGCGATTTGCTTCGTCGCATCGACAGTAGATTGTTAAGTAAGGCTGATAAAAGATAGTCGCGATACCAAAACGCAAATGCAACGTCCTGGTACCCCCAAAACAAGCCAATTTCAAGCCCAGACGATAAATGACGATCCATGAGGCGAAGCACTATCGTCAAGACAAAGTGGCTAAAGTGCGGCGCCTCGACAGCATTGCTGTTGGAATAAGCCATTCCAGAATCCCGTCGGTAGTACATGTCTACCATGTGTGCGTCTGCTTGTAAGCCAAGCCAGTCTGGTATCGAAACTGCTTCAATGAACGCTCGCTGACGGCATCTATTCAGTAATTTTAACTTGAGCACATCATAGAATGGTTTCGCCAGCCGACCAAGAAAAAGTTTGCAGTGCTCGTGGTCAAAATACGTCTCTGGAATGAGCGTCCACTCTTGCATATAGTCAACCATTAGCACTTTCAAGTCATGCTGCCCAAGCAACTTTTCACCAAAGAATAGGTTCGTGACAATGAGCGAGCGAACGTAAATGTTCACGCTGGATTGTTGTACTCGATCCAGAGTGCGTTGTACCTTCGCCAACGAGTTTCCCTGACTCATGAGGTTGCACAATGCCCAATCTAGGTCTAGTATGATGGTCCGTAACCGACGCGATGCTTCCGACGGTGACCTAAAGTTTGGTTTCCGCACTGGCGCATTTCCAATTAACGGCCGATTAACAAAAGAGTCAAACGTTCGCAAAGCCAATATCTGCATGTCCTTGTGTCCCTCGTTCGTGTCGAATGGCTTGACGAGCGATTCCAACTGATTTAGTCGTTCCACTGTCGTTTGTAGCAGCGTTTGAATCCTGTTCAAATCTGTCGCATGGTCCTCCTGCAACAATGATAGAATAGGCATGTAAGCGTGTCGCTACCAGTACAAACAATAGACGCGTTGAAGAAACATAATGAGCCCCATACCAGTGACTGGGCCGTAGATACAAAGGCCAAATAAACATTTAGCACCAAGTGTATGATTTTGCCGTGCTCCTTGTCGCCATCCAGCTCGTGTGAGTCTGCCAGCTGCAAGGCTGCCTTCAATAAATCTACGAGTGACTGCGTATCATTTGCCTTAAAGAATGAAAGATCGTAACTGTGTATTGAAAAATCTTCCTCCTCGTAAATGTCAGCATTGACAATGATTGTTCTGGTATCTTCCGTGACTTGTAGGAGGGCGCGAGCAAGCGTATAGACCATGAATTTGTGAATGGAGTTTGCCGTTGATTTCAGCGAGTGCTCGTCAAGTATCCGCTCTACCGGGAAATCATCATAACGGTACTCGTTCGTTGAATTCGGAAATAGCTCTCGTCGCATTTCGGCCAAGACAGGTTGATGCGCATACAAGCAAGTCGCCGAGCTTTCTCCGACGGAACTTCCCGCCAAAAACGCTTGGAAACGAATGAGAGTGTGAATAGCAATATAAGCGACGTCTTTAGTCGTCAAATCGTCCCATGGCAGCTTGTGAAACGAATCCGCCAAGCCCGTGGGTGCAGGTCGAGGAAAGATCGTCCTTTCATCTTCGCTTCCATTGGCAGGCAGCAAAGACGTCTCGCTATAATTTGTAAGTGGAATTTCACAGCAATCCATTTTTCTATCTGTCAATTGCAAGGCTGCCATGGCATCATGCAAGCTGAATAAATTCTTGTTGCATAGAAATGGCTCGGCCGATGTGAGCGAGGAGGCGCATTCTTTAAAAGCAATTGTAATGTCCTCCGATTCGTCGGCAACGGGACTCAGTCCATTTACGCCTGGTGAAGTCATGGTTTAGTATTTATAAGTCTCTTACTCCTTTACAGCTACCGGTAGCTGCAGCATAGGAGTAGCAAGTAAGGTACTGCACTACTTCTTGTCCGACTCGTCGTGAACGAGACGAAGCTGTGGCGAGCGATGGACGTTTTACTGTCTGACCGGTACTACTGCGACACATCTTGTCCTTCGCACGCACCCGCACGTTTCGTGCAAAACATTCGAGCCGCAACCGTACATCATATTATCATACACGCTGTTCACCGCAACATTGATCATCATTTGCCGTCCATTCCTTGCAGCAGTTAAATATACTCCTTCTTTGAATAGATTCATGCCAGAAAAAGTGATTGAATTGTCCGTGGAAGAAACCAATCGACTCCGCCTTTCGCTTGGACTACCGCCCCTCCGTTCCAACGACAGCAGCAGTAGCAGGAACAGCATACTCAGCAGCAGCAGTTGTAGTAATAATTATAATCAAGCAACAGCTACAGCAGCAGTAACAGGAGCAGCATCCGTCAGCGGCGAAGCCGTTTTGTCGTTATCCGTTTCGGAAACGAACGCGCTCCGTGAAGCGATTGGTCTCAAACCTTTGAACGAAAGCGGGAATAGCAGCAGCAATAACATCGGTACAAAGACAGCATCTGAAATACATTCGCAAGCAATCGATAAGGAAGCGGAGGAACGTATTGATAAGGCAAAAACAGCCCGTCTCGTTAATCAAGGGATTGCCGACTTTGCCAAGAATTATTCCCAAAACGACGTTGCAGCGCATGGCAAGGACGATGTACTTTCTTGGGCCAAGTCCATGCAAAGTAAGCCAATACAACATCAAGCAGACAATATAAAGGTATCGTCATCAAAAGGCAAGTCGAACAATACTGCTACTGCGTATCCTGAACATGATATAGCAGGGATGCGCGTGGCTCATGCTCCCAGCGAATTGGAGGAGGGTTCCACCACTGTCATGACTCTTGCGGATGCTTTCATTCTGCAAACAGACGACGTAAGCAACAAGATACTTGGCATAAACCAAGATGATCAAGCATTGGAAAACACTGACTTGGTGGATCAACGCAAACTTTGCGATGGATTAAAGGCAAAACGAAAGTTGGAGCTAGGCATGGGACGGGCTGGAGGATACGCGGGCTTCGACGATGATGAATTCCAAGAGCTTGGAGGAGCGCAGGCTCCGGCCAGGCATGCTCGTGATAATTATGGTGACGCAGCAATTGGCAAGACGAACAAACCTGGGGGGTTCCAGATTGGTGCCATGCTTGTGGCAGCGCAGGAGGAGAATGAACGAAACGCGTCTGCGCGCCATCACGCGCCCACGTCGCTCGACACTCAAACCGACATGATAGCTTCTGACTTTATGACAGTCGAGGAGGAGGAACTGGAGCGAGCGTCGAGGAAGAGCACGAAACTACAAAAGTTTAAGAAGCACAAGGAACGGCACACCAAGAAGAACAAAAAGCGAAGCAACAAACGTCGCGATGACAGTGATGACGAAGGCGACAATCCGCTTCCTAACATATCGTCCAGCAAGTCATTGCTAGATGCATTGGAGGAGACTTCTGCTGATTTATTGCCTGAAAGTAAAAGAAGACGACTGTCTGAGGGAGAAGAGCTTCCCGAGGCGTCGAGCCGTAATGTTAACTTTTCCGTCAATGGCAGGGCACGCTTCGATACAATCATGGCCAAGGCGAACGATCGCACCAAGACAGCATTTGCTCGTAAACCACAGCAATTACTTGCCGATGGATCGAACGAGGAACCGGATGACGAATTTCTGAATGCTGCCTTGGCAAAAGCACGACGACTGAATCGACTAAAAGAAATGACAGGACACACTCGCGGAGCAGATGCTGTCGTGGCTAGTTTACAAGCTAGCAACTCTGTTGCGAATGCGACTAATCCATCTGAGGTGATGTCGTCTGGTGCCATTTCTTTTTCGATTGACGAAACTCGCGAGTTTTCCAGGGCTCTGCAGGCGCGAGCGGAGCAGACGAATCGCCATCAATCCAGGAGTTTGATCGCCGATGGCGGCAACATATCTGCACCACTTACCGAAAATGACGACGCAGCGGCATTAACCCATTCTTTACAAGACGACGATGTTGATATGGCGGAACTTGCAAAGGAAATGGGTGATGACGTTTGCGATGACGCAGGTGACATTGGCTTGGACGGTGGAACCGTATCCTTTGGACGTGGGCTAGGCGGTGTCCTAGACTTGCTAAAACAGACTGGTGATTTGACGCGGCCTAACGCTAATCGTGAAGAATTGAGGGGAAGAGCAAAGGACAAAAAGACGTACGAGGACTACGAATCACTTGATTTGTCGCAAGTTGTCCGGATCGGCGACAATGCTACCAAGAGAGACCGCGAACTTGCTAAACGCGAAATCAAGCTTGAGTATCGTGACAAGAATGGACGATTATTGACGCGAAAGGAGGCGTTTCGAGAGCTTTGCTATCAGTTTCATGGGCATGGCAGCGGCAAGCGCAAGGAAGAGAAACGTAATGCCCAGATTGCTCGTGAGCAGGCTGAAGCGCGCGTCGCGTCTAATCATTCGTCGAATGGTGTTTTTGGTGCGTTGAAGGCGGCCCAGAAGGCAACGGGCAAGGCCTTTGTAATTCACAAAACGTAACTACCCCTACTAGTTTCGCACATTAGCGCACCATGAGCCCTAGCTGTATAGTGTAAAGGTTTTGTGGCAAATATACAATTGCTGAAAATGGTGTAGAAAGTGATACAGGCAGTCGTGAATACAAAAAGATTCGTATATATAAATGGTGATAAAAACATGTAAATCCTACTTGTGTGCGTCTAACCCTGAAATCGCGACTGTCGCTCAAAAAGCATCGCTACAATCCGCTTGATCTGACTCATCTCATTCGCAATCTCCATTTTTCGTTCAGCAAGATGCGACTTGAGGTGGACGAGCTGGGTGCGGTCGTGGGCGATTTCCTGTAAAAGGTCATCGCTCAACAAGCGCACTTCCTCTTGCAGCTGTTTGATTTGAGTCCGACGCATCTCATTGTCACGTTCGAGGTCCGACGAGTGCTTAAAGACTGCGCTCGTAAAGATGGCTTCTCGAACCTGGGGTGGCCACAACCAGCCAGCCGTTACAACACCTAGTAGCAACCATAAAGGAATGACGACAAAAGCGAGCACGCGTAAAACCATGTACAGCAAAAAATCGAGTGATGCCACATTGTCTTCTAATTCATCCACGAAGAGGTCCATCAGAATTTTCCACTGCTCCTTGCCAAACTGACAACGATCCACATAGTACTCATCTGCATCGTCAGCGCAAACATGTATGTTGGTAAGTCCCAACGACTTGCGCAGGCGCCCCTTCCACGGACCGTTGGCAATGGCGTCCATTTCTGCAATGAAATCCAATCGATTTGTCCAAAATACAATGGCAGCGCGCTGGTCCTGGATCACCTTATACGAGTCGGCGACAATCGCAATCAGCACATTGGCCAGGAGAATAACGACGAGGAACATGAAGATAACAAAAAAAGTGGTCGCAGTGCCGCTGGTCTTGAAGGTAACATCGGATACTTCACCCAGCAGCATCGTGTAAACGTTCAAAAACGCATCCCAGAAATGGCAGTAGGAATGAATCTGGTTGACGTCGCAACGTTTGTCTTCAAGCATTACATCCTCCGGCAGACTGTCATTCGGCTGGTCAATGCAATATTCCGTCTGCTGAAAGGCCGTGAAAAACATTTGCGCAAAGGCAATGAGTATTACACTCAATGCCGTCAAGAATGCCGCAAGTCTCCGAAAAATCTCTGTTAATCCTCCGACAAACACAGCAAAATCAATCAGCATGTTTCGTAGGTAGGCCAAAAACTTAATCCATATGATGGTGACGCTGCATGTCGCCCCGATACGAAAGGGCTGCGCTTCCAAACCTCCTGTATTCATTTGCACGCTCCAAAACAGCATGAGCACCACAAACACGACGTTGACGTAGTTGCTTGGATCGTACAGCCAGATGTGGAAACTTTTTAAAGATAAAAGCGACACAATTTGAACAACTTCGCGCAGAGCAAAATACCCCGCCACCAAATACAGCGGTACCAACCGAGACGTCGCAATAGCGTCATCGCTCGGGTCATTGTTGGACCGCTTGGAAATCGATTCGACAACATTTAGCGAATACGAGACAATCGCAATGGTGAGAATGTAAAAGTCCATCATGAGTACCGCCGTCGGGAAACGCTGGGAAATCTTTTCGTTGAGCAAGTGCTGGACCACTGGCAAGACGACAGCCTTCTCCTGAAGCCATTCCGGCAAGGACTGGAGCGATGTCAAAAAGTCTGCCGTTGGTTCCGGATTGGCGTTGAGCAAATGTTCCAAGCAGCGACGGACCGAGTCGCGCTTTTCCTCGCGATCCGCCTGTTCCGTCTTGATCGTGACAGCATACTCTAACAAGACGCGCAAAGGCAACGGTCCCTTATCAATAGAATTGACAATGCGTGGGTTTAAACCAAGCAGGAGGCGAACCGCCGACGGAACCGTCTTTCGACCTGCGTTGGAGAGTGCAAAGTGCAGAGGGGTCCTGTCGCGCTTGTCCTTCGATTCAATGGCTTCTGGAAACGCATCCGTCAACACATACAAGACTTCCTCCGATGCTCCAAACGCGCAAGCATAATGCAGTGGAAGCATTCCGATCTCATCCGCGATTCGAGCAGCTCCTGTTGCGGAAAGGAGAAAGACAACGTCTGGTGTTGCCGGCTTGTCTCCCAAAGCGAAATGCAGCGGCGTTCGTCCACGTCGGTCAACTGCAACCTTGCTTTCCGGATACGCATCTACCAGCGCCTTGATGACTTCGGCGTCCGATCCCGACGCGCAAGCATAGTGAATGGGAAGCCATCCAAAGGTGTCGGTCAATCGAGCCGTATCCGCGGCAATTGACAAGAAGACATCAATTACATCCAACGGAGGAACGTTTCTGGCAGCAAAGTGAATAGCTGTCAGTCCCGATTCTCCACGCTGCTCGCATGCTGCGCGGACTTGACCGGCATCGTGGCATGACAGCCATTCGCGGACGGGTTGCCATGAGAGTGCAGCTTCCTCTCGCGCTTCCTTGGTGTCACTCTTTGGTGCCTTGGCACGCGAGCAATAGAGATTGAGCAGCATGATGTCAGGAGTGTCATCGACACTTGTAGTCGCATCAAATTCGTTTCCAGCACTGGTGTTATTAGTTTCGGAGTATCGTACTCCTCCATGAAGGTCATCGAATGACTCGAGGGCGGATGCACTCATTTCAAAAATGTCGGAATGTCGACGCATCATGTCTCCTCTTGCTTCGTGCTGAACGACGGGATCGTTTTCTTGAGAAGGAGGAGGAGGAGAAGTTGCCTGGACGAATCGCATCGTTCGATCGACTATCGCAGGAGTGAGGGATCAATGGCTCAATGAAATGGAAGGTCATCATGGTCACCGTCTTGTTGCCTCGCATGATGACCCATCGAATCTTGAATGACCAACCACAATTTATTGAAAATGAAAACTACGTCATAAGGCAATAGTAAGAAACGTTTTGCAATGAAAACTGCTTCTTGAGGCATAACTAAATACGATGCCAGAGAAAGTGGCACGACCCAAATGTCATCACGCCGCTAAAAAAATCGTCGACCTCTACGTATATACAGTAAATACAAAAAATCGACTGCGAATTCGTTCAAAGTTATATACTGAGTCGTCGCCTCTCACTTGTGTGTAGTGTTGAACGATGCATGATGCATGATGCATGACAAGCTGCGAATGAAAACTGAAATTGCGCGAGAGAAGAGCATCACAATCACCGCTCGCTCGCCCGCCCGACCAAAACAAACCGACCGATCAACCGAGCGACCGACCAAGCAGCATGGGCAATCGACTTTGTATGGAATCGATAAATGAGCCAGCAAGAGGTCTCCAATTTAATGCCAGACAATATGAGATGACGCAGCAGCCAACGAGCAAGATTGCGACAGCGACTCAAAGTGGACGACTATGAGCATAAACAAGCTGCACAATTCGCTGCGCTCGTCAACAGTTCATCACTGTTACGGCGTTGAACGATTTACTGCTCTTTCGAAAGAGGACTCACTAATTCCAGATGGCGCAAGTCGACTTCAATGCAACCAGTTAGCGATGTACGATGTACCATCATCGTCAGCTTTGTTCGACGAGCGGTGGCCTGCTTGATTGATTGCTACTCTTGCGAGTTGGCTGTTGTGTCCTTGCCGAAACAATAAGGGAAGACTACTGGTAGGTCAAGCAGTGGTTTGAGAGCACGCGGCCGTTGATTGATTCTTCGCTCTGACATTCACTTTGTGTTCAGCTGTAATGGCTAAAGCTGGTGATGATGGATACGGTGTTCGGCAAAGTCGCAAAAAGCCTTGCTGCATGGCTCTACATGACATTTTCCCGCTTTGGCGGTTTAATTGAGCAATTTTGCACGATCGAAGGCCACGGAATTACACATGCTCTGCGATAGTGGGATACTAGCACGAGGCAGAAACTTTGTGATTGAGCAACATAATATAAAGCTTGAATACAGATGCAGTTGTGTTGCTAGTTCTCTCGCATGAGCTCGCCAATCCATCAAGTCTCTATTTCTAATTTACTGTAATCGTCAGAGTACAACATACTCGTCTTCGTCACTAGCCACGGACACGTCGTCGTCGAGCAAAGATCCATTCATATTTTGAAACAGCATGTCGTTTATAACCGAAGAAACATTTGACGAGTAGTCTGGTTCCGTCTCGCAGACGGAGAAGAGCTCGGGCACGTCGGTATTTTCTTTTTTCCATTGATCGAAACTAAAAAGCAAATCGTGGAAATCGCTTCGGTCCTTACAGTAAAAGCCAAGTGCAACACTTGGATCCATTTTTGCCAAAGGAAAAGCTTCAGGAAAGTTTGTGTGGACGGATCGGAGGTAATCGTCAGATAGTTCCACCACTTGCGACAGCGCACCATTAATAACCGCCGTTCGTTTCCGCGGAGCCGATTGCACCGTGTGCGGATCCAGCCCAAAAATTTTGGATCCATTCGCAACGGCGCCATAGAACCATCGCGCTCCTCGCGGCCTTCCTCCCAACACACCGATCGACTGGGGCAAGGAAAAAATATGTGCCAACGCCTGCTCGTATGCTTGATTAAATGTTTTCAATCCGAGACGAAGCGGAATAAGTAGTACAAGCGATGTATCCCAAGTCACTCTGCTCTCTAACTCGATGAGTTCACACTCCCAGGCATTGTCAAGTGGATGTAGGGGACTGCTGGCGGCTCGCAAACGAGAGCGCTCCTTTTGAACAAACATTTTGCTGTCACGCGTCATGAGGTCTTCGACGGAACTCTTGTACAAGGAAGCATCAGCGGCAATATGTAGTCGAAATATTTTGCAATCGTTCTTGTTCAGTTGGGCAGGCTGGGTTTGCATACGCTCATGCATTTCGACAAGGTCCCTCATGACATAGCAGGCAGTTCCAGGACCATACCATTCGCCAGGCAGTACCTGCCGATCCAGTCCCGCCGCCACCATGTTATGCAAAGAATATATATTGGACTCTGAAGAAGGAAAGTCAGCAAACCAAGTAAGCATGCTTCTGACAAATGGATCTTGCTTTCGCCTTTGTAGTTGCGTCGGCGGTTTCCAATTTCTACCCTTGTAATGCATTCTCATGGCCTGCGCTAACAACATCATAGCGCTGCGCAACATACACCCCCAACCAGCATCGCTGGTAATTGCATAGGGTGCGATTTCAGGGAAGTCGCAGCGATAGGTGAACCAGTAGAGACTATTTTCGTCGTCCCTTTTGACGTCAAAATCGCGAATGGGATGATAGGTTTTCCCAAGCAAATGCATGAGCAATTTGTCATTCATGAACTTCGCATGGACAATCGGTTGCTGATTCTGGAAGGAGTAATGCTCTTGTTCATCGCCTGAATAGCTGTACTCTCTGCAAATGTCAAAGTCGCCCACGAAAGACTTGGCGTTTGGCGACTGTAGAATCGGAACGCAACCTTCCATGTTCTTCATTTCCTCTTCCACCAATTCGTCCTTGCTTGCTGAGCCACGGAAACTAGACTCTAGGAGTCTCATTAAAGGATTTTTACTGCTGCTGCTGTTTGATGCATTCATGGAGCTCCCGTCCGTTGATTCAGTGCGTTCGGGTTCGACGTGAACCAGGACGGTTCCGTCCTTCTTGTCTGTCGAGGACGGCGATGACACGAGAATTGCTGCATCCGAAGATCGAAATATTGATGCCTTGGAAGTCATTCTGCATAGGCTCGACGGTGGTCCGATGGATCAGGCGAGTCGAGCTTTTGCTGCATGTAATGGTCTCTGCATTTCGCTCATGATACGCAAGCCAAATTCTCGGAGCGCTTCCAAAATAAGGTCTTATCGTTACTCACAAGTACCGTGGAGTACCGTGCGACGTCACAAAACCACGAAAGGGGCAATAATACAAACGACGCACAACCTTGGGACTTCTAAACAGGGCAATATAAATGAATGTTCGCAGCGATCATCAGTCTTTAAGCGTAACCCTATGCATCCATGCAGTCATTTGAGGAGCGACCACAGTCAAAACTATAATGAATGTGCGACGCTGCGGATTTGAGCCGAGCAAGCAAAACAATGGACACCAAGTCCAGCGCTGCAAGGAACAAGATTTGCATCGAAAACATTGACAGTGAGTGCTAACGCTCGAGTATCTTCTGCAAGCAAACGCCCCATGCCCTGCCACCCAAATAGCCAATGAGTCAGGCAAAACCTGTCCAGGGTATGCCATTGACAGGTGCAGAGTCTCAAATGGTGCAAAAGGACGGCCTGGAGGCTGACACCATGGGTACGGCCTCCACTGTGGGTATGGCCAACACCACAAGTTGTAGATTCTTACCTGTCAAACGCCCCATGCCCTGGCCACCCAAATACCCAATGAGTCAGGCAAAACATGTTCAGGGTATGCAATTGACAGGTGCAGAGTCTCAAATGGTGCAAAAAGGACTGCCTGGAGGCTGACACCATGGGTACGGCCTCCACTGTGGGTATGGCCAACACCACAAGTTGTAGATTCTTACCTGTCAAACGCCCCGTGCCCTGGCCACCCAACAACCCAATGAGTCAGGCAAAACATGTCCAGTGTGTGCCATTGACATGAGGATGGTCTGACATGGTGCAAAACGGACTGCCTGGAGGCCTACACCATGGAATGGTCTGCAGGATGGGGTGGCCAACACCCTAAATTATGAGACTGGTGACAAGTTGTCACCAAATACATTGCCATCCCCTGAGACACCATCCAAGCCTACCATGTTGTAGCACAGCCTGAATAAGGATGTTGGCACCATTCTGGTTCTTTTTGGGCACCTACAGGTCTTGCTGTATGACACAATATTATTGAGTTGAGTTGACCTGCGTCTTATGACAAGACGGTTAGCTACCTGTGTTTTTGTATGCATTTAATCCTGTGCAGGGTTGAGTCACACTTGTGACCGAATCCTCACATACATGAGTGAAATCGCTGACGATCGAGGCGTGAACCTCGACCGTGAACCCAGTGAGAACGAGAAAGAAGCGCACGAGTAGAGTAGCGAGTAACATGCACTATTCTAGCAATTGAGTTTGTTTGTTTGCTTTACGCTGGACGAAGAGGTTGATCGCTCCGAGTCCATTGTAGTCGCTGGAATAAAGGTTCGTCTGATATTATCGTGTCAGATTAACAGTCTTGCTAGCTTGTCTTGACCTGAGAGAGCTGTGCGAAAGAGAGAGAGTAATCGACAGAAATCTAGGAGAAAGAGCAGATTCCTTGCGGCGTCGTCAATCCGAATACTTGGCACGAGCCGCAGAACAGGTATCGTATAAAGCTCACTGCATTGCAGAGCTTGTTCGTGAAGAAGGACTTGGCAAGCGAGGTATACACATCATGGTTGGCCATTACTGCGGAAGCTTTGCGGCATCTCTGCACGAGGACGAGACATCCAAGAAGCGTTCTTGTTTTGGAATGTACCACCACTACGCCAGACTGTTGACAATTGTCACCAAATACATTGCCATCCCCTGAGACACCAACCAAGCCTACCATCTTGTAGCGCTGCCTGATTAATGATGTTGGCACCATTCTGGTGTATTTTGGGCCCCTACAGGGCTTGCTGTAGGGGCGTTTGAATGTCACGGCATCTGCGGGCTGAGACTGGTGACAAGTTGTCACCAAATACATCGCCATCCCCTGAGACACCATCCAAGCCTACCATGTTGTAGCACAGCCTGAATAAGGATGTTGGTACCATTCTAGTGTATGTTGGGCACCTACAGGGCTTGCTGTAGTGGCGTTTGAATGTCACGGCGGCGGGCTGGATCGGCGAACTGAGACTGGTGACAAGTTGTCACCAAATACTGCCATCCCCAGACAAGGCCTGCCATTTTGTAGCGCAGCCTGAATAAGATGTGGGCACCATTCTGGTGTATTTTGGGCACCTACAGGGCTTGCTGAGGGCGTTTTTGAATGTCACGGCATCCGTGGGCTGCATGGCTGACAAGTTGTCACCAAACATTGCATCCCCTGAGACACCAGCCAAGCCTACCATCTTGTCGCGCAGCCTGATTAAGGATGTTGGCACCATTCTGTATTTTAGGCACCTACAGGGCTTGCTGTAGGGGTGTCACGGATCTGCGGGCTAAAACTGGTGAAGTTGTCACCAAAACCCCCTGAGACACCAGCCAAGCCTACCATCTTGTAGCGCAGCTTATGATTAATGTAATGGCACCATTTGTGTGTATTTTGGGCGCGGGCTTGCTGTAGGGGCATTTGAATGTCATGGCTCGCTTTGCGGGCTGAGTGACACAATATTGCTGAGTTGAGCTGACCTGGTCTTATGACAAGACGGTTAGCTACCTGTGTTTTGTATGCATTTAATCCTGTGCAGGGTTGAGTCACACTTATGACGACGCATGCTGCGTTCCGACCCCTGATCATTCCGATTCTTTTCTGGAAGGGTGATACGGCAAACCGATCGTTGTCACAAGCCTAGATCAAGGGGGATGACACAATATTATTGAGTTGAGTTGACCTGCGTCTTATGACAAGACGGTTAGCTACCTGTGTTTTTGTATGCATTTAATCCTGTGCAGGGTTGAGTCACACTTGTGACCGAATCCTCACATACATGAGTGAAATCGCTGACGATCGAGGCGTGAACCTCGACCGTGAACCCAGTGAGAACGAGAAAGAAGCGCACGAGTAGAGTAGCGAGTAACATGCACTATTCTAGCAATTGAGTTTGTTTGTTTGCTTTACGCTGGACGAAGAGGTTGATCGCTCCGAGTCCATTGTAGTCGCTGGAATAAAGGTTCGTCTGATATTATCGTGTCACTGTAGGGGCGTTTGAATGTCATGGCATCTGCGACTGAGACTGGTGACAAGTTGTCACCAAATATATTGCCATCCCCTGAGACACCAGCCAAGCCTACCATCTTGTAGCGCAGCCTGAATAATGATGTTGGCACCATTCTGGTGTATTTTGGGCACCTACAGGTCTTGCTGTAGGGGCGTTTGAATGTCACGGCATCTGCGGGCTGAGACTGGTGACAAGTTGTCACCAAATACATTGCCATCCCCTGAGACACCAGCCAAGAATGCCATCTTGTAGCGCAGCCTGAATAAGGATGTTGGCACCATTTGGGTGTATTTTGGGCACCTACAGGGCTTGCTGTAGGGGCGTTTGAATGTCACGGCATCTGCGGGCTGAGACTGGTGACAAGTTGTCACCAAATACATTGCCATCCCCTGAGACACCAACCAAGCCTACCATCTTGTAGCGCTGCCTGATTAATGATGTTGGCACCATTCTGGTGTATTTTGGGCACCTACAGGGCTTGCTGTAGGGGCGTTTGAATGTCACGGCATCTGCGGGCTGAGACTGGTGACAAGTTGTCACCAAATACATCGCCATCCCCTGAGACACCATCCAAGCCTACCATGTTGTAGCACAGCCTGAATAAGGATGTTGGTACCATTCTGGTGTATGTTGGGCACCTACAGGGCTTGCTGTAGTGGCGTTTGAATGTCACGGCATCGGCGGGCTGAGACTGGTGACAAGTTGTCACCAAATACATTGCCATCCCCTGAGACACCAGCCAAGCCTGCCATTTTGTAGCGCAGCCTGAATAAGGATGTGGGCACCATTCTGGTGTATTTTGGGCACCTACAGGGCTTGCTGTAGGGGCGTTTGAATGTCACGGCATCCGTGGGCTGAGACTGGTGACAAGTTGTCACCAAATACATTGCCATCCCCTGAGACACCAGCCAAGCCTACCATCTTGTCGCGCAGCCTGATTAAGGATGTTGGCACCATTCTGGTGTATTTTAGGCACCTACAGGGCTTGCTGTAGGGGCGCTTGAATGTCACGGCATCTGCGGGCTAAAACTGGTGACAAGTTGTCACCAAATACATTGCCATCCCCTGAGACACCAGCCAAGCCTACCATCTTGTAGCGCAGCTTGATTAATGATATTGGCACCATTTGTGTGTATTTTGGGCACCTACAGGGCTTGCTGTAGGGGCATTTGAATGTCATGGCAGCATCTGCGGGCTGAGTGACACAATATTATTGAGTTGAGTTGACCTGCGTCTTATGACAAGACGGTTAGCTACCTGTGTTTTGTATGCATTTAATCCTGTGCAGGGTTGAGTCACACTTGTGACCGAATCCTCACATACATGAGTGAAATCACTGACGATCGAGGCGTGAACCTCGACCGTGAACCCAGTGAGAACGAGAAAGAAGCGCACGAGTAGAGTAGCGAGTAACATGCACTATTCTAGCAATTGAGTTTGTTTGTTTGCTTTACGCTGGACGAAGAGGTTGATCGCTCCTAGTCCATTGTAGTCGCTGGAATAAAGGTTCGTCTGATATTATCGTGTCAGATTAACAGTCTTGCTAGCTTGTCTTGACCTGAGAGAGCTGTGAGAGTGACAAGTTGTCATTAAATACATTGCCATCCCTGAGACACCAGCCACGCCTACTCATCTTAGCGCAGTCGAATAAGGATATTGGCACCTTTCTGGTGTATTTTTTGGCACCTAAGGCTTGCTGTAGGGGCGCGAATGTACGGCAGTGGCTGAGACTGGTGACAAGTTGTCACCAATGCATTAAGCACCTGAGAACCATCCAAGCCTACCATCTTGTAGCGCAGCCTGAATAATGATGTTGGTACCATTCTGGTGGGGAGTGTTGGGCACCTACAGGGTTGCTGTAGGGGGCGTTTGAACGTCGGCATCTGCGGGCTGAGACTGGAGGACAAGTTGTACCAATACATGAATCCCTTTCTTCTAGAGAGCACCAGCCAAGACTGCCATCTTGTAGCGCAGCTCTGAATTAAGGATGTTGGCACCATTCGCAGTGTATTTTGGGCACCTACAGGGGGCCAAGCAGAACGTTGCCGACGTTCTTACCAAGTTCTTGCCGCATGCCACGTTCCGACCCCTGATCATTCCGATTCTTTTCTGGAAGGGTGATACGGCAAACCGATCGTTGTCACAAGCCTAGATCAAGGGGGATGACACAATATTATTGAGTTGAGTTGACCTGCGTCTTATGACAAGACGGTTAGCTACCTGTGTTTTGTATGCATTTAATCCTGTGCAGGGTTGAGTCACACTTGTGACCGAATCCTCACATACATGAGTGAAATCGCTGACGATCGAGGCGTGAACCTCGACCGTGAACCCAGTGAGAACGAGAGGAAAGCACCGCGAGAGTGCGAGTAACATGCACTATTCTAGCAATTGAGTTTTGTTTGTTTGCTTTACGCGACAAGGTTGATCGCTCCTAGTCCATTGTAGTCTACTGGAATAAAGGTTCGTCTGATATTATCGTGTCACGAGACTGGTGACAGTGTCATTAAATAAATTGCCATCGCCTGAGACACCAGACACGCCTAGCATCTTGTAGCGCAGCCGGAATAAGGATATTGGCACCTTTCTGGTGTATTTTTGGCACCTACAGGGCTTGCTGTAGGGGCGTTTGAATGTCACGGCATCTGCGGGCTGAGACTGGTGACAAGTTGTCACCAAATGCATTGCCATCCCCTGAGACACCATCCAAGCCTACCATCTTGTAGCGCATCCTGAATAATGATGTTGGTACCATTCTGGTGTATGTTGGGCACCTACAGGGCTTGCTGTAGGGGCGTTTGAATGTCACGGCATCTGCGGGCTGAGACTGGTGACAAGTTGTCACCAAATACATTGCCATCCCCTGAGACACCAGCCAAGACTGCCATCTTGTAGCGCAGCCTGAATAAGGATGTTGGCAGAGACTGGTGACAGTGTCATTAAATAAATTGCCATCGCCTGAGACACCAGACACGCCTACCATCTTGTAGCGCAGCCGGAATAAGGATATTGGCACCTTTCTGGTGTATTTTTGGCACCTACAGGGCTTGCTGTAGGGGCGTTTGAATGTCACGGCATCTGCGGGCTGAGACTGGTGACAAGTTGTCACCAAATGCATTGCCATCCCCTGAGACACCATCCAAGCCTACCATCTTGTAGCGCATCCTGAATAATGATGTTGGTACCATTCTGGTGTATGTTGGGCACCTACAGGGCTTGCTGTAGGGGCGTTTGAATGTCACGGCATCTGCGGGCTGAGACTGGTGACAAGTTGTCACCAAATACATTGCCATCCCCTGAGACACCAGCCAAGACTGCCATCTTGTAGCGCAGCCTGAATAAGGATGTTGGCACCAGTGTTTGGGCACCTACAGGGCTTGCTGTAGGGGTGTTTGAATGTCACGGCATCTGCGGGCTGAGACTGGTGACAACTTGTCACCAAATACATTGCCATCCCCTGAGACACCAGTCAAGCCAACAAACTTTTAGCGCAACCTGCATAATGATGTTGGCTCCATGTTGGTGTATTTTGGGCATCTACCAGGCCTGCTGTAGGTCTGTTAGAATATCACGGCATCTGCGGGCTGAGACTGGTGTTAAGTTGTCACCAAATACATTGCCACCCACTGAGACACCAGCCAAGCCTACCATCTTGTAGCGCAACCAGATTAATGATGTTGGCACCATTTGGGTGTATTTAGGGCACCTACAGGGCTTGCTGTAGTGGCGTTTGAATGTCACGGCATCTGCTGGCTGAGACTGGTGACAAGTTGACACCAAATACATTGCCATCCCCTGAGACACCAGCCAAACCTACCATCTTGTAGCGCAGCCTGAATAAGGATGTTGGCACCATTCTGGAGTATTTTGGGCACCTACAGGGCTTGCTGTAGGGGCATTTTATTGTCACGGCATCTGCGGGCTGAGACTGGTGACAAGTTGTCACCAAATACATTGCCATCCCCTGAGACACCAGCCAAGCCTACGATGTTGTAGCGCAGCCTGAATAAGGATGTTGGCACCATTCGTGTGTATTTTGGGCACCTACAGGGCTTGCTGTAGGGGCGTTTGAATGTCACGGCATCTGCGGGCAGAGACTGGTGACAAATTGTCACCAAAAGCATTGCCATCCCCTGAGACACCAGCCAAGCCTACCATCTTGTAGCGCAGCCTGAATAATGATGTTGGCACCTTTCTGGTGCTTTTTGGGCACCTACAGGGCTTGCTGGAGGGGCGTTTGAATGTCACGGCATCTGCGGGCTGAGACTGGTGGCAAGTTGTCACCAAATACATTGCCATCCCCTGAGACACCAGCCAAGCCTACCATCTTGTAGCGCAGCCTGATCATTGATGGTGGCACCATTCTGGTGCTTTTTTGGCACCTACAGGGCTTGCTGTAGGGGCGTTTGAATGTCACGGCATCTGCGGGCTGAGACTGGTGACAAGTTGTCACCAAATACATTGCCATACCCTGAGACACCAGCCAAGCTACCATCTTGTAGCGCAGCCTGAATAATGATGTTAGCACCATTCTGGTGTATTTTGAGCACCTACAGGGCTTGCTGAAGGGGCGTTTGAATGTCACGGCATCTGCTGGCTGAGACTGGTGACAAGTTGTCATTGACCTGTCAAACGCCCCATGCCCTGGCCACCCAAATACCCAATGAGTTAGGCAAAACATTCCACGGTATGCCATGGATAGGTGCAGAGTCTCAAATGGTGCAAAAAAGGACTGCCTGGAGGCTGACGCCATGGGTACGGCCTCCACTGTGGGTATGGCCAACACCACAAGTTGTAGAATCTGACCTGTCAAACGCCCCATGCCCTGGCCACCCAAATACCCAATGCGTCAGGCAAAACCTGTCCAGGGTATGCCATTGACAGGTGCAGAGTCTCATAATGGTGCAAAAAGGACTGCCTGGAGGCTGACACCATGGGTACGGCCTACACTGTGGGTATGGCCAACACCACAAGTTATAGATTCTGACCTGTCAAACGCCCCATGCCCTGGTCACCCAAATACCCAATGAGTCATGCAAAACATGTCCAGGGTATGCCATTGACAGGTGCAGAGTCTCAAATGGTGCAAACAGGACTGCCTGGAGGCTGACACCGTGGGTACGGCCTCCACGTGGGTTTGGCCAACACCACAAGTTGTAGATTCTGACCTGTCAAATGCCCCATGCCCTGGCCACCCAAACTCCCAATGAGTCAGGCAAAACATGTCTAAATTATGCCATTGACAGGTGCAGAGTCTCAAATGGTGCAAAAAGGACTGCCTGGAGGCTGACACCGTGAGTACTTCCGCCTCCACTGTGGGTATGGCCAACACCACAAGTTGTAGATTCTGACCTGTCAAACGCCCCATGCCCTGGCCACCCAAATACCCAAAAAGTCGGGCAGAAAAATGTCCAGGGTATGCCATTGACAGGTGCAGAGTCTCAAATGGTGCCATAAGGACTGCCTGGAGGCTGACACCATGGGTACGGCCTCCACTGTGGGTGTGGCCAACACCACAAGTTTTAGAATTCTGACCTGTCAAACGCCGCATGCCCTGGCCACCCAAATACCCAATGAGCCATACAAAACATGTCCAGGGTATGCCATTGACAGGTGCAGAGTCTCAAATGGTGCAAAAAGGACTGCCTGGAGGCTGACACCATGGGTACGGCCTCCACTGTGGGTATGGCCAACACCACATGTTGCAGATTCTTCCCTGCCAAACGCCCCATGCCCTGGCCACCCAAATACCCAATGAGTCAGGCAAAACATGTCCAAAGTATGCCATTGACAGGTGCAGAGTCTCAAATGGTGCAAAAAGGACTGCCTGGAGGCTGACACCATGGGTACGGCCTCCATGGTAAGTATGGCCAACACCACAAGTTTTAGAATTCTGACCTGTCAAACGCCCCATGCCCAGGCCACCCAAATACCCAATGAGTCAGGCAAACCATGTCCAGGGTATGTCATTGACAGGTGCAGAGTCTCAAATGGTGCAAAAAGGACTGCATGAAGGCTGACACCATGGGTATGGCCTCCACTGTGGGTATGGCCAACACCACAAGTTTTCAATTCTTACCTGTCAAACGCCCCATGCCCTGGCCACCCAAATACCCAATGAGTCAGGCAAAACATGTCCAGGGTATGCCATTGACAGGTGCAGAGTCTCAAATGGTGCAAAAAGGACTGCCTGGAGGCTGACACCATGGGTACGACCTCCACTGTGGGAATGGCCAACACCACAAGTTGCAGATTCTTCCCTGTCAAACGCCCCATGCCCTGGCCACCCAAATACCCAATGAGTCAGGCAAAACATGTCCAGGGTATGCCATAGACAGGTGCAGAGTCTCAAATGGTGCAAAAAATGGCTGTCCTGCCATGGTACTGGAAGGGTGCCATGGATTGGTATAGTCTGAATTTCATTGTTTTATGAACCATAACAAGTGAATGCACTATGCACTATAAATTTGTGACCTTGGATCATGCCCCAAGCCAGTTGACAAAGAGGTTGTGGGGATCTGATGTTTGCCGCTGCTAGGATAGGCAGTCACATAGTACCTGCTAATTGAAGCTGCTGACCTGAAGGCAAAAGGCAAGCAGGAGGCTGATGCGCAAAACAAGTTCACCAAGGAGGTATGTCTTGTGCCCTCGGATCATGCACAGTGGCTGTGCGCATAGAGTGTGTGGGCATTTCATGTTTGCCACTGCTAGGTTGGTGTTCGGCAGTTGGGTAGTACATACCAGCAACTTCTGCGGATCTGGAGGCAGGCAACTTGCAGGAGGCAAATGCACAAAGTGAATGCACTATACAATATCTATTTGTGACCTTGGATCATGTCCCAAGCCAATTGACAAAGAGGTTGTGGGGTTCTGATGTTTGCCGCTGCTAGGATAGGCAGTCACATAGTACCTGCCAACAGAAGCTGCTGACTTGAAGGCCAAGGCAAGCAGGAGGCTGATGCGCAAACCAAATTCACCAAGAAGGTATGTCTTGTGCCCTTGGATCTTGCACAGTGGCTGTACGCATAGGGTGTGTGGGCACTTCATGTTTGCCACTGCTAGGTTGGTGTTCGGCAGTTGGGTAGCAGGTACCAGCAACTTCTGTGGATCTGGAGGCAGGCAACAAGCAGGAGGCAGATGCACGAAGTGAATGCACTATACAATATTCATTTGTGACCTTGGATCATGCCCAAAGCCAGTTTACAAAGAGATTGTGAGGATCTGATGTTTGCCACTGCTAGGGTAGGCAGTCACATAGTATCTGCTAACTGAAGCTGCTGACCTGAAGGCAAAAGGCAAGCAGGAGGCTGATGCGCAAAACAAAATCACCAAGGAGGTATGTCTTGTGCCCTCGGATTATGCACAGTGGCTGTACGCATAGAGTGTGTGGGCACTTCATGTTTGCCACTGCTAGGTTGGTGTTCGGCAGTTGGGTAGTACATACCAGCAACTTCTGCGGATCTGGAAGCAGGGACAAGCAAGAGGCAAATGCACATAGTGAATGAACTATACAATATCCATTTGTGACCTTGGATCATGCCCCAAGCCAGTTTACAAATAGGTTGTGGGGATCTGAGGATAGGCAGTCACATAGTACCTGCCAGCTGAAGCTGCCGACCTAAAGGCCAAGGCAAGCAGGAGGCTGATGCGCAAACCAATTTCACCAAGGAAGTATGTCTTGTGCCCTTGGATCATGCACAGTGGCTGTACGCATAGAGCATGTGGGCACTTCATGTTTGCCACTGCTAGGTTGGTGTTTGGCAGCTGGGTATACATACCAGCAACTCCTGTGGATCTGGAAGCAGGCAATAAGCAGGAGGCAAATGCACATAGTGAATGCACTCTACACTATCCATTTGTGACCTTGGATCATGCCCCAAGCCAGTTTACAAAGAGGTTGTGGGGATCTGATGTTTGTCACTGCTAGGGTAGGCAGTCACATAGTACCTGCCAACTGAAGCTGCTGACCTGAAGGCAAAAGGCAAGCAGGAGGCTGATGCGCAAACCAAATTCACCAAGGAGGTATGTCTTGTGCCCTTGGATCGGCGCAATTGTGTGGGCACTTCATGTTGCTAGGTACCAGCAACTCCTGCGGATCAATAAGCAGGAGGCAAATGCACAAAGTGAATGCACTATACAATATCCATTTGTGACCTTGGATCATGCCCCAAGCCAGTTTACAAAGAGATTGTGGGGATCTGATGTTTGCCACTGCTAGGGTAGGCAGTCACATAGTACCTGCTAACTGAAGCTGCTGACCTGAAGGCAAAAGGCAAGCAGGAGGCTGATGCGCAAAACAAATTCACCAAGGAGGTATGTCTTGTGCCCTCGGATCATGCACAGTGGCTATAGAGTGTGGGCACATGTTTGCCACTGCTAGGTTGTTGCAGTTGGGTAGTACATACCAGCAACTTCTGCGGATCTGGAAGAAGCAGGAAAACAAGCAGGAGGCAAATGCACAAAGTGAATGCACTATATCCAATATGACCGGCATGCCCATGCCATTTACAAGAGTGGGATATGTTTGCCACTGCTAGGAGTAGTACTGCTAACTGGAAGTGCTGACCCTGAGGCAAAGGCAAACAGAGGCGCAAAACTAATTCACCAAGGAGGTATGTCTTGTGCCCTCGGATCATGCACAGTGGCTGTACGCATAGAGTGTGTGGGCACTTCATGTTTGTCACTGCTAGGTTGGTGTTCAGCAGTTGGGTAGTACATACCAGCAACTCCTGCGGATCTGGAGGCAGGCAACAAGCAGGAGGCAAATGCACATAGTGAATGCGCTATACACTATCCATTTGTGACCTTGGATCATGCTCCAAGCCAGTTTACAAAGAAGTTGTGGGGATCTGATGTTTGCCACTTGTAGGGTAGGCAGTCACATAGTACCTGCTAACTGAAGCTGCTGACCTGAAGGCATAAGGCAAGCAGGAGGCTGATGTGCAAACCAAATTCACCAAGGAGGTATGTCTTGTGCCCTCGGATCATGCACAGTGGCTGTACGCATAGAGTGTGTGGGCACTTCATGTTTGCCACTGCTAGGTTGGTGTTCGGCAGTTGGGTAGTACATACCAGCAACTTCTGCGGATCTGGAAGCAGGCAACATGCAGGAGGCAAATGCACAAAGTGAATGCACTATACAATATCCATTTGTGACCTTGGATCATGCTCCAAGCCAGTTTACAAAGAAGTTGTGGGGATCTGATGTTTGCCACTGGTAGGGTAGGCAGTCACATAGTACCTGCCAACAGAAGCTGCTGACTTGAAGGCAAAAGGCAAGCAGTGCGCAAACCAAATTCTTCAAGGAGGTATGTCTTGTGCCCTTGGATCATGCACAGTGGCTGTACGCATAGAGTGTGTGGGCACTTCATGTTTGCCACTGCTAGGTTGGTGTTTGGCAGTTGGGTAGCAGGTACCAGCAACTCCTGCGGATCTGGAGGCAGGCAACAAGCAGGAGGCAAATGCACAAAGTGAATGCACTATACAATATCCATTTGTGACCTTGGATCATGCCCCAAGCCAGTTTACAAAGAGTTTATGGGGATCTGATGTTTGCCACTGCTAGGGTAGGCAGTCACATAGTACCTGCTAACTGAAGCTGCTGACCTGAAGGCAAAAGGCAAGCAGGAGGCTGATGCGCAAAACAAATTCACCAAGGAGGTATGTCTTGTGCCCTTGGATCATGCACAGTGGCTGTACGCATAGAGTGTGTGGGCACTTCATGTTTGCCACTGCTAGGTTGGTGTTTGGCAGTTGGGTAGTACATACCAGGGAGACATGCGGGGAGGCAAATGCACAAAGTGAATGCACTACACAATATCCATTTGTGACCTTGCCCATGCCCGTTTACAAAGAGATTGTGGATCTGATGTTTGCCACTGTATGCGTAGGCAGTCACATAGTACCTGCTAACTGAAGCTGCTGACCTGAAGGCAAAAGGCAAGCAGGAGGCTGATGCGCAAAACAAATTCACCAAGGAGGTATGTCTTGTGCCCTCGGATCATGCACAGTGGCTGTACGCATAGAGTGTGTGGGCACTTCATGTTTGCCACTGCTAGGTTGGTGTTCGGCAGTTGGGTAGTACATACCAGCAACTTCTGCGGATCTGGAAGTAGGCAACATGCAGGAGGCAAATGCACAAAGTGAATGCACTATACAATATCCATTTGTGACCTTGGATTATGCCCCAAGCCAGTTTACAAAGAGATTGTGGGGATCTGATGTTTGCCACTGCTAGGGTAGGCAGTCACATAGTACCTGCTAACTGAAGCTGCTGACCTGAAGGCAAAAGGCAAGCAGGAGGCTGATGCGCAAAACAAAGTCACCAAGGAGGTATGTCTTGTGCCCTCGGATCATGCACAGTGGCTGTACGCATAGAGTGTGTGGGCACTTCATGTTTGCCACTGCTAGGTTGGTGTTCGGCAGTTGGGTAGTACATACCAGCAACTTCTGCGGATCTGGAAGCAGGCAACATGCAGGAGGCAAATGCACAAAGTGAATGCACTATACAATATCCATTTGTGACCTTGGATCATGCCCCAAGCCAGTTTACAAAGAGATTGTGGGGATCTGATGTTTGCCACTGCTAGGGTAGGCAGTCACATAGTACCTGCTAACTGAAGCTGCTGACCTGAAGGCAAAAGGCAAGCAGGAGGCTGATGCGCCAAAACACAAATATCCAGGGGTTGTGTCGGTCACGCTCCAGGTGCACTTCTCCTTTTCGTGTAGTACATACCAGCAACTTTGCGGATCTGGAAGCAGGCAACATGCAGGGAGGCAATGCACAAAGTGAATGCACTATACAATATTCATTTGTGACCTTGGATCATGCCCAAAAGCCAGTTTTACAAAAGATTGTGAGGATCTGATGTTTGCCACTGCTAGGCGGCAGTCACATAGTACCTGCTAACTGAAGCAGTGACTGAAGGCAAAAGGCAAGCAGGAGGCTGATGCGCAAAACAAAAACCAAGGAGGTATGTCTTGTGCCCTCGGATCATGCACAGTGGTTGCACATAGAGTTGGGTATCATGTTTGTTTATCTAGGTTGGTGTCGGCAGTTGGGTAGTACATACCAGCAACTTTTGCGGATCTGGAAGCAGGCAACATGCAGGAGGCAAATGCACAAAGTGAATGCACTATACAATATTCATTTGTGACCTTGGATCATGCCCAAAGCCAGTTTACAAAGAGATTGTGAGGATCTGATGTTTGCCACTGCTAGGGTAGGCAGTCACATAGTATCTGCTAACTGAAGCTGCTGACCTGAAGGCAAAAGGCAAGCAGGAGGCTGATGCGCAAAACAAAATCACCAAGGAGGTATGTCTTGTGCCCTCGGATCATGCACAGTGGCTGTACGCATAGAGTGTGTGGGCACTTCATGTTTGCCACTACTAGGTTGGTGTTCGGCAGTTGGGTAGTACATACCAACAATTTCTGCGGATCTGGAAGCAGGCAACATGCAGGAGGCAAATGCACAAAGTGAATGCACTATACAATATCCATTTGTGACCTTGGATCATGCCCCAACCAGTTTACAAAGAGATTGTGGGGATCTGATGTTTGCTTACTGTTAGGTAGGCAGTCAATAGTACCTGCTAACTGAAGCTGCTGACCTGAAGGCAAAAGGCGCGCAGAGTGATGCGCAAAATAAAACCAAGGAGGTGTTTGTGCTCGATCTCACATGGTGCTGCATAGAGTGTGTGGGCAATAGTTGAGGTTGGTGTTCGGAGTTGGGTGTACATACCAGCAACCTTGGATCTGGAAGAGGCAACATGCAGGAGGCAAATGCACAAAGTGAATGCACTATAAATATCCATTTGTGACCTTGGATCATGCCCCCAAGCCAGTTTACAAAGAGATTGTGGGGATCTGATGTTTGCTACTGTTAGGTAGGCAGTCACAGCGTTAACTGAAGTTGTGACGAAGGCAAAAGGCAAGCAGGAGTGCTGATGCGCAAAAATCAACAAAGGAGGTTGTTTGTGCCCTGGATCAGGAAGTACAGAGTGTGTGGGTATCATGTTTGCATGGTTGGTGTTCGTGCAGTTGGGTAGTACATTACCAGCAATTCGATCTGCAGCAGCACATGAGGAGGCAAAGACAAAGTGAATGCAATACATATCCATTTTGACGATCATGCCCCAAGCCAGTTTACAACGAGATTGTGGGGATCTGATGTTTACACTGCTAGGGTAGGCAGTCACATCGCATCAGCTAACTGGAAGCTGACCTGAAGGCAAAAGGCAAGAGAGGTGATGCGCAAAACAAAGTTCACCAAGAGGTATGTCTTGTGCCTCGGATCATTGGACAGTGGCTGTACGTGATAGAGGTGGGCATCATGTTTGGCACTGCAGAAATTATGTTCGCAAGGGCAGTACATACCAACAATTTCGGATCTGGAAGCAGGCAACAAGGAGGAAATGCACAAAGTGAATGCACATAAATATCCATTTGTACTTGGATCATGCCCACCTTACAAAGAGATTGTGGGGATCCGATGTTTGCCACTGTTAGGGTGGGCAGTCACATTGTACCTGCTAACTGAAGCTGTTGAGGAGCAAGGCAAGCAGGAGGCTGATGCAAACAAATTCACTAAGGAGGTATGTCTGGTGCTCGGATCATGCACAGTGGCTGTACGCATAGAGTGTGGGATTGTTTGCTACTGCTAGGTCGGTGTTCACAGTTGGGTAGTACATACCAGCAACTTCGGTGTGGAAGCAGGCAACATGAGGAGGAATGCACAAAGTGAATGCACTATACAATATCCATTTGTGACCTTGGACTGTCCTGCAGTTTACAAAGAGATTGTGGGGATCTGATGTTTAAGCCACTGTTGGGTAGGCAGTCACATAGTACCTGCTAACTGAAGCTGCTGACCTGAAGGCAAAAGGGCAAGCAGAGGCTGATAAAACAAAACAGAGGGGCGTGTCTTGTGCCTCGGATCAACAACAGTTGCAGAGTGTGTGGGCACATGTTAGCCACTGCTAGGTTGGGAGTTGGTACATACCAGCAACTTCTGGAAGCAGGCAACATGCAGAGGAAATGCACAAAGTGCATGCACATGACAAACCATTGATCTGGATGGCCAAGTTACAAAGAGATGGGGATCTGATGTTTGCCATCGTAAGTAGGCAGTCGATATAGTATCAAGTAACTGAAGTGCTGACCTGAAGAAGGGAGGGATGCAAAAATTCACCAAGGGAGGTATATCTTGTGCCTCGATCATGCACAGTGGATGGGATCATGTACACCAGGTTGAGTGGGTAGTACATACCAGCAACTTTCTGATCTGGAAGCAGGCAACAACATGCAGGGAGGCAAATGCACAAAGTGAATGCACCATACAATATCCATTTTAACTGATCATATGCCCCAAGCCAGTTTACAAAGAGATTAGATCTGATGTGCATTGCTAGGTAGGCAGTCACATAGTACTTGCTAACTGAAGCTGCTGACCTGAAGGCAAAAGGCAAGCAGGAGGCTGATGCGCAAAACAAATTGGAGGTCTGAAATCTGACCAGTGGTCAGGTATGCATAGATGCAGCACTGTGTGTTGGTGTGTTGAGTGTACATACCAGCAATTGGTGATTCTAAAGGCAACATGCAGGAGGCAAATGCACAAAGTGAATGCACTATACAATATCCATTTCAGACCTTGGATGTTTCCCGCCAGGCTTGCAAAGAGATTGTGGGGATCTGATGTAACACTGCTAGGTAGGCAGTCGTACCTGGTTAACTGTAGTTGCTACCTGAAGGCAAAAGGCAAGCAGGAGGCTGATGCGCAAAACAAATTCACCAAGGAGGTATGTCTAGCGGATTGGGCACAGTGGCTGTACGCATAGAGTGTATGGGACTTCATGTTTGCCACTGCTAGGTTGGTGTTCGGCAGTTGGGCAGTACATACCAGCAACTTCTGAGATCTGGAAGCAGGCAACATGCAGGAGAATGCAAAGTGATGCACATATACAACATTCATTTGTGACCTTGGACTGGCTGCCCCAGAAGCCAGTTTACAAAGAGATGTCAGGGGATCTGATGTTTTGCCACTCGCTAGGTTAGGCAGTCACATAGTACCGTGACTGAAGCTGCTGACCTGAAGGCAAAAGGCAAGCAGGAGGCTGATGCACGCAAATACACAATTCACCAAAGAGGTATGTCTTTGTCCCCTCGGATCATGCACAGTGGCTCGCATAGAGTGTGTGGGCACTTCATGTTTCTGCCACTGCAGGTTGGTGTTCCCGGCAGTTGGGTGAGTACATACCAGCAACGCCAAGTCTGGAAGCAGGCAACATGCAGGAGGCAAATGCACAAAGTGAATGTAATTATACAATATCCACAAAATTGGATGCTCCAAGCAGTTTACACAAAGAGATTTGTGGGATCTAGCTTTTTTCTGCCATCGGTAGGTAGCCTACACACTACACTGGAAGTGCTGACCTGAAGGCAAAAGGCAAAGCAGGAGGCTGGATGCAAAACAAATCTTCACCAAGGAGTGTCTTGTGCCTCGGATCATGCACAGTGGCTGTACACATAGAGTGTGTGGGGCAATTTCATGTTTGCCACTGCTAGGCTGGTGTTCGGCAGTTGGGCAGTACATACCAGTAACTTCTATGGATCTGGAAGTAGGCAACATGGGCAGAGGCAAATACAATGTGCTAGAATTATACAATATTCTTTTGTGCCTTGGATCATGCCCCAAGCCAGTTGTACAAAGAGATTGTGGGGATCTGATGTTTGCCACTGCTAAGGGTTGGCAGTCACACTTGTCGTACCTGTAACTGAAGCTGCTGACCTGAAGGCAAAAGGCAAGCAGGAGGCTGATGCGCAAAACAAATTCATCCAGGAGGTATGTCTTGTGCCCTGGATCATGCACAGTGGCTGTACGCATAGAGTGTGTGTGGGCACTCCATGTTTGCCACTCTAGGTTGGTGTTCGCAGTTGGGTAGTACATACCAGCAACTTCGCGGATCTGGAAGCAGGCAACATGCAGGATGTAAAATGCACAAAGTGAATGCACTATAATAATATCCATTTGTGAGCTTGGATCATCCCAAGCCAGTTTACAAAGAGATAGGGATCTGATGTTTGGCATCAATGCCGCTGACCTGAAGGCAAAAGGTGCTGGTGAGGCTGATGCGCAAAACAAATACACCAAGGAGGTAGTAAATTGTCGTATGCCACCACAGTGGCAGTACAAAGTGAAAGAATTGGTGGGTGGCACATGCAGATTCTTCCGTCAAAGCCCCATGCCTGGCCACCCAAATACCCAATGAGTCCTCAATGACAGAAGTAAAAATATGTCCAGGGTAGGCCATTGACAGGTGCAGTTGAAAAAGGATGCCTGGAGGTGACAATGGGAGGATTGGGTATGGCCAACACCACAAGTTGCAGATTCTCCCTGTCAAACGCATGCCCTGGCCACCCAAATACCCAATGAGTCAGGCAAACATGTGTGTCCAGGGGATATTGACAGGTGCAGAGTCTCAAATGGCAAAAAGGACTGAGGAAAACATGGTACGGATTGGGTGGTATGGCCAACACCACAAGTTGAGATCCTGTCAAACGCCCCATGCCCTGGCCACCCAAATACCCAATGAGTCAGGCAAACATGTCCAGGGATGCCAGCTGACAGTGCAGAGTCAATGGAGTAAAAGGACTGCCTGGAGGCTGACACTGGGTACGTCTCCACTTGGGTATGGCCAACACCACAAGAAAGATTCTCAAAAGTCCATGCCCTGGCCACCCAAAACAATGAGTCAGGCAATACATGTCCAGAGTAGCTGGACAGGCGTCATGGTGCAAAAGGACTGCCTGGGAGGCTGAACCATGGGCACGGCTCAGTGGGTATTGGCCAACACCACAAGTTCGATTCTCCTGTCAAACGCCCATGCGGGTGCCTCAAATACCAATGAGTCAGGAAAACATGTCCAGGGGATGCCATTGACAGGGTTCTCTTGCCTTTTGGCACCCAAATACCGATGAGTCAGGGCAAAAAATGTCCAGTGCTTGACAGGTGCAATAGTTCATGGTGCAAAAAAGGACTGCCTAGGAGGGCTCCATGGGTATGGTCAACACCACAAGTTGTCAGATTCACCCCGTCAAACGCCCATGTCCGTGGCCACCCAAATACCAATGAGTCAGGCAAAATTCAGGGGGATTGAAGGTGCAGAGAGTCTCAAATGGTGCAAAAGGGACTGTGGGTGACACCATGGGCACGGCCTCCATGTGGGTTGGCCAACACCACAAGTTGTAGATTCTTCGTCAAACGCCCATGCTGGCACACAAATACCAATGAGTCAGGCCAAACATGTCCAGGGGATGACATTGACAGGTGCAGAGTCTCAAATGGTGCAAAAAGGACTGCCTGGAGGCTGACACCATGGGTACGCCTCATGTGGCCAACACACAAGTTGTCGATTTCTTCAACGCCCTGCCTGGCCACCCAAATACCCAACAGTCAGGCAAAACATGTCCAGGTTGCCATAGTGAAGTTCTGGTGCAAAAGGACTGCTGGAGGCTGACACGGGTTAGGGAGGCCAAACCACAAGTTGCCGACCTGTCAAACCCATGCCTGGGCCCACCCAAATACCCAATGAGTCAGGCAAAACATGTCCAGGGTATGCCATTGACAGGTGCAGAGTCCAAATGGTGCAAAAGGACTGCCTGGGAGGCTGACACCATGGGTACGGCCCCACGGTGGGTATGGCCAACACCACAAGTTGCAGATTCTCCTGTCAAACGCCCCATGCCCCACAAAACAATGAGTCAGGCAAAACATGTCCAGGGTATGCCATTGACAGCTGCATAGTCTCCAAATGGTGCAAAGGACTGCTGAGGCTGAAGGTCTCCAGTGGATGGCCAACACCACAAGTTGCAGATCTGCCCTGTCAAACGCCCCATGCCCTGCCACCCAAATACCCAATGAGTCAGGCAAAAATGTCCGGACAAGACTGTGAGGGACAAGGGCATGCCATGTGGGTATGGCCAACACCACAAGTTGGATCTTCGTCAAACCGCGGCAAAAACCAAAGTCAGGATGTCCGGATGCTGACAGGTAGTCAAATGGTGCAAAACTGCCGAGGCTGACAACCAGGGTAGGCCTCCACTGTGGAGTATGGCCAACACACAAGTTGTCAGATTTTCCTGTCAAACGCCCCATGCCCGGCCACCCAAATACCCAATGAGTCAGGCCAAACATGTCCAGGGTATGCATTGACAGGTGCATAGTCTCAAATGGTGCAAAAAAGGACCGCCTGAGGGACACCATGGGCACGGCCCCACGTGGGTATGGCCAACACCACAAGTTGCGACCCCTGTCAAACCCCCATGCCGGCCACCAAATACCCAATGAGTCAGGCAAAACATTTCCAGGGGATGCATTGACAGGTGCATAGTCTCAAATGGTGCAGAAAGGACTGCCTGAGGGAACCAGGGTAGTCCATGTGGGTATGGCCAACACCACAAGTTGCAGATCTCCCTGTCAAAGCCTGGCCACCAAAACCCAAGAGTCAGGCAAAACATGTCCAGGGTATGCATTGACAGGTGATAGTCTCAAATGGTGCAAAAAGTGACTGCGAGGCTGACAAAGGGTAGGGCTCCAGTGGGTATGGCCAACACCACCAGTTGCAGATCATCCGTCAAACGCCCCATGCCTGGGCCACCCAAATACCAAGTCAGGCAAATGTCCAGGGGATGCATTGACAGGTGCAGAGTCTCAAATGGTGCAAAAAGGACTGCCTGAGGCTGACAACATGGGTAAGGCCTCCACTGTGGGTATGGCCAACACCACAAGTTGCAGATTTCCCTGTCAAACGCCCATGCTGGCCACCCAAATACCCAATGAGTCAGGCAAAACATGTCCAGGGTATGCCATGGACAGGTGCATAGTCTCAAATGGTGCAAAAAGGACTGCCTGGAGGCTGACACCACTGTGGGTATGGCCAACACCACAAGTTGCAGATTCTTCCCTGTCAAACGCCCCATGCCCTGGCCACCCAAATACCCAATGAGTCAGGCAAAACATGTCCAAGGATTGGATTTACAGATGCAATATCTCAAATGGTGCAAAAAGGACTGTGAGGTGACAACATGGGTACGGCCTCCACGGTGGGTATGGCCAACACCACAAGTTGTCGATTCTGACCTGTCAAACGCCCCATGCCCTGGCCACCCAAATACCCAATGAGTCAGGCAAAACATGTCCAGGGTATGCCATTGACAGGTGCAGAGTCTCAAATGGTGCAAAAAGGACTGCCTGGAGGCTGACACCATGGGTACGGCCTCCACGGTGGGTATGGCCAACACCACAAGTTGTCGATTCTGACCTGTCAAACGCCCCATGCCCTGGCCACCCAAATACCCAATGAGTCAGGCCAAACATGTCCAGGGTATGCCATTGACAGGTGCAGAGTCTCAAATGGTGCAAAAAGGACTGCCTGGAGGCTGACACCATGGGTACGGCCTCCAGGGTGGGTATGGCCAACACCACAAGTTGTCGATTCTGACCTGTCAAACGCCCCATGCCCTGGCCACCCAAATACCCAATGAGTCAGGCCAAACATGTCCAGGGTATGCCATTGACAGGTGCATAGTCTCAAATGGTGCAAAAAGGACTGCCTGGAGGCTGACAACATGGGTACGGCCTCCACGGTGGGTATGGCCAACACCACAAGTTGTCGATTCTGACCTGTCAAACGCCCCATGCCCTGGCCACCCAAATACCCAATGAGTCAGGCCAAACATGTCCAGGGTATGCCATTGACAGGTGCATAGTCTCAAATGGTGCAAAAAGGACTGCCTGGAGGCTGACACCATGGGTACGGCCTCCACGGTGGGTATGGCCAACACCACAAGTTGCAGATTCTGACCTGTCAAACGCTCTTATGCCCTGGCCACCCAAATACCCAATGAGTCAGGCCAAACATGTCCAGGGTATGCCATTGACAGGTGCATAGTCTCAAATGGTGCAAAAAGGACTGCCTGGAGGCTGACACCATGGGTACGGCCTCCACGGTGGGTATGGCCAACACCACAAGTTGTCGATTCTGACCTGTCAAACGCCCCATGCCCTGGCCACCCAAATACCCAATGAGTCAGGCCAAACATGTCCAGGGTATGCCATTGACAGGTGCATAGTCTCAAATGGTGCAAAAGGACTGCCTGGAGGCTGACACCATGGGTACGGCCTCCACGGTGGGTACGGCCAACACCACAAGTTGTCGATTCTGACCTGTCAAACGCCCCATGCCCTGGCCACCCAAATACCCAATGAGTCAGGCCAAACATGTCCAGGGTATGCCATTGACAGGTGCATAGTCTCAAATGGTGCAAAAAGGACTGCCTGGAGGCTGACACCATGGGTACGGCCTCCACGGTGGGTATGGCCAACACCACAAGTTGTCGATTCTGACCTGTCAAACGCCCCATGCCCTGGCCACCCAAATACCCAATGAGTCAGGCCAAACATGTCCAGGGTATGCCATTGACAGGTGCAGAGTCTCAAATGGTGCAAAAGGACTGCCTGGAGGCTGACACCATGGGTACGGCCTCCACGGTGGGTATGGCCAACACCACAAGTTGTCGATTCTGACCTGTCAAACGCCCCATGCCCTGGCCACCCAAATACCCGATGAGTCAGGCAAAACATGTCCAGGGTATGCCATTGACAGGTGCAGAGTCTCAAATGGTGCAAAAAGGACTGCCTGGAGGCTGACACCATGGGTACGGCCTCCACGGTGGGTATGGCCAACACCACAAGTTGTCGATTCTGACCTGTCAAACGCCCCATGCCCTGGCCACCCAAATACCCAATGAGTCAGGCCAAACATGTCCAGGGTATGCCATTGACAGGTGCAGAGTCTCAAATGGTGCAAAAAGGACTGCCTGGAGGCTGACACCATGGGTACGGCCTCCACGGTGGGTATGGCCAACACCGCAAGTTGTCGATTCTTTACCTGTCAAACGCCCCATGCCCTGGCCACCCAAATACCCAATGAGTCAGGCCAAACATGTCCAGGGTATGCCATTGACAGGTGCATAGTCTCAAATGGTGCAAAAAGGACTGCCTGGAGGCTGACACCATGGGTACGGCCTCCACGGTGGGTATGGCCAACACCACAAGTTGTCGATTCTGACCTGTCAAACGCCCCATGCCCTGGCCACCCAAATACCCAATGAGTCAGGCAAAACATGTCCAGGGTATGCCATTGACAGGTGCATAGTCTCAAATGGTGCAAAAAGGACTGCCTGGAGGCTGACACCATGGGTACGGCCTCCACGGTGGGTATGGCCAACACCACAAGTTGTCGATTCTGACCTGTCAAACGCCCCATGCCCTGGCCACCCAAATACCCAATGAGTCAGGCCAAACATGTCCAGGGTATGCCATTGACAGGTGCAGAGTCTCAAATGGTGCAAAAAGGACTGCCTGGAGGCTGACACCATGGGTACGGCCTCCACGGTGGGTATGGCCAACACCACAAGTTGTCGATTCTTACCTGTCAAACGCCCCATGCCCTGGCCACCCAAATACCCAATGAGTCAGGCCAAACATGTCCAGGGTATGCCATTGACAGGTGCATAGTCTCAAATGGTGCAAAAAGGACTGCCTGGAGGCTGACAACATGGGTACGGCCTCCACGGTGGGTATGGCCAACACCACAAGTTGTCGATTCTGACCTGTCAAACGCCCCATGCCCTGGCCACCCAAATACCCAATGAGTCAGGCAAAACATGTCCAGGGTATGCCATTGACAGGTGCATAGTCTCAAATGGTGCAAAAAGGACTGCCTGGAGGCTGACACCATGGGTACGGCCTCCACGGTGGGTATGGCCAACACCACAAGTTGTCGATTCTGACCTGTCAAACGCCCCATGCCCTGGCCACCCAAATACCCAATGAGTCAGGCCAAACATGTCCAGGGTATGCCATTGACAGGTGCAGAGTCTCAAATGGTGCAAAAGGACTGCCTGGAGGCTGACAACATGGGTACGGCCTCCACGGTGGGTATGGCCAACACCACAAGTTGTCGATTCTTACCTGTCAAACGCCCCATGCCCTGGCCACCCAAATACCCAATGAGTCAGGCAAAACATGTCCAGGGTATGCCATTGACAGGTGCAGAGTCTCAAATGGTGCAAAAAGGACTGCCTGGAGGCTGACACCATGGGTACGGCCTCCACGGTGGGTATGGCCAACACCACAAGTTGTGATTCTGACCTGTCAAACGCCCCATGCCCTGGCCACCCAAATACCCAATGAGTCAGGCCAAACATGTCCAGGGTATGCCATTGACAGGTGCAGAGTCTCAAATGGTGCAAAAGGACTGCCTGGAGGCTGACACCATGGGTACGGCCTCCACGGTGGGTATGGCCAACACCACAAGTTGTCGATTCTGACCTGTCAAACGCCCCATGCCCTGGCCACCCAAATACCCAATGAGTCAGGCCAAACATGTCCAGGGTATGCCATTGACAGGTGCAGAGTCTCAAATGGTGCAAAAGGACTGCCTGGAGGCTGACACCATGGGTACGGCCTCCACGGTGGGTATGGCCAACACCACAAGTTGTCGATTCTTACCTGTCAAACGCCCCATGCCCTGGCCACCCAAATACCCAATGAGTCAGGCCAAACATGTCCAGGGTATGCCATTGACAGGTGCAGAGTCTCAAATGGTGCAAAAAGGACTGCCTGGAGGCTGACACCATGGGTACGGCCTCCACGGTGGGTATGGCCAACACCACAAGTTGTCGATTCTTACCTGTCAAACGCCCCATGCCCTGGCCACCCAAATACCCAATGAGTCAGGCCAAACATGTCCAGGGTATGCCATTGACAGGTGCAGAGTCTCAAATGGTGCAAAAGGACTGCCTGGAGGCTGACACCATGGGTACGGCCTCCACGGTGGGTATGGCCAACACCACAAGTTGTCGATTCTGACCTGTCAAACGCCCCATGCCCTGGCCACCAAAATACCCAATGAGTCAGGCCAAACATGTCCAGGGTATGCCATTGACAGGTGCAGAGTCTCAAATGGTGCAAAAAGGACTGCCTGGAGGCTGACACCATGGGTACGGCCTCCACGGTGGGTATGGCCAACACCACAAGTTGTCGATTCTGACCTGTCAAACGCCCCATGCCCTGGCCACCCAAATACCCAATGAGTCAGGCCAAACATGTCCAGGGTATGCCATTGACAGGTGCAGAGTCTCAAATGGTGCAAAAGGACTGCCTGGAGGCTGACACCATGGGTACGGCCTCCACGGTGGGTATGGCCAACACCACAAGTTGTCGATTCTGACCTGTCAAACGCCCCATGCCCTGGCCACCCAAATACCCAATGAGTCAGGCAAAACATGTCCAGGGTATGCCATTGACAGGTGCAGAGTCTCAAATGGTGCAAAAAGGACTGCCTGGAGGCTGACACCATGGGTACGGCCTCCACGGTGGGTATGGCCAACACCACAAGTTGTCGATTCTGACCTGTCAAACGCCCCATGCCCTGGCCACCCAAATACCCAATGAGTCAGGCAAAACATGTCCAGGGTATGCCATTGACAGGTGCAGAGTCTCAAATGGTGCAAAAGGGCTGGCCTGGAGGCTGACACCATGGGCACGGCCTCCACGGTGGGTATGGCCAACACCACAAGTTGTCGATTCTGACCTGTCAAACGCCCCATGCCCTGGCCACCCAAATACCCAATGAGTCAGGCCAAACATGTCCAGGGTATGCCATTGACAGGTGCAGAGTCTCAAATGGTGCAAAAAGACAAGTTGTCGATTCTGACCTGTCAAACGCCCCATGCCCTGGCCACCCAAATACCCAATGAGTCAGGCAAAACATGTCCAGGGTATGCCATTGACAGGTGCAGAGTCTCAAATGGTGCAAAAGGACTGCCTGGAGGCTGACACCATGGGTACGGCCTCCACGGTGGGTATGGCCAACACCACAAGTTGTCGATTCTGACCTGTCAAACGCCCCATGCCCTGGCCACCCAAATACCCAATGAGTCAGGCCAAACATGTCCAGGGTATGCCATTGACAGGTGCAGAGTCTCAAATGGTGCAAAAAGGACTGCCTGGAGGCTGACACCATGGGGTACGGCCTCCACGGTGGGTATGGCCAACACCACAAGTTGTCGATTCTGACCTGTCAAACGCCCCATGCCCTGGCCACCCAAATACCCAATGAGTCAGGCCAAACATGTCCAGGGTATGCCATTGACAGGTGCAGAGTCTCAAATGGTGCAAAAAGGACTGCCTGGAGGCTGACACCATGGGTACGGCCTCCACGGTGGGTATGGCCAACACCACAAGTTGTCGATTCTGACCTGTCAAACGCCCCATGCCCTGGCCACCCAAATACCCAATGAGTCAGGCCAAACATGTCCAGGGTATGCCATTGACAGGTGCAGAGTCTCAAATGGTGCAAAAGGACTGCCTGGAGGCTGACACCATGGGTACGGCCTCCACGGTGGGTATGGCCAACACCACAAGTTGTCGATTCTGACCTGTCAAACGCCCCATGCCCTGGCCACCCAAATACCCAATGAGTCAGGCCAAACATGTCCAGGGTATGCCATTGACAGGTGCAGAGTCTCAAATGGTGCAAAAAGGACTGCCTGGAGGCTGACACCATGGGTACGGCCTCCACGGTGGGTGTGGCCAACACCACAAGTTGTCGATTCTGACCTGTCAAACGCCCCATGCCCTGGCCACCCAAATACCCAATGAGTCAGGCCAAACATGTCCAGGGTATGCCATTGACAGGTGCAGAGTCTCAAATGGTGCAAAAAGGACTGCCTGGAGGCTGACACCATGGGTACGGCCTCCACGGTGGGTATGGCCAACACCACAAGTTGTCGATTCTGACCTGTCAAACGCCCCATGCCCTGGCCACCCAAATACCCAATGAGTCAGGCCAAAACATGTCCAGGGTATGCCATTGACAGGTGCAGAGTCTCAAATGGTGCAAAAGGACTGCCTGAGGCTGACACCATGGGTACGGCCTCCACGGTGGGTATGGCCAACACCACAAGTTGTCGATTCTGACCTGTCAAACGCCCCATGCCCTGGCCACCCAAATACCCAATGAGTCAGGCCAAACATGTCCAGGGTATGCCATTGACAGGTGCAGAGTCTCAAATGGTGCAAAAAGGACTGCCTGGAGGCTGACACCATGGGTACGGCCTCCACGGTGGGTATGGCCAACACCACAAGTTGTCGATTCTGACCTGTCAAACGCCCCATGCCCTGGCCACCCAAATACCCAATGAGTCAGGCAAAACATGTCCAGGGTATGCCATTGACAGGTGCAGAGTCTCAAATGGTGCAAAAAGGACTGCCTGGAGGCTGACACCATGGGTACGGCCTCCACGGTGGGTATGGCCAACACCACAAGTTGTCGATTCTGACCTGTCAAACGCCCCATGCCCTGGCCACCCAAAAACCCAATGAGTCAGGCAAAACATGTCCAGGGTATGCCATTGACAGGTGCAGAGTCTCAAATGGTGCAATAAGGACTGCCTGGAGGCTGACACCATGGGTACGGCCTCCACGGTGGGTATGGCCAACACCACAAGTTGTCGATTCTGACCTGTCAAACGCCCCATGCCCTGGCCACCCAAATACCCAATGAGTCAGGCCAAACATGTCCAGGGTGTGCCATTGACAGGTGCAGAGTCTCAAATGGTGCAAAACGGACTGCCTGGAGGCTGACACCATGGGTACGGCCTCCACGGTGGGTATGGCCAACACCACAAATTATGGAATCATACCACTACAATGCCCCATGCCCTGGCCACCCAAAAACCCAATGAGTCAGGCCAAACATGTCCAGGGTATGCCATTGACAGGTGCAGAGTCTCAATGGTGCAAAAAGGACTGCCTGGAGGCTGACACCATGGGTACGGCCTCCACGGTGGGTATGGCCAACACCACAAGTTGTCGATTCTGACCTGTCAAATGCCCCATGCCCTGGCCACCCAAAAACCCAATGAGTCAGGCAAAACATGTCCAGGGTGTGCCATTGACATGAGGATGGGCTGAAATGGTGCAAAACGGACTGCCTGGAGGCCTACACCATGGGCCCACAGTGGGTGTGGCCAACACCACAAATTATGGAATCATACCACTCAAATGCCCCGTCCCCTGGCCACCCAAAAACCCAATGAGTCAGGCAAAACATGTCCAGGGTGTGCCATTGACAGTGCGGGGTCTGACATGGTACAAAACGGACTGCCTGGAGGCTGACAGCATGGGATGGTCTACAAGGTGGGTATGGCCAACACCCCAAATTGTCGAATCATACCACTACATTGCCCCATGCCCTGGCCACCCAACAACCCAATGAGTCAGGCAAAACATGTCCAGGGTGTGCCATTGACATGCGGTTGGGCTGAAATGGTGCAAAACGGACTGCCTGGAGGCCTACACCATCTACAAAATGGGTGTGGCCAACACCGCAAATATGGAATCAACAAAGCCCCGTCCGCAACAACCCAATGAGTCAGCAAAACATGCCAGGGTGCGCAGAGGATGGCATGGCATGGTACAAAACGGACGCCAGGCCACAGCAGGAATGGCCACAAGATGGGTGTGGCCAACACCCCAAATTATGGAATCATACCACTACAATGCCCCATGCCCTGGCCACCCAACAACCCAATGAGTCAGGCAAAACATGTCCAGGGTGTGCCATTGACATGAGGATGGGCTGAAATGGTGCAAAACGGACTGCCTGGAGGCCTACACCATCTGCAAAATGGGTGTGGCCAACACCGCAAATTATGGAATCATACCACTACAATGCCCCGTCCCCTGATCACCCAACAACCCAATGAGTCATGCAAAACATGTCCAGGGTGTGCCATTGACATGAGGATGGTCTGACATGGTACAAAACACGGACTGCCTGGAGGCCTACAGCATGGAATGGTCTACAAGATGGGTGTGGCCAACACCCCAAATTATGGAATCATACCACTACAATGCCCCATGCCCTGGCCACCCAACAACCCAATGAGTCAGGCAAAACATGTCCAGGGTGTGCCATTGACATGAGGATGGGCTGAAATGGTGCAAAACGGACTGCCTGGAGGCCTACACCATCTGCAAAATGGGTGTGGCCAACACCGCAAATTATGGAATCATACCACTACAATGCCCCGTCCCCTGATCACCCAACAACCCAATGAGTCATGCAAAACATGTCCAGGGTGTGCCATTGACATGAGGATGGTCTGACATGGTACAAAACGGACTGCCTGGAGGCCTACAGCATGGAATGGTCTACAAGATGGGTGTGGCCAACACCCCAAATTATGGAATCATACCACTACAATGCCCCATGCCCTGGCCACCCAACAACCCAATGAGTCAGGCAAAACATGTCCAGGGTGTGCCATTGACATGAGGATGGGCTGAAATGGTGCAAAACGGACTGCCTGGAGGCCTACACCATCTGCAAAATGGGTGTGGCCAACACCGCAAATTATGGAATCATACCACTACAATGCCCCGTCCCCTGATCACCCAACAACCCAATGAGTCATGCAAAACATGTCCAGGGTGTGCCATTGACATGAGGATGGTCTGACATGGTACAAAACGGACTGCCTGGAGGCCTACAGCATGGAATGGTCTACAAGATGGGTGTGGCCAACACCCCAAATTATGGAATCATACCACTACAATGCCCCATGCCCTGGCCACCCAACAACCCAATGAGTCAGGCAAAACATGTCCAGGGTGTGCCATTGACATGAGGATGGGCTGAAATGGTGCAAAACGGACTGCCTGGAGGCCTACACCATCTGCAAAATGGGTGTGGCCAACACCGCAAATTATGGAATCATACCACTACAATGCCCCGTCCCCTGATCACCCAACAACCCAATGAGTCATGCAAAACATGTCCAGGGTGTGCCATTGACATGAGGATGGTCTGACATGGTACAAAACGGACTGCCTGGAGGCCTACAGCATGGAATGGTCAACAAGATGGGTGTGGCCAACACCCCAAATTATGGAATCATACCACTACAATGCCCCATGCCCTGGCCACCCAACAACCCAATGAGTCAGGCAAAACATGTCCAGGGTGTGCCATTGACATGAGGATGGGCTGAAATGGTGCAAAACGGACTGCCTGGAGGCCTACACCATCTGCAAAATGGGTGTGGCCAACACCGCAAATTATGGAATCATACCACTACAATGCCCCGTCCCCTGATCACCCAACAACCCAATGAGTCATGCAAAACATGTCCAGGGTGTGCCATTGACATGAGGATGGTCTGACATGGTACAAAACGGACTGCCTGGAGGCCTACAGCATGGAATGGTCTACAAGATGGGTGTGGCCAACACCCCAAATTATGGAATCATACCACTACAATGCCCCATGCCCTGGCCACCCAACAACCCAATGAGTCAGGCAAAACATGTCCAGGGTGTGCCATTGACATGAGGATGGGCTGAAATGGTGCAAAACGGACTGCCTGGAGGCCTACACCATCTGCAAAATGGGTGTGGCCAACACCGCAAATTATGGAATCATACCACTACAATGCCCCGCCCCTGATCACCCAACAACCCAATGAGTCATGCAAAACATGTCCAGGGTGTGCCATTGACATGAGGATGGTCTGACATGGTACAAAACGGACTGCCTGGAGGCCTACAGCATGGAATGGTCTACAAGATGGGTGTGGCCAACACCCCAAATTATGGAATCATACCACTACAATGCCCCATGCCCTGGCCACCCAACAACCCAATGAGTCAGGCAAAACATGTCCAGGGTGTGCCATTGACATGAGGATGGGCTGAAATGGTGCAAAACGGACTGCCTGGAGGCCTACACCATCTGCAAATGGGTGTGGCCAACACCGCAAATTATGGAATCATACCACTACAATGCCCCGTCCCCTGATCACCCAACAACCCAATGAGTCATGCAAAACATGTCCAGGGTGTGCCATTGACATGAGGATGGTCTGACATGGTACAAAACGGACTGCCTGGAGGCCTACAGCATGGAATGGTCTACAAGATGGGTGTGGCCAACACCCCAAATTATGGAATCATACCACTACAATGCCCCATGCCCTGGCCACCCAACAACCCAATGAGTCAGGCAAAACATGTCCAGGGTGTGCCATTGACATGAGGATGGGCTGAAATGGTGCAAAACGGACTGCCTGGAGGCCTACACCATCTGCAAAATGGGTGTGGCCAACACCGCAAATTATGGAATCATACCACTACAATGCCCCGTCCCCTGATCACCCAACAACCCAATGAGTCATGCAAAACATGTCCAGGGTGTGCCATTGACATGAGGATGGTCTGACATGGTAAAAAAACGGACTGCCTGGAGGCCTACAGCATGGAATGGTCTACAAGATGGGTGTGGCCAACACCCCAAATTATGGAATCATACCACTACAATGCCCCATGCCCTGGCCACCCAACAACCCAATGAGTCAGGCAAAACATGTCCAGGGTGTGCCATTGACATGAGGATGGGCTGAAATGGTGCAAAACGGACTGCCTGGAGGCCTACACCATCTGCAAAATGGGTGTGGCCAACACCGCAAATTATGGAATCATACCACTACAATGCCCCGTCCCCTGATCACCCAACAACCCAATGAGTCATGCAAAACATGTCCAGGGTGTGCCATTGACATGAGGATGGTCTGACATGGTACAAAACGGACTGCCTGGAGGCCTACAGCATGGAATGGTCTACAAGATGGGTGTGGCCAACACCCCAAATTATGGAATCATACCACTACAATGCCCCATGCCCTGGCCACCCAACAACCCAATGAGTCAGGCAAAACATGTCCAGGGTGTGCCATTGACATGAGGATGGGCTGAAATGGTGCAAAACGGACTGCCTGGAGGCCTACACCATCTGCAAAATGGGTGTGGCCAACACCGCAAATTATGGAATCATACCACTACAATGCCCCGTCCCCTGATCACCCAACAACCCAATGAGTCATGCAAAACATGTCCAGGGTGTGCCATTGACATGAGGATGGTCTGACATGGTACAAAACGGACTGCCTGGAGGCCTACAGCATGGAATGGTCTACAAGATGGGTGTGGCCAACACCCCAAATTATGGAATCATACCACTACAATGCCCCATGCCCTGGCCACCCAACAACCCAATGAGTCAGGCAAAACATGTCCAGGGTGTGCCATTGACATGAGGATGGGCTGAAATGGTGCAAAACGGACTGCCTGGAGGCCTACACCATCTGCAAAATGGGTGTGGCCAACACCGCAAATTATGGAATCATACCACTACAATGCCCCGTCCCCTGATCACCCAACAACCCAATGAGTCATGCAAAACATGTCCAGGGTGTGCCATTGACATGAGGATGGTCTGACATGGTACAAAACGGACTGCCTGGAGGCCTACAGCATGGAATGGTCTACAAGATGGGTGTGGCCAACACCCCAAATTATGGAATCATACCACTACAATGCCCCATGCCCTGGCCACCCAACAACCCAATGAGTCAGGCAAAACATGTCCAGGGTGTGCCATTGACATGAGGATGGGCTGAAATGGTGCAAAACGGACTGCCTGGAGGCCTACACCATCTGCAAAATGGGTGTGGCCAACACCGCAAATTATGGAATCATACCACTACAATGCCCCGTCCCCTGATCACCCAACAACCCAATGAGTCATGCAAAACATGTCCAGGGTGTGCCATTGACATGAGGATGGTCTGACATGGTACAAAACGGACTGCCTGGAGGCCTACAGCATGGAATGGTCTACAAGATGGGTGTGGCCAACACCCCAAATTATGGAATCATACCACTACAATGCCCCATGCCCTGGCCACCCAACAACCCAATGAGTCAGGCAAAACATGTCCAGGGTGTGCCATTGACATGAGGATGGGCTGAAATGGTGCAAAACGGACTGCCTGGAGGCCTACACCATCTGCAAAATGGGTGTGGCCAACACCGCAAATTATGGAATCATACCACTACAATGCCCCGTCCCCCTATCACCCAACAACCCAATGAGTCATGCAAAACATGTCCAGGGTGTGCCATTGACATGAGGATGGTCTGACATGGTACAAAACGGACTGCCTGGAGGCCTACAGCATGGAATGGTCTACAAGATGGGTGTGGCCAACACCCCAAATTATGGAATCATACCACTACAATGCCCCATGCCCTGGCCACCCAACAACCCAATGAGTCAGGCAAAACATGTCCAGGGTGTGCCATTGACATGAGGATGGGCTGAAATGGTGCAAAACGGACTGCCTGGAGGCCTACACCATCTGCAAAATGGGTGTGGCCAACACCGCAAATTATGGAATCATACCACTACAATGCCCCGCCCCCTGATCACCCAACAACCCAATGAGTCATGCAAAACATGTCCAGGGTGTGCCATTGACATGAGGATGGTCTGACATGGTACAAAACGGACTGCCTGGAGGCCTACAGCATGGAATGGTCTACAAGATGGGTGTGGCCAACACCCCAAATTATGGAATCATACCACTACAATGCCCCATGCCCTGGCCACCCAACAACCCAATGAGTCAGGCAAAACATGTCCAGGGTGTGCCATTGACATGAGGATGGGCTGAAATGGTGCAAAACGGACTGCCTGGAGGCCTACACCATCTGCAAAATGGGTGTGGCCAACACCGCAAATTATGGAATCATACCACTACAATGCCCCATTCCCTGATCACCCAACAACCCAATGAGTCATGCAAAACATGTCCAGGGTGTGCCATTGACATGAGGATGGTCTGACATGGTACAAAACGGACTGCCTGGAGGCCTACAGCATGGAATGGTCTACAAGATGGGTGTGGCCAACACCCCAAATTATGGAATCATACCACTACAATGCCCCATGCCCTGGCCACCCAACAACCCAATGAGTCAGGCAAAACATGTCCAGGGTGTGCCATTGACATGAGGATGGGCTGAAATGGTGCAAAACGGACTGCCTGGAGGCCTACACCATCTGCAAAATGGGTGTGGCCAACACCGCAAATTATGGAATCATACCACTACAATGCCCCGCCCCTGATCACCCAACAACCCAATGAGTCATGCAAAACATGTCCAGGGTGTGCCATTGACATGAGGATGGTCTGACATGGTACAAAACGGACTGCCTGGAGGCCTACAGCATGGAATGGTCTACAAGATGGGTGTGGCCAACACCCCAAATTATGGAATCATACCACTACAATGCCCCATGCCCTGGCCACCCAACAACCCAATGAGTCAGGCAAAACATGTCCAGGGTGTGCCATTGACATGAGGATGGGCTGAAATGGTGCAAAACGGACTGCCTGGAGGCCTACACCATCTGCAAAATGGGTGTGGCCAACACCGCAAATTATGGAATCATACCACTACAATGCCCCGCCCCCTGATCACCCAACAACCCAATGAGTCATGCAAAACATGTCCAGGGTGTGCCATTGACATGAGGATGGTCTGACATGGTACAAAACGGACTGCCTGGAGGCCTACAGCATGGAATGGTCTACAAGATGGGTGTGGCCAACACCCCAAATTATGGAATCATACCACTACAATGCCCCATGCCCTGGCCACCCAACAACCCAATGAGTCAGGCAAAACATGTCCAGGGTGTGCCATTGACATGAGGATGGGCTGAAATGGTGCAAAACGGACTGCCTGGAGGCCTACACCATCTGCAAAATGGGTGTGGCCAACACCGCAAATTATGGAATCATACCACTACAATGCCCCGTCCCCTGATCACCCAACAACCAATGAGTCATGCAAAACATGTCCAGGGTGTGCCATTGACATGAGGATGGTCTGACATGGTACAAAACGGACTGCCTGGAGGCCTACAGCATGGAATGGTCTACAAGATGGGTGTGGCCAACACCCCAAATTATGGAATCATACCACTACAATGCCCCATGCCCTGGCCACCCAACAACCCAATGAGTCAGGCAAAACATGTCCAGGGTGTGCCATTGACATGAGGATGGGCTGAAATGGTGCAAAACGGACTGCCTGGAGGCCTACACCATCTGCAAAATGGGTGTGGCCAACACCGCAAATTATGGAATCATACCACTACAATGCCCCGCCCCCTGATCACCCAACAACCCAATGAGTCATGCAAAACATGTCCAGGGTGTGCCATTGACATGAGGATGGTCTGACATGGTACAAAACGGACTGCCTGGAGGCCTACAGCATGGAATGGTCTACAAGATGGGTGTGGCCAACACCCCAAATTATGGAATCATACCACTACAATGCCCCATGCCCTGGCCACCCAACAACCCAATGAGTCAGGCAAAACATGTCCAGGGTGTGCCATTGACATGAGGATGGGCTGAAATGGTGCAAAACGGACTGCCTGGAGGCCTACACCATCTGCAAAATGGGTGTGGCCAACACCGCAAATTATGGAATCATACCACTACAATGCCCCGTCCCCTGATCACCCAACAACCCAATGAGTCATGCAAAACATGTCCAGGGTGTGCCATTGACATGAGGATGGTCTGACATGGTACAAAACGGACTGCCTGGAGGCCTACAGCATGGAATGGTCTACAAGATGGGTGTGGCCAACACCCCAAATTATGGAATCATACCACTACAATGCCCCATGCCCTGGCCACCCAACAACCCAATGAGTCAGGCAAAACATGTCCAGGGTGTGCCATTGACATGAGGATGGGCTGAAATGGTGCAAAACGGACTGCCTGAGGCCTACACCATCTGCAAAATGGGTGTGGCCAACACCGCAAATTATGGAATCATACCACTACAATGCCCCGCCCCCTGATCACCCAACAACCCAATGAGTCATGCAAAACATGTCCAGGGTGTGCCATTGACATGAGGATGGTCTGACATGGTACAAAACGGACTGCCTGGAGGCCTACAGCATGGAATGGTCTACAAGATGGGTGTGGCCAACACCCCAAAAATGGGCACACACCACTACAACGCCCCATGCCCTGGCCACCCAACAACCCAATGAGTCAGGCAAAACATGTCCAGGGTGTGCCATTGACATGAGGATGGGCTGAAATGGTGCAAAACGGACTGCCTGGAGGCCTACACCATCTGCAAAATGGGTGTGGCCAACACCGCAAATTATGGAATCATACCACTACAATGCCCCGTCCCCTGATCACCCAACAACCCAATGAGTCATGCAAAACATGTCCAGGGTGTGCCATTGACATGAGGATGGTCTGACATGGTACAAAACGGACTACCTGGAGGCCTACAGCATGGAATGGTCTACAAGATGGGTGTGGCCAACACCCCAAATTATGGAATCATACCACTACAATGCCCCATGCCCTGGCCACCCAACAACCCAATGAGTCAGGCAAAACATGTCCAGGGTGTGCCATTGACATGAGGATGGGCTGAAATGGTGCAAAACGGACTGCCTGGAGGCCTACACCATCTGCAAAATGGGTGTGGCCAACACCGCAAATTATGGAATCATACCACTACAATGCCCCGCCCCCTGATCACCCAACAACCCAATGAGTCATGCAAAACATGTCCAGGGTGTGCCATTGACATGAGGATGGTCTGACATGGTACAAAACGGACTGCCTGGAGGCCTACAGCATGGAATGGTCTACAAGATGGGTGTGGCCAACACCCCAAATTATGGAATCATACCACTACAATGCCCCATGCCCTGGCCACCCAACAACCCAATGAGTCAGGCAAAACATGTCCAGGGTGTGCCATGGACATGAGGATGGGCTGAAATGGTGCAAAACGGACTGCCTGGAGGCCTACACCATCTGCAAAATGGGTGGCCAACACCCCAAATTATGGAATCATACCACTACAATGCCCCGTCCCCTGATCACCCAACAACCCAATGAGTCATGCAAAACATGTCCAGGGTGTGCCATTGACATGAGGATGGTCTAACATGGTACAAAACGGACTGCCTGAGGCCTACAGCATGGAATGGTCTACAAGATGGGTGTGGCCAACACCCCAAATTATGGAATCATACCACTACAATGCCCCATGCCCTGGCCACCCAACAACCCAATGAGTCAGGCAAAACATGTCCAGGGTGTGCCATTGACATGAGGATGGGCTGAAATGGTGCAAAACGGACTGCCTGGAGGCCTACACCATCTGCAAAATGGGTGTGGCCAACACCGCAAATTTTGGAATCATACCACTACAATGCCCCGTCCCTGATCACCCAACAACCCAATTAGTCATGCAAAACATGTCCAGGTGTGCCATTGACATGAGGATGGTCTGACATGGTACAAAACGGACTGCCTGGAGGCCTACAGCATGGAATGGTCTACAAGATGGGTGTGGCCAACACCCCAAATTATGGAATCATACCACTACAATGCCCCATGCCCTGGCCACCCAACAACCCAATGAGTCAGGCAAAACATGTCCAGGGTGTGCCATGACATGAGGATGGGCTGAAATGGGGCAAAACGGACTGCCTGGAGGCCCACATCTGCAAAATGGGTGTGGCCAACACCGCAAAATATGGAATCATACCACTACAATGCCCCGTCCCCTGATCACCCAACAACCCAATGAGTCATGCAAAACATGTCCAGGGTGTGCCATTGACATGAGGATGGTCTGACATGGTACAAAACGGACTGCCTGGAGGCCTACAGCTGGGAATGGTCTACAAGATGGGTGTGGCCAACACCCCAAATTATGGAATCATACCACTACAATGCCCCATGCCCTGGCCACCCAACAACCCAATGAGTCAGGCAAAACATGTCCAGGGTGTGCCATTGACATGAGATGGGCTGAAATGGTGCAAAACGGACTGCCTGGAGGCCTACACCATCTGCAAAATGGGTGTGGCCAACACCGCAAATTATGGAATCATACCACTACAATGCCCCGTCCCCTGATCACCCAACAACCCAATGAGTCATGCAAAACATGTCCAGGGTGTGCCATTGACATGAGGATGGTCTGACATGGTACAAAACGGACTGCCTGGAGGCCTACAGCATGGAATGGTCTACAAGATGGGTGTGGCCAACACCCCAAATTATGGAATCATACCACTACAATGCCCCATGCCCTGGCCACCCAACAACCCAATGAGTCAGGCAAAACATGTCCAGGGTGTGCCATTGACACGCGGATGGGCCGAAATGGTGCAAAACGGACTGCCTGGAGGCCTACACCATCTGCAAAATGGGTGTGGCCAACACCGCAAATTTTGGAATCATACCACTACAATGCCCCGTCCCCTGATCACCCAACAACCCAATGAGTCATGCAAAACATGTCCAGGGTGTGCCATTGACATGAGGATGGTCTGACATGGTACAAAACGGACTGCCTGGAGGCCTACAGCATGGAATGGTCCACAAGATGGGTGTGGCCAACACCCCAAATTATGGAATCATACCACTACAATGCCCCATGCCCTGGCCACCCAACAACCCAATGAGTCAGGCAAAACATGTCCAGGGTGTGCCATTGACATGAGGATGGGCTGAAATGGTGCAAAAGGGACTGCCTGGAGGCCTACACCATCTGCAAAATGGGTGTGGCCAACACCGCAAATTATGGAATCATACCACTACAATGCCCCGTCCCCTGATCACCCAACAACCAATGAGTCATGCAAAACATGTCCAGGGTGTGCCTGACATGAGGATGGTCTGACATGGTACAAAACGGACTGCCTGGAGGCCTACAGCATGGAATGGTCTACAAGATGGGTGTGGCCAACACCCCAAATTATGGAATCATACCACTACAATGCCCCCATGCCCTGGCCACCCAACAACCCAATGAGTCAGGCAAAACATGTCCAGGGTGTGCCATTGACATGAGGATGGGCTGAAATGGTGCAAAACGGACTGCCTGGAGGCCTACACCATCTGCAAAATGGGTGTGGCCAACACCGCAAATTATGGAATCATACCACTACAAAGCGCGTCGCCCTGAGCACCCAACAACCCAATGAGTCATGCAAAACATGTCCAGGGTGTGCCATTGACATGAGGATGGTCTGACATGGTACAAAACGGACTGCCTGGAGGCCTACAGCATGGAATGGCTACAAGATGGGTGTGGCCAACACCCCAAATTATGGAATCATACCACTACAATGCCCCATGCCCTGGCCACCCAACAACCCAATGAGTCAGGCAAAACATGTCCAGGGTGTGCCATTGACATGAGGATGGGCTGAAATGGTGCAAAACGGACTGCCTGGAGGCCTACACCATCTGCAAAATGGGTGTGGCCAACACCGCAAATTATGGAATCATACCACTACAATGCCCTCCCCTGATCACCCAACAACCCAATGAGTCATGCAAAACAAGTCCAGGGTGTGCCATTGACATGAGGATGGTCTGACATGGTACAAAACGGACTGCCTGGAGGCCTACAGCATGGAATGGTCTACAAGATGGGTGTGGCCAACACCCCAAATTATGGAATCATACCACTACAATGCCCCATGCCCTGGCCACCCAACAACCCAATGAGTCAGGCAAAACATGTCCAGGGTGTGCCATTGACATGAGGATGGGCTGAAATGGTGCAAAACGGATTGCCTGGAGGCCTACACCATCTGCAAAATGGGTGTGGCCAACACCGCAAATTATGGAATCATACCACTACAATGCCCCCGCCCCTGATCACCCAACAACCCAATGAGTCATGCAAAACATGTCCAGGGTGTGCCATTGACATGAGGATGGTCTGACATGGTACAAAACGGACTGCCTGGAGGCCTACAGCATGGAATGGTCTACAAGATGGGTGTGGCCAACACCCCAAATTATGGAATCATACCACTACAATGCCCCATGCCCTGGCCACCCAACAACCAATGAGTCAGGCAAAACATGTCCAGGGTGTGCCATTGACATGAGGATGGGCTGAAATGGTGCAAAACGGACTGCCTGGAGGCCTACACCATCTGCAAAATGGGTGTGGCCAACACCGCAAATTATGGAATCATACCACTACAATGCCCCGCCCCCTGATCACCCAACAACCCAATGAGTCATGCAAAACATGTCCAGGGTGTGCCATTGACATGAGGATGGTCTGACATGGTACAAAACGGACTGCCTGGAGGCCTACAGCATGGAATGGTCTACAAGATGGGTGTGGCCAACACCCCAAATTATGGAATCATACCACTACAATGCCCCATGCCCTGGCCACCCAACAACCCAATGAGTCAGGCAAAACATGTCCAGGGTGTGCCATTGACATGAGGATGGGCTGAAATGGTGCAAAACGGACTGCCTGGAGGCCTACACCATCTGCAAAATGGGTGTGGCCAACACCGCAAATTATGGAATCATACCACTACAATGCCCCGTCCCCTGATCACCCAACAACCCAATGAGTCATGCAAAACATGTCCAGGGTGTGCCATTGACATGAGGATGGTCTGACATGGTACAAAACGGACTGCCTGGAGGCCTACAGCATGGAATGGTCTACAAGATGGGTGTGGCCAACACCCCAAATTATGGAATCATACCACTACAATGCCCCATGCCCTGGCCACCCAACAACCCAATGAGTCAGGCAAAACATGTCCAGGGTGTGCCATTGACATGAGGATGGGCTGAAATGGTGCAAAACGGACTGCCTGGAGGCCTACACCATCTGCAAAATGGGTGTGGCCAACACCGCAAATTATGGAATCATACCACTACAATGCCCCGTCCCCTGATCACCCAACAACCCAATGAGTCATGCAAAACATGTCCAGGGTGTGCCATTGACATGAGGATGGTCTGACATGGTACAAAACGGACTGCCTGGAGGCCTACAGCATGGAATGGTCTACAAGATGGGTGTGGCCAACACCCCAAATTATGGAATCATACCACTACAATGCCCCATGCCCTGGCCACCCAACAACCCAATGAGTCAGGCAAAACATGTCCAGGGTGTGCCATTGACATGAGGATGGGCTGAAATGGTGCAAAACGGACTGCCTGGAGGCCTACACCATCTGCAAAATGGGTGTGGCCAACACCGCAAATTATGGAATCATACCACTACAATGCCCCGTCCCCTGATCACCCAACAACCCAATGAGTCATGCAAAACATGTCCAGGGTGTGCCATTGACATGAGGATGGTCTGACATGGTACAAAACGGACTGCCTGGAGGCCTACAGCATGGAATGGTCTACAAGATGGGTGTGGCCAACACCCCAAATTATGGAATCATACCACTACAATGCCCCATGCCCTGGCCACCCAACAACCCAATGAGTCAGGCAAAACATGTCCAGGGTGTGCCATTGACATGAGGATGGGCTGAAATGGTGCAAAACGGACTGCCTGGAGGCCTACACCATCTGCAAAATGGGTGTGGCCAACACCGCAAATTATGGAATCATACCACTACAATGCCCCGTCCCTGATCACCCAACAACCCAATGAGTCATGCAAAACATGTCCAGGGTGTGCCATTGACATGAGGATGGTCTGACATGGTACAAAACGGACTGCCTGGAGGCCTACAGCATGGAATGGTCTACAAGATGGGTGTGGCCAACACCCCAAATTATGGAATCATACCACTACAATGCCCCATGCCCTGGCCACCCAACAACCCAATGAGTCAGGCAAAACATGTCCAGGGTGTGCCATTGACATGAGGATGGGCTGAAATGGTGCAAAACGGACTGCCTGGAGGCCTACACCATCTGCAAATGGGTGTGGCCAACACCGCAAATTATGGAATCATACCACTACAATGCCCCCTTCCCCTGATCACCAAACAACCCATGAGTCATGCAAAACATGTCCAGGGTGTGCCATTGACATGAGGATGGTCTGACATGGTACAAAACGGACTGCCTGGAGGCCTACAGCATGGAATGGTCTACAAGATGGGTGTGGCCAACACCCCAAATTATGGAATCATACCACTACAATGCCCCATGCCCTGGCCACCCAACAACCCAATGAGTCAGGCAAAACATGTCCAGGGTGTGCCATTGACATGAGGATGGGCTGAAATGGTGCAAAACGGACTGCCTGGAGGCCTACACCATCTGCAAAATGGGTGTGGCCAACACCGCAAATTATGGAATCATACCACTACAATGCCCCGCCCCCTGATCACCCAACAACCCAATGAGTCATGCAAAACATGTCCAGGGTGTGCCATTGACATGAGGATGGTCTGACATGGTACAAAACGGACTGCCTGGAGGCCTACAGCATGGAATGGTCTACAAGATGGGTGTGGCCAACACCCCAAATTATGGAATCATACCACTACAATGCCCCATGCCCTGGCCACCCAACAACCCAATGAGTCAGGCAAAACATGTCCAGGGTGTGCCATTGACATGAGGATGGGCTGAAATGGTGCAAAACGGACTGCCTGGAGGCCTACACCATCTGCAAAATGGGTGTGGCCAACACCGCAAATTATGGAATCATACCACTACAATGCCCCGCCCCCTGATCACCCAACAACCCAATGAGTCATGCAAAACATGTCCAGGGTGTGCCATTGACATGAGGATGGTCTGACATGGTACAAAACGGACTGCCTGGAGGCCTACAGCATGGAATGGTCTACAAGATGGGTGTGGCCAACACCCCAAATTATGGAATCATACCACTACAATGCCCCATGCCCTGGCCACCCAACAACCCAATGAGTCAGGCAAAACATGTCCAGGGTGTGCCATTGACATGAGGATGGGCTGAAATGGTGCAAAACGGACTGCCTGGAGGCCTACACCATCTGCAAAATGGGTGTGGCCAACACCGCAAATTATGGAATCATACCACTACAATGCCCCGCCCCCTGATCACCCAACAACCCAATGAGTCATGCAAAACATGTCCAGGGTGTGCCATTGACATGAGGATGGTCTGACATGGTACAAAAACGGACTGCCTGAGGCCTACAGCATGGAATGGTCTACAAGATGGGTGTGGCCAACACCCCAAATTATGGAATCATACCACTACAATGCCCCATGCCCTGGCCACCCAACAACCCAATGAGTCAGGCAAAACATGTCCAGGGTGTGCCATTGACATGAGGATGGGCTGAAATGGTGCGTTCGGACTGACTGGAGGCCTACACCATCTGCAAAATGGGTGTGGCCAACACCGCAAATTATGGAATCATACCACTACAATGCCCCGTCCCCTGATCACCCAACAACCCAATGAGTCATGCAAAACATGTCCAGGGTGTGCCATTGACATGAGGATGGTCTGACATGGTACAAAACGGACTGCCTGGAGGCCTACAGCATGGAATGGTCTACAAGATGGGTGTGGCCAACACCCCAAATTATGGAATCATACCACTACAATGCCCCATGCCCTGGCCACCCAACAACCCAATGAGTCAGGCAAAACATGTCCAGGGTGTGCCATTGACATGAGGATGGGCTGAAATGGTGCAAAACGGACTGCCTGGAGGCCTACACCATCTGCAAAATGGGTGTGGCCAACACCGCAAATTATGGAATCATACCACTACAATGCCCCGTCCCCTGATCACCCAACAACCCAATGAGTCATGCAAAACATGTCCAGGGTGTGCCATTGACATGAGGATGGTCTGACATGGTACAAAACGGACTGCCTGGAGGCCTACAGCATGGAATGGTCTACAAAATGGGTGTGGCCAACACCCCAAATTATGGAATCATACCACTACAATGCCCCATGCCCTGGCCACCCAACAACCCAATGAGTCAGGCAAAACATGTCCAGGGTGTGCCATTGACATGAGGATGGGCTGAAATGGTGCAAAACGGACTGCCTGGAGGCCTACACCATCTGCAAAATGGGTGTGGCCAACACCGCAAATTATGGAATCATACCACTACAATGCCCCGTCCCCTGATCACCCAACAACCCAATGAGTCATGCAAAACATGTCCAGGGTGTGCCATTGACATGAGGATGGTCTGACATGGTACAAAACGGACTGCCTGGAGGCCTACAGCATGGAATGGTCTACAAGATGGGTGTGGCCAACACCCCAAATTATGGAATCATACCACTACAATGCCCCATGCCCTGGCCACCCAACAACCCAATGAGTCAGGCAAAACATGTCCAGGGTGTGCCATTGACATGAGGATGGGCTGAAATGGTGCAAAACGGACTGCCTGGAGGCCTACACCATCTGCAAAATGGGTGTGGCCAACACCGCAAATTATGGAATCATACCACTACAATGCCCCGCCCCCTGATCACCCAACAACCCAATGAGTCATGCAAAACATGTCCAGGGTGTGCCATTGACATGAGGATGGTCTGACATGGTACAAAACGGACTGCCTGGAGGCCTACAGCATGGAATGGTCTACAAGATGGGTGTGGCCAACACCCCAAATTATGGAATCATACCACTACAATGCCCCATGCCCTGGCCACCCAACAACCCAATGAGTCAGGCAAAACATGTCCAGGGTGTGCCATTGACATGAGGATGGGCTGAAATGGTGCAAAACGGACTGCCTGGAGGCCTACACCATCTGCAAAATGGGTGTGGCCAACACCGCAAATTATGGAATCATACCACTACAATGCCCCGCCCCCTGATCACCCAACAACCCAATGAGTCATGCAAAACATGTCCAGGGTGTGCCATTGACATGAGGATGGTCTGACATGGTACAAAACGGACTGCCTGGAGGCCTACAGCATGGAATGGTCTACAAGATGGGTGTGGCCAACACCCCAAATTATGGAATCATACCACTACAATGCCCCATGCCCTGGCCACCCAACAACCCAATGAGTCAGGCAAAACATGTCCAGGGTGTGCCATTGACATGAGGATGGGCTGAAATGGTGCAAAACGGACTGCCTGGAGGCCTACACCATCTGCAAATGGGTGTGGCCAACACCGCAAATTATGGAATCATACCACTACAATGCCCCGTCCCCTGATCACCCAACAAACCAATGAGTCATGCAAAACATGTCCAGGGTGTGCCATTGACATGAGGATGGTCTGACATGGTACAAAACGGACTGCCTGGAGGCCTACAGCATGGAATGGTCTACAAGATGGGTGTGGCCAACACCCCAAATTATGGAATCATACCACTACAATGCCCCATGCCCTGGCCACCCAACAACCCAATGAGTCAGGCAAAACATGTCCAGGGTGTGCCATTGACATGAGGATGGGCTGAAATGGTGCAAAACGGACTGCCTGGAGGCCTACACCATCTGCAAAATGGGTGTGGCCAACACCGCAAATTATGGAATCATACCACTACAATGCCCCGTCCCTTGATCACCCAACAACCCAATGAGTCATGCAAAACATGTCCAGGGTGTGCCATTGACATGAGGATGGTCTGACATGGTAAAAAAACGGACTGCCTGGAGGCCTACAGCATGGAATGGTCTACAAGATGGGTGTGGCCAACACCCCAAATTATGGAATCATACCACTACAATGCCCCATGCCCTGGCCACCCAACAACCCAATGAGTCAGGCAAAACATGTCCAGGGTGTGCCATTGACATGAGGATGGGCTGAAATGGTGCAAAACGGACTGCCTGGAGGCCTACACCATCTGCAAAATGGGTGTGGCCAACACCGCAAATTATGGAATCATACCACTACAATGCCCCGTCCCCTGATCACCCAACAACCCAATGAGTCATGCAAAACATGTCCAGGGTGTGCCATTGACATGAGGATGGTCTGACATGGTACAAAACGGACTGCCTGGAGGCCTACAGCATGGAATGGTCTACAAGATGGGTGTGGCCAACACCCCAAATTATGGAATCATACCACTACAATGCCCCATGCCCTGGCCACCCAACAACCCAATGAGTCAGGCAAAACATGTCCAGGGTGTGCCATTGACATGAGGATGGGCTGAAATGGTGCAAAACGGACTGCCTGGAGGCCTACACCATCTGCAAAATGGGTGTGGCCAACACCGCAAATTATGGAATCATACCACTACAATGCCCCGCCCCCTGATCACCCAACAACCCAATGAGTCATGCAAAACATGTCCAGGGTGTGCCATTGACATGAGGATGGTCTGACATGGTACAAAACGGACTGCCTGGAGGCCTACAGCATGGAATGGTCTACAAGATGGGTGTGGCCAACACCCCAAATTATGGAATCATACCACTACAATGCCCCATGCCCTGGCCACCCAACAACCCAATGAGTCAGGCAAAACATGTCCAGGGTGTGCCATTGACATGAGGATGGGCTGAAATGGTGCAAAACGGACTGCCTGGAGGCCTACACCATCTGCAAAATGGGTGTGGCCAACACCGCAAATTATGGAATCATACCACTACAATGCCCCGTCCCCTGATCACCCAACAACCCAATGAGTCATGCAAAACATGTCCAGGGTGTGCCATTGACATGAGGATGGTCTGACATGGTACAAAACGGACTGCCTGGAGGCCTACAGCATGGAATGGTCTACAAGATGGGTGTGGCCAACACCCCAAATTATGGAATCATACCACTACAATGCCCCATGCCCTGGCCACCCAACAACCCAATGAGTCAGGCAAAACATGTCCAGGGTGTGCCATTGACATGAGGATGGGCTGAAATGGTGCAAAACGGACTGCCTGGAGGCCTACACCATCTGCAAAATGGGTGTGGCCAACACCGCAAATTATGGAATCATACCACTACAATGCCCCGTCCCCTGATCACCCAACAACCCAATGAGTCATGCAAAACATGTCCAGGGTGTGCCATTGACATGAGGATGGTCTGACATGGTACAAAACGGACTGCCTGGAGGCCTACAGCATGGAATGGTCTACAAGATGGGTGTGGCCAACACCCCAAATTATGGAATCATACCACTACAATGCCCCATGCCCTGGCCACCCAACAACCCAATGAGTCAGGCAAAACATGTCCAGGGTGTGCCATTGACATGAGGATGGGCTGAAATGGTGCAAAACGGACTGCCTGGAGGCCTACACCATCTGCAAAATGGGTGTGGCCAACACCGCAAATTATGGAATCATACCACTACAATGCCCCGCCCCCTGATCACCCAACAACCCAATGAGTCATGCAAAACATGTCCAGGGTGTGCCATTGACATGAGGATGGTCTGACATGGTACAAAACGGACTGCCTGGAGGCCTACAGCATGGAATGGTCTACAAGATGGGTGTGGCCAACACCCCAAATTATGGAATCATACCACTACAATGCCCCATGCCCTGGCCACCCAACAACCCAATGAGTCAGGCAAAACATGTCCAGGGTGTGCCATTGACATGAGGATGGGCTGAAATGGTGCAAAACGGACTGCCTGGAGGCCTACACCATCTGCAAAATGGGTGTGGCCAACACCGCAAATTATGGAATCATACCACTACAATGCCCCGTCCCCTGATCACCCAACAACCCAATGAGTCATGCAAAACATGTCCAGGGTGTGCCATAGACATGAGGATGGTCTGACATGGTACAAAACGGACTGCCTGAGGCCAACAGCATGGAATGGTCTACAAGATGGGTGTGGCCAACACCCCAAATTATGGAATCATACCACTACAATGCCCCATGCCCTGGCCACCCAACAACCCAATGAGTCAGGCAAAACATGTCCAGGGTGTGCCATTGACATGAGGATGGGCTGAAATGGTGCAAAACGGACTGCCTGGAGGCCTACACCATCTGCAAAATGGGTGTGCAAAAAACCGCAAATTATGGAATCATACCACTACAATGCCCCGTCCCCTGATCACCCAACAACCCAATGAGTCATGCAAAACATGTCCAGGGTGTGCCATTGACATAAGGATGGTCTGACATGGTACAAAACGGACTGCCTGGAGGCCTACAGCATGGAATGGTCTACAAGATGGGTGTGGCCAACACCCCAAATTATGGAATCATACCACTACAATGCCCCATGCCCTGGCCACCCAACAACCCAATGAGTCAGGCAAAACATGTCCAGGGTGTGCCATTGACATGAGGATGGGCTGAAATGGTGCAAAACGGACTGCCTGGAGGCCTACACCATCTGCAAAATGGGTGTGGCCAACACCGCAAATTATGGAATCATACCACTACAATGCCCCGTCCCCTGATCACCCAACAACCAATGAGTCATGCAAAACATGTCCAGGGTGTGCCATTGACATGAGGATGGTCTGACATGGTAAAAAAACGGACTGCCTGGAGGCCTACAGCATGGAATGGTCTACAAGATGGGTGTGGCCAACACCCCAAATTATGGAATCATACCACTACAATGCCCCATGCCCTGGCCACCCAACAACCCAATGAGTCAGGCAAAACATGTCCAGGGTGTGCCATTGACATGAGGATGGGCTGAAATGGTGCAAAACGGACTGCCTGGAGGCCTACACCATCTGCAAAATGGGTGTGGCCAACACCGCAAATTATGGAATCATACCACTACAATGCCCCGTCCCTTGATCACCCAACAACCCAATGAGTCATGCAAAACATGTCCAGGGTGTGCCATTGACATGAGGATGGTCTGACATGGTACAAAACGGACTGCCTGGAGGCCTACAGCATGGAATGGTCTACAAGATGGGTGTGGCCAACACCCCAAATTATGGAATCATACCACTACAATGCCCCATGCCCTGGCCACCCAACAACCCAATGAGTCAGGCAAAACATGTCCAGGGTGTGCCATTGACATGAGGATGGGCTGAAATGGTGCAAAACGGACTGCCTGGAGGCCTACACTATCTGCAAAATGGGTGTGGCCAACACCGCAAATTATGGAATCATACCACTACAATGCCCCGTCCCCTGATCACCCTACAACCCAATGAGTCATGCAAAACATGTCCAGGGTGTGCCATTGACATGAGGATGGTCTGACATGGTACAAAACACGGACTGCCTGGAGGCCTACAGCATGGAATGGTCTACAAGATGGGTGTGGCCAACACCCCAAATTATGGAATCATACCACTACAATGCCCCATGCCCTGGCCACCCAACAACCCAATGAGTCAGGCAAAACATGTCCAGGGTGTGCCATTGACATGAGGATGGGCTGAAATGGTGCAAAACGGACTGCCTGGAGGCCTACACCATCTGCAAAATGGGTGTGGCCAACACCGCAAATTATGGAATCATACCACTACAATGCCCCGTCCCTGATCACCCAACAACCAATGAGTCATGCAAAACATGTCCAGGGTGTGCCATTGACATGAGGATGGTCTGACATGGTACAAAACGGACTGCCTGGAGGCCTACAGCATGGAATGGTCTACAAGATGGGTGTGGCCAACACCCCAAATTATGGAATCATACCACTACAATGCCCCATGCCCTGGCCACCCAACAACCAATGAGTCAGGCAAAACATGTCCAGGGTGTGCCATTGACATGAGGATGGGCTGAAATGGTGCAAAACGGACTGCCTGGAGGCCTACACCATCTGCAAAATGGGTGTGGCCAACACCGCAAATTATGGAATCATACCACTACAATGCCCCGTCCCTTGATCACCCAACAACCCAATGAGTCATGCAAAACATGTCCAGGGTGTGCCATTGACATGAGGATGGTCTGACATGGTACAAAAACGGATGCCTGGAGGCTACAGCATGGAATGGTCACAAGATGGGTGTGGCCAACACCCCAAATTATGGAATCATACCACTACAATGCCCCATGCCCTGGCCACCCAACAACCCAATGAGTCAGGCAAAACATGTCCAGGGTGTGCCATTGACATGAGGATGGGCTGAAATGGTGCAAAACGGACTGCCTGGAGGCCTACACCATCTGCAAAATGGGTGTGGCCAACACCGCAAATTATGGAATCATACCACTACAATGCCCCGTCCCCTGATCACCCAACAACCCAATGAGTCATGCAAAACATGTCCAGGGTTTCCTATTGACATGCGGATGGTCTGGCATGGTACAAAACGGACTGCCTGGAGGCCTACAGCATGGAATGGTCTACAAGATGGGTGTGGCCAACACCCCAAATTATGGAATCATACCACTACAATGCCCCATGCCCTGGCCACCCAACAACCCAATGAGTCAGGCAAAACATGTCCAGGGTGTGCCATTGACATGAGGATGGGCTGAAATGGTGCAAAACGGACTGCCTGGAGGCCTACACCATCTGCAAAATGGGTGTGGCCAACACCGCAAATTATGGAATCATACCACTACAATGCCCCGTCCCCTGATCACCCAACAACCCAATGAGTCATGCAAAACATGTCCAGGGTGTGCCATTGACATGAGGATGGTCTGACATGGTACAAAACGGACTGCCTGGAGGCCTACAGCATGGAATGGTCTACAAGATGGGTGTGGCCAACACCCCAAATTATGGAATCATACCACTACAATGCCCCATGCCCTGGCCACCCAACAACCCAATGAGTCAGGCAAAACATGTCCAGGGTGTGCCATTGACATGAGGATGGGCTGAAATGGTGCAAAACGGACTGCCTGGAGGCCTACACCATCTGCAAAATGGGTGTGGCCAACACCGCAAATTATGGAATCATACCACTACAATGCCCCGTCCCCTGATCACCCAACAACCCAATGAGTCATGCAAAACATGTCCAGGGTGTGCCATTGACATGAGGATGGTCTGACATGGTACAAAACGGACTGCCTGGAGGCCTACAGCATGGAATGGTCTACAAGATGGGTGTGGCCAACACCCCAAATTATGGAATCATACCACTACAATGCCCCATGCCCTGGCCACCCAACAACCCAATGAGTCAGGCAAAACATGTCCAGGGTGTGCCATTGACATGAGGATGGGCTGAAATGGTGCAAAACGGACTGCCTGGAGGCCTACACCATCTGCAAAATGGGTGTGGCCAACACCGCAAATTATGGAATCATACCACTACAATGCCCCGTCCCCTGATCACCCAACAACCCAATGAGTCATGCAAAACATGTCCAGGGTGTGCCATTGACATGAGGATGGTCTGACATGGTACAAAACGGACTGCCTGGAGGCCTACAGCATGGAATGGTCTACAAGATGGGTGTGGCCAACACCCCAAATTATGGAATCATACCACTACAATGCCCCATGCCCTGGCCACCCAACAACCCAATGAGTCAGGCAAAACATGTCCAGGGTGTGCCATTGACATGAGGATGGGCTGAAATGGTGCAAAACGGACTGCCTGGAGGCCTACACCATCTGCAAAATGGGTGTGGCCAACACCGCAAATTATGGAATCATACCACTACAATGCCCCGTCCCCTGATCACCCAACAACCCAATGAGTCATGCAAAACATGTCCAGGGTGTGCCATTGACATGAGGATGGTCTGACATGGTACAAAACGGACTGCCTGGAGGCCTACAGCATGGAATGGTCTACAAGATGGGTGTGGCCAACACCCCAAATTATGGAATCATACCACTACAATGCCCCATGCCCTGGCCACCCAACAACCCAATGAGTCAGGCAAAACATGTCCAGGGTGTGCCATTGACATGAGGATGGGCTGAAATGGTGCAAAACGGACTGCCTGGAGGCCTACACCATCTGCAAAATGGGTGTGGCCAACACCGCAAATTATGGAATCATACCACTACAATGCCCCGTCCCCTGATCACCCAACAACCCAATGAGTCATGCAAAACATGTCCAGGGTGTGCCATTGACATGAGGATGGTCTGACATGGTACAAAACGGACTGCCTGGAGGCCTACAGCATGGAATGGTCTACAAGATGGGTGTGGCCAACACCCCAAATTATGGAATCATACCACTACAATGCCCCATGCCCTGGCCACCCAACAACCCAATGAGTCAGGCAAAACATGTCCAGGGTGTGCCATTGACATGAGGATGGGCTGAAATGGTGCAAAACGGACTGCCTGGAGGCCTACACTATCTGCAAAATGGGTGTGGCCAACACCGCAAATTATGGAATCATACCACTACAATGCCCCGTCCCCTGATCACCCAACAACCCAATGAGTCATGCAAAACATGTCCAGGGTGTGCCATTGACATGAGGATGGTCTGACATGGTACAAAACGGACTGCCTGGAGGCCTACAGCATGGAATGGTCTACAAGATGGGTGTGGCCAACACCCCAAATTATGGAATCATACCACTACAATGCCCCATGCCCTGGCCACCCAACAACCCAATGAGTCAGGCAAAACATGTCCAGGGTGTGCCATTGACATGAGGATGGGCTGAAATGGTGCAAAACGGACTGCCTGGAGGCCTACACCATCTGCAAAATGGGTGTGGCCAACACCGCAAATTATGGAATCATACCACTACAATGCCCCGTCCCCTGATCACCCAACAACCCAATGAGTCATGCAAAACATGTCCAGGGTGTGCCATTGACATGAGGATGGTCTGACATGGTACAAAACGGACTGCCTGGAGGCCTACAGCATGGAATGGTCTACAAGATGGGTGTGGCCAACACCCCAAATTATGGAATCATACCACTACAATGCCCCATGCCCTGGCCACCCAACAACCCAATGAGTCAGGCAAAACATGTCCAGGGTGTGCCATTGACATGAGGATGGGCTGAAATGGTGCAAAACGGACTGCCTGGAGGCCTACACCATCTGCAAAATGGGTGTGGCCAACACCGCAAATTATGGAATCATACCACTACAATGCCCCGTCCCCTGATCACCCAACAACCCAATGAGTCATGCAAAACATGTCCAGGGTGTGCCATTGACATGAGGATGGTCTGACATGGTACAAAACGGACTGCCTGGAGGCCTACAGCATGGAATGGTCTACAAGATGGGTGTGGCCAACACCCCAAATTATGGAATCATACCACTACAATGCCCCATGCCCTGGCCACCCAACAACCCAATGAGTCAGGCAAAACATGTCCAGGGTGTGCCATTGACATGAGGATGGGCTGAAATGGTGCAAAACGGACTGCCTGGAGGCCTACACCATCTGCAAAATGGGTGTGGCCAACACCGCAAATTATGGAATCATACCACTACAATGCCCCGTCCCCTGATCACCCAACAACCCAATGAGTCATGCAAAACATGTCCAGGGTGTGCCATTGACATGAGGATGGTCTGACATGGTACAAAACGGACTGCCTGGAGGCCTACAGCATGGAATGGTCTACAAGATGGGTGTGGCCAACACCCCAAATTATGGAATCATACCACTACAATGCCCCATGCCCTGGCCACCCAACAACCCAATGAGTCAGGCAAAACATGTCCAGGGTGTGCCATTGACATGAGGATGGGCTGAAATGGTGCAAAACGGACTGCCTGGAGGCCTACACCATCTGCAAAATGGGTGTGGCCAACACCGCAAATTATGGAATCATACCACTACAATGCCCCGTCCCCTGATCACCCAACAACCCAATGAGTCATGCAAAACATGTCCAGGGTGTGCCATTGACATGAGGATGGTCTGACATGGTACAAAACGGACTGCCTGGAGGCCTACAGCATGGAATGGTCTACAAGATGGGTGTGGCCAACACCCCAAATTATGGAATCATACCACTACAATGCCCCATGCCCTGGCCACCCAACAACCCAATGAGTCAGGCAAAACATGTCCAGGGTGTGCCATTGACATGAGGATGGGCTGAAATGGTGCAAAACGGACTGCCTGGAGGCCTACACCATCTGCAAAATGGGTGTGGCCAACACCGCAAATTATGGAATCATACCACTACAATGCCCCGTCCCCTGATCACCCAACAACCCAATGAGTCATGCAAAACATGTCCAGGGTGTGCCATTGACATGAGGATGGTCTGACATGGTACAAAACGGACTGCCTGGAGGCCTACAGCATGGAATGGTCTACAAGATGGGTGTGGCCAACACCCCAAATTATGGAATCATACCACTACAATGCCCCATGCCCTGGCCACCCAACAACCCAATGAGTCAGGCAAAACATGTCCAGGGTGTGCCATTGACATGAGGATGGGCTGAAATGGTGCAAAACGGACTGCCTGGAGGCCTACACCATCTGCAAAATGGGTGTGGCCAACACCGCAAATTATGGAATCATACCACTACAATGCCCCGTCCCCTGATCACCCAACAACCCAATGAGTCATGCAAAACATGTCCAGGGTGTGCCATTGACATGAGGATGGTCTGACATGGTACAAAACGGACTGCCTGGAGGCCTACAGCATGGAATGGTCTACAAGATGGGTGTGGCCAACACCCCAAATTATGGAATCATACCACTACAATGCCCCATGCCCTGGCCACCCAACAACCCAATGAGTCAGGCAAAACATGTCCAGGGTGTGCCATTGACATGAGGATGGGCTGAAATGGTGCAAAACGGACTGCCTGGAGGCCTACACCATCTGCAAAATGGGTGTGGCCAACACCGCAAATTATGGAATCATACCACTACAATGCCCCGTCCCCTGATCACCCAACAACCCAATGAGTCATGCAAAACATGTCCAGGGTGTGCCATTGACATGAGGATGGTCTGACATGGTACAAAACGGACTGCCTGGAGGCCTACAGCATGGAATGGTCTACAAGATGGGTGTGGCCAACACCCCAAATTATGGAATCATACCACTACAATGCCCCATGCCCTGGCCACCCAACAACCCAATGAGTCAGGCAAAACATGTCCAGGGTGTGCCATTGACATGAGGATGGGCTGAAATGGTGCAAAACGGACTGCCTGGAGGCCTACACCATCTGCAAAATGGGTGTGGCCAACACCGCAAATTATGGAATCATACCACTACAATGCCCCGTCCCCTGATCACCCAACAACCCAATGAGTCATGCAAAACATGTCCAGGGTGTGCCATTGACATGAGGATGGTCTGACATGGTACAAAACGGACTGCCTGGAGGCCTACAGCATGGAATGGTCTACAAGATGGGTGTGGCCAACACCCCAAATTATGGAATCATACCACAAATGCCCCAGGCCCTGCCACCCAACAACCCAATGAGTCAGGCAAAACATGTCCAGGGTGTGCCATTGACATGAGGATGGGCTGAAATGGTGCAAAACGGACTGCCTGGAGGCCTACACCATCTGCAAAATGGGTGTGGCCAACCCCGCAAATTATGGAATCATACCACTACAATGCCCCGTCCCCTGATCACCCAACAACCCAATGAGTCATGCAAAACATGTCCAGGGTGTGCCATTGACATGAGGATGGTCTGACATGGTACAAAACGGACTGCCTGGAGGCCTACAGCATGGAATGGTCTACAAGATGGGTGTGGCCAACACCCCAAATTATGGAATCATACCACTACAATGCCCCATGCCCTGGCCACCCAACAACCCAATGAGTCAGGCAAAACATGTCCAGGGTGTGCCATTGACATGAGGATGGGCTGAAATGGTGCAAAACGGACTGCCTGGAGGCCTACACCATCTGCAAAATGGGTGTGGCCAACACCGCAAATTATGGAATCATACCACTACAATGCCCCGTCCCCTGATCACCCAACAACCCAATGAGTCATGCAAAACATGTCCAGGGTGTGCCATTGACATGAGGATGGTCTGACATGGTACAAAACGGACTGCCTGGAGGCCTACAGCATGGAATGGTCTACAAGATGGGTGTGGCCAACACCCCAAATTATGGAATCATACCACTACAATGCCCCATGCCCTGGCCACCCAACAACCCAATGAGTCAGGCAAAACATGTCCAGGGTGTGCCATTGACATGAGGATGGGCTGAAATGGTGCAAAACGGACTGCCTGGAGGCCTACACCATCTGCAAAATGGGTGTGGCCAACACCGCAAATTATGGAATCATACCACTACAATGCCCCGTCCCCTGATCACCCAACAACCCAATGAGTCATGCAAAACATGTCCAGGGTGTGCCATTGACATGAGGATGGTCTGACATGGTACAAAACACGGACTGCCTGGAGGCCTACAGCATGGAATGGTCTACAAGATGGGTGTGGCCAACACCCCAAATTATGGAATCATACCACTACAATGCCCCATGCCCTGGCCACCCAACAACCCAATGAGTCAGGCAAAACATGTCCAGGGTGTGCCATTGACATGAGGATGGGCTGAAATGGTGCAAAACGGACTGCCTGGAGGCCTACACCATCTGCAAAATGGGTGTGGCCAACACCGCAAATTATGGAATCATACCACTACAATGCCCCGTCCCCTGATCACCCAACAACCCAATGAGTCATGCAAAACATGTCCAGGGTGTGCCATTGACATGAGGATGGTCTGACATGGTACAAAACGGACTGCCTGGAGGCCTACAGCATGGAATGGTCTACAAGATGGGTGTGGCCAACACCCCAAATTATGGAATCATACCACTACAATGCCCCATGCCCTGGCCACCCAACAACCCAATGAGTCAGGCAAAACATGTCCAGGGTGTGCCATTGACATGAGGATGGGCTGAAATGGTGCAAAACGGACTGCCTGGAGGCCTACACCATCTGCAAAATGGGTGTGGCCAACACCCGCAAATTATGGAATCATACCACTACAATGCCCCATGCCCTGATCACCCAACAACCCAATGAGTCATGCAAAACATGTCCAGGGTGTGCCATTGACATGAGGATGGTCTGACATGGTACAAAACACGGACTGCCTGGAGGCCTACAGCATGGAATGGTCTACAAGATGGGTGTGGCCAACACCCCAAATTATGGAATCATACCACTACAATGCCCCATGCCCTGGCCACCCAACAACCCAATGAGTCAGGCAAAACATGTCCAGGGTGTGCCATTGACATGAGGATGGGCTGAAATGGTGCAAAACGGACTGCCTGGAGGCCTACACCATCTGCAAAATGGGTGTGGCCAACACCGCAAATTATGGAATCATACCACTACAATGCCCCGTCCCCTGATCACCCAACAACCCAATGAGTCATGCAAAACATGTCCAGGGTGTGCCATTGACATGAGGATGGTCTGACATGGTACAAAACGGACTGCCTGGAGGCCTACAGCATGGAATGGTCTACAAGATGGGTGTGGCCAACACCCCAAATTATGGAATCATACCACTACAATGCCCCATGCCCTGGCCACCCAACAACCCAATGAGTCAGGCAAAACATGTCCAGGGTGTGCCATTGACATGAGGATGGGCTGAAGTGGCCCAAGGTGCGAAGAACGGATGCCTGGAGGCCACACCACTGCAAAATGGGTGTGGCCAACACCGCAAATTATGGAATCATACCACTACAATGCCCCGTCCCCTGATCACCCAACAACCCAATGAGTCATGCAAAACATGTCCAGGGTGTGCCATTGACATGAGGATGGTCTGACATGGTACAAAACGGACTGCCTGGAGGCCTACAGCATGGAATGGTCTACAAGATGGGTGTGGCCAACACCCCAAATTATGGAATCATACCACTACAATGCCCCATGCCCTGGCCACCCAACAACCCAATGAGTCAGGCAAAACATGTCCAGGGTGTGCCATTGACATGAGGATGGGCTGAAATGGTGCAAAACGGACTGCCTGGAGGCCTGTGGCCAACACCGCAAATTATGGAATCATACCACTACAATGCCCCGTCCCCTGATCACCCAACAACCCAATGAGTCATGCAAAACATGTCCAGGGTGTGCCATTGACATGAGGATGGTCTGACATGGTACAAAACGGACTGCCTGGAGGCCTACAGCATGGAATGGTGGTCTACAAGATGGGTGTGGCCAACACCCCAAATTATGGAATCATACCACTACAATGCCCCATGCCCTGGCCACCCAACAACCCAATGAGTCAGGCAAAACATGTCCAGGGTGTGCCATTGACATGAGGATGGGCTGAAATGGTGCAAAACGGACTGCCTGGAGGCCTACACCATCTGCAAAATGGGTGTGGCCAACACCGCAAATTATGGAATCATACCACTACAATGCCCCGTCCCCTGATCACCCAACAACCCAATGAGTCATGCAAAACATGTCCAGGGTGTGCCATTGACATGAGGATGGTCTGACATGGTACAAAACGGACTGCCTGGAGGCCTACAGCATGGAATGGTCTACAAGATGGGTGTGGCCAACACCCCAAATTATGGAATCATACCACTACAATGCCCCATGCCCTGGCCACCCAACAACCCAATGAGTCAGGCAAAACATGTCCAGGGTGTGCCATTGACATGAGGATGGGCTGAAATGGTGCAAAACGGACTGCCTGGAGGCCTACACCATCTGCAAAATGGGTGTGGCCAACACCCCAAATTATGGAATCATACCACTACAATGCCCAGTCCTCTGATCACCCAACAAACCAATGAGTCATGCAAAACATGTCCAGGGTGTGCCATTGACATGAGGATGGTGACATGGTACAAAACGGACTGCCTGGAGGCCTACAGCATGGAATGGTCCAAGATGGGTGTGGAAACACCCCAAATTATGGAATCATACCACTACAATGCCCCGCCCGGCCACCCAACAACCCAATGAGTCAGGCAAAACATGTCCAGGGTGTGCCATTGACATGAGGATGGGCTGAAATGGTGCAAAACGGACTGCCTGGAGGATGACACGGTCTGCAAGATGGGTGTGGCCAACACCCCAAATTATGGAATCATACCACTACAATGCCCCGTGCCCTGGCCACCCAACAACCCAATGAGTCAGGCCCAAAGACATGTCCAGAGTGTGCCATTGACATGGGGGCGCGCACAAGATGGTAGGCCGGCTGGGGCCTACAGCATGGCAATGGGTGACAAGTCACCGCCGCCCAGAGCGGAATCAAACGCCCCTACAGCCGGCCCGACCCCAAAGACCCATGGGCCAACAACATGAGTCAGGCGCGCAACAAGAGGTATGCCGGAGTGCCCAGGGGATGGCAAGATGGTGACAACGCACCGGCCAGCCCGCAGATGCCGGACATCAAACGCCCTACAGCAGGCCCTGCACCCAAAGACACCAGAATGGTGCCAACACAATCAGGCTGCGCAACAAGATGGTATGCTGGCGGCCGGGGGGTGACAATGACGGCCGCCCGAGATGCCGTGACACAAACGCCCCGGGCCTACAGCAGGCTTCCCCCCATGGAATAACACAGCCCATGCCCGGCCCAACAACCCCAGAGGAAGGCAACATGTCCAGGGTGTGCCATTGACATGAGGATGGGCTGAAATGGTGCAAAACGGACTGCCTGCAAGGCCACCACTGCAAAACGGTGTGCCAACACGAAATGCACCCGGGCCAAGGTCCCCAAATATCACCCCAAACGCCCTAACAGGCCAGAACCCAAATGACACCAGAATGGTGCCAACATCACGATTTGGGCTGAGCAACAAGATGGTGTGCCTGGCTAGTGTCTCAGGGGACGGCAATGATATTGGTGACAACTTGTCACCAGTCTCAGCCTGCAGATGCCGTGACATTCAAACGCCCCTACAGCAGGCCATGTATACAACCAAATGACACCAGAATGGTGCCAACATCATTATTCAGGCTGCGCAACAAGATGGTATGCCTGGCTAGTGTCTCAGGGGACGGCAATGATATTGGTGACAACTTGTCACCAGTCTCAGCCTGCAGATGCCGTGACATTCAAACGCCCCTACAGCAGGCCCTGTAGGTGCCCAAATGACACCAGAATGGTGCCAACATCATTATTCAGGCTGCGCAACAAGATGGTATGCCTGGCTAGTGTCTCAGGGGACGGCAATGATATTGGTGACAACTTGTCACCAGTCTCAGCCTGCAGATGCCGTGACATTCAAACGCCCCTACAGCAGGCCATGTATACACCCAAATGACACCAGAATGGTGCCAACATCATTATTCAGGCTGCGCAACAAGATGGTATGCCTGGCTAGTGTCTCAGGGGACGGCAATGATATTGGTGACAACTTGTCACCAGTCTCAGCCTGCAGATGCTGTGACATTCAAACGCCCCTACAGCAGGCCATGTATACACCCAAATGACACCAGAATGGTGCCAACATCATTATTCAGGCTGCGCAACAAGATGGTATGCCTGGCTAGTGTCTCAGGGGACGGCAATGATATTGGTGACAACTTGTCACCAGTCTCAGCCTGCAGATGCCGTGACATTCAAACGCCCCTACAGCAGGCCATGTATACACCCAAATGACACCAGAATGGTGCCAACATCATTATTCAGGCTGCGCAACAAGATGGTATGCCTGGCTAGTGTCTCAGGGGACGGCAATGATATTGGTGACAACTTGTCACCAGTCTCAGCCTGCAGATGCCGTGACATTCAAACGCCCCTACAGCAGGCCATGAATATACCCAAATGACACCAGAATGGTGCCAACATCATTATTCAGGCTGCGCAACAAGATGGTATGCCTGGCTAGTGTCTCAGGGGACAGTAATGATATTGGTGACAACTTGTCACCAGTCTCAGCCTGCAGATGCCGTGACATTCAAACGCCCTTACAGCAGGCCATGAATACACCCAAATGACACCAGAATGGTGCCAACATCATTATTCAGGCTGCGCAACAAGATGGTATGCCTGGCTAGTGTCTCAGGGGACGGCAATGATATTGGTGACAACTTGTCACCAGTCTCAGCCTGCAGATGCCGTGACATTCAAACGCCCCTACAGCAGGCCATGTATACACCCAAATGACACCAGAATTGTGCCAACATCATTATTCAGGCTGCGCAACAAGATGGTATGCCTGGCTAGTGTCTCAGGGGATGGCAATGATATTGGTGACAACTTGTCACCAGTCTCAGCCTGCAGATGCCGTGACATTCAAACGCCCCTACAGCAGGCCATGTATACACCCAAATGACACCAGAATGGTGCCAACATCATTATTCAGGCTGCGCAACAAGATGGTATGCCTGGCTAGTGTCTCAGGGGACGGCAATGATATTGGTGACAACTTGTCACCAGTCTCAGCCTGCAGATGCCGTGACATTCAAACGCCCCTACAGCAGGCCATGTATACACCCAAATGACACCAGAATGGTGCCAACATCATTATTCAGGCTGCGCAACAAGATGGTATGCCTGGCTAGTGTCTCAGGGGACGGCAATGATATTGGTGACAACTTGTCACCAGTCTCAGCCTGCAGATGCCGTGACATTCAAACGCCCCTACAGCAGGCCCTGTAGGTGCCCAAAATACACCAGAATGGTGCCAACATCATTATTCAGGCTGCGCTACAAGATGGTATGCCTGGCTAGTGTCTCAGGGGACGGCAATGATATTGGTGACAACTTGTCACCAGTCTCAGCCTGCAGATGCCGTGACATTCAAATGCCCCTACAGCAGGCCATGTATATACCCAAATGACACCAGAATGGTGCCAACATCATTATTCAGGCTGCGCTACAAGATGGTATGCCTGGCTAGTGTCTCAGGGGATGGCAATGATATTGGTGACAACTTGTCACCAGTCTCAGCCCGCAGATGCCGGACATTCAAACGCCCCCCAGCAGGCCGGGAAGACACCGACAAGAATGGTGCCAACATCATTCAGGCTGCGCAACAAGATGGTATGCCTGGCTAGTGTCTCAGGGGACGGCAATGATATTGGTGACAACTTGTCACCAGTCTCAGCCCGCAGATGCCGTGACATCAAACGCTACAGCAGGCCGTTACACCCAAAGACACCGAATGGTGCCAACATCATTTTTCAGGCTGCGCAACAAGATGGTATGCCTGGCTAGTGTCTCAGGGGACGGCAATGATATTGGTGACAACTTGTCACCAGTCTCAGCCTGCAGATGCCGTGACATTCAAACGCCTTTACAGCAGGCCATGAATATACCCAAATGACACCAGAATGGTGCCAACATCATTATTCAGGCTGCGCTACAAGATGGTATGCCTGGCTAGTGTCTCAGGGGACGGCAATGATATTGGTGACAACTTGTCACCAGTCTCAGCCTGCAGATGCCGTGACATTCAAACGCCCCTACAGCAGGCCAGTTACACCCAAATGACACCAGAATGGTGCCAACATCATTATTCAGGCTGCGCAACAAGATGGTATGCCGGCAGTGTCTCAGGGGACGGTAATGATATTGGTGACAACTTGTCACCAGCCTCAGCCTGCAGATGCCGACATTCAAACGCCCCTCGAGCCGTAGGTGCACCAAATACACCAGAATGGTGCCAACATCATTATTCAGGCTGCGCTACAAGATGGTATGCCTGGCAGTGTCTCAGGGGACAGCAATGATATTGGTGACAACTTGTCACCAGTCTCAGCCTTCAGATGCCATGACATACACCCAAATACAGAAGTGCCAACACATTATTCAGGCGCGCAACAAGATGGTATGTCTGGTAGTGTCTCAGGACGGAATGATATTGGTGACAACTTGTCACCAGTCTCCCGCAGATGCCAGACATTCAAACGCCCCACAGCAGGCCATGTACACCAAATGACACGTGTTGCCAACATCATTATTCAGGCTGCGCTACAAGATGTATGCGGCTAGTGTCTCAGGGGACGGCACGATATTGGTGACAACTTGTCACCAGTCTCAGCCTGCAGATGCGTGAATTCAAACGCCCCTACAGAGGCCATGTATACCCAAAGAACCGTGCAATATTCGCTGCGCACAAGATGATGTGTTCAGGGGAGAGAATTGGTGAGACAACTTGTCACCAGTCTCAGCAGATGCCGTTTAAACGCCCCAACAGCGGCCTGTCACAAAACACAGAATGGTCCAAACATAGTCGGCGCAACAAGATGGTATGTGTAGTGTCTCAGGGGACGGAAATGATATTGGTGAAGTCACCAGTCTCAGCCGCAGATGCCGTATTCACACGCCCCTACAGCAGGCCTGTAGGTAAAAACACAGGCAAATATTCAGGTGGCAAAAGAGATCTGGTAGTGTCTCAGGGACGAAAATTGGTGACAATGTCACCAGTCTCAGCCTGCAGATGCCGGGATATTCAAACCACAGAGGCATAAACCAAAGACAGAGGCAAACATTATTCGGTGCGCCACAAGCTGGATGCCTGGTAGTGTCTCAGGGGACGGTATGATATTGGCGACAATTGTCACCAGTCTCAGCTGCAGATGCGTGACATCAAACACCCTACAGAGGCATGTACACCAAATGACACCAGAATGGTGCCAACATCATTATTCAGGCTGCGCTACAAGATGATATGCCTGGCTCGTGTCTCAGGGGATGGTACGAATTGTGACAACTTGTCACCAGTCTCAGCCCGCAGATGCCGTGACATTTAAACGCCCCTACATCAGGCCATGTATACACCCAAATGACACCAGAATGGTGCCAACATCATTATTCAGGCTGCGCTTCAAGATGATATGCCTGGTCTATGTCTCAGGGGACGGTGATGATATATTGGTGACAACTTGTCACCAGTCTCAGCCTGCAGATGCCGCGGACATTCAAACGGTTACACCAGAGACACCAGAATGGTGCCAACATCATTATTCAGGCTGCGCTACAAGATGATATGCCTGCCTGCGTCTCAGGGGACGGTAATGATTTTGGTGACAACTTGGTGGCTGGACATTCAAACGCCCCAGCAGGCCATGTATATACCCAAATGACACCAGAATGGTGCCAACATCATTATTCAGGCTGCGCAACAAGATGGTATGCCTGGCTAGTGTCTCAGGAGGTAATGATATTGGTGACAACTTGTCACCAGTCTCAGCCTCCGCAGATGCCGTGGACATTCAAACGCCCCTACAGCAGGCCATGTATACACAAATGACACCAGAATGGTGCCAAATCATTATTCAGGTGCGCTACAAGATGATATGCCTGGCTCGTGTTTCAGGGGATGGCAAATATTGGTGACAACTTGTCACCAGTCTCAGCCCGCGGATGCCGTGACATTTAAACGCCTACAGCAGGCCATGGTATACACCCAAATGACACCAGAATGGTGCCAACATCATTATTCAGGCTGCGCAACAAGATGGTATGCCCGCTAGTGTCTCAGGGATGAATTGGTGACAACTTGTCACCTAGTCTCAGCTGCAGATGCCGTGACATTCAAACGCCCCTACAGCAGGCCATGTATACACTCCAATGACACCAGAATGGTGCCACATCATTATTCAGGCTGAGCAACAAGATGGTATGCCTGGCTAGTGTCTCAGGGGACGGCAATGATATTGGTGACAACTTGTCACCAGTCTCAGCCTGCAGATGTCAAGACATTCAAACGTCCCTACAGCAGGCCCTGTAGGGTCCCAATGACACAGAATGTGCCAACATCATTATTCAGGCTGCGCAACAAGATGGTGCCTGGCTAGTGTCTCAGGGGACGGCACGAATTGCGACAACTTGTCACCAGTTCCCAGCCCCGGGCAGATGCGCCGTGACATTCAAATGCCCCTACAGCAGGCCATGTATACACCCAGATGACACCAGAATGGTGCCAACATCATTATTCAGGCTGCGCTACAAGATGATATGCCTGGCTCATGTCTCAGGGGACAGTAATGATATTGGTACAACTTGTCACCAGTCTCAGCTGCAGATGCCGTGACATTCAAACGCCCCTTACAGCAGGCCATGTATACACCCAAATGACACCAGAATGGTGCCAACATTATTTTTCAGGCTGAGCAACAAGATGGTATGCCTGGCTAGTGTCTCAGGGACGGTAATGATATTTGTGACAACTTGTCACCAGTCTCAGCTGCAGATGCCGTGACATTCAAACGCCTCTACAGCAGGCCCTGTAGGTGCCCAAAAACCAGAAATTACAACATCATTATTCAGGCTGCGCTACAAGATGGTATGCCCGGCAGTGTCTCAGGGGACGGTAATGATATTGGTGACAATGTCACCAGTCCCAGCTGCAGATGCCGTGATACTCAAAATGCCCCTAAAGCAGGCCATGTATAGCTAATCCCAAATGACACCAGAATGGTGCCAACATCAATATTCAGGCTGCGCTACAAGATGGTATGTCTGGCTAGTGTCTCAGAGACAGCAATGACATTGTGGACACCCTTGTCACCAGTCTCAGCGCCTTCAGATGCCGTGTGACATTCAAATGCCCCAGCAGGCATGATATACCCAAATGACACCAGAATGCTGCCAACATCATTATTCAGGCTGCGCCACAAGCTGGTATGCGTGGCTAGTGTCTAAGGGGACGGCAATGGGATATTGTGACAACTTGTCACCAGTCTCAGCTGCAGATGCCATGACATTCAAACGCCCCTACAGCAGGCCATGCAGCACCCAAATGACAATTGCAATGGCCAATATCATTATTCAGGCTGTACACAACATGATATGCCTGGCTCAGTCTCAGGGGACGGTAATGATATTGGTGACAACTTGTCACCAGTCTCAGCCTGCAGATGCCATGACATTCAAAACGCCTCTACAGCAGGCCATGCATACACCTAAATGACACCAGAATGGTGCCAACATCATTATTCCAGGCTGGTGCAACAAGATGGTATGCCTGGCTAGTGTCTCTGTTGTAAATCCAGTAATGATATTGGTGACAACTTGTCACCAGTCTCAGCCTGCAGATGCCGTTTCAAACGCCAGCAGGCCATGTATATTACCCAAATGACACCAGAATGGTGCCAACATCATTATTCAGGCTGCGCTACAAGATTATATGCCTGGCTAGTGTCTCAGGGGACGGTACGAATTGGTGACAACTTGTCACCAGTCTCAGCCTGCAGGATGCCGTGGATATTCAACGCTTACAGCAGGCCATGTATACACCCAGATGACACCAGAATGGTGCCAACATCATTATACAGGCTGCGCCACAAGATGATATACCTGGCTCTGTGTCTCAGGGGACGGTGTAATGATTTTGGTGACAACTTGTCACCAGTCCCAGCCTGCAGATGGGATATTCAAACGCTCCCTACAGCAGGCCAAGGAGTACACCCAAATGACACCAGAATGGTGCCAACATCATTATCCAGGATGCACTACAAAGATGGTATAACTGGCTGGTGTCTCAGAGGACTGCAATGTATTGGTGACAACTTGTCAGTCATCTAGATGCCTTGGCATTTCAAATGTAACAGCAGGCCATGTATACACCCAAATAGCATTAGAATATTATGCATCATGATATGGGATGCGCTACAGATGGTATCTGGCTGGTGTCTCAGGGACAGCAATGTATGGTGACAACTTGTCACCAGTCTCAGCCCGCAGATGCCTTGGCATTCAAACACGCATACAGCAGGCCATGTATACACCCAAATGACACCAGAATGAATTTGCCAACATCATTATTGAGCTACACTACAAGGCGGTATGCTGGCTTTGTCTCAGGGACGGCAATGTATTGAGTGACAACTTGTCACCAGTCTCAGCCCGCAGATGCCTTGACATTCAAATGCCCCCATGGGCCATGTATACACCCAAATGATACCAGAATCATTACTTAACGATCATGATATGGGATGCGCTACAAGATGGTATGCCTGGCTGGTGTCTCAGGGACAGCAATGTGTTGGTGACAGCTTGTCACCAGTCTCAGCCTGGAGATGCCTTGACATTCAAATGCCCTACATTGGCCATGTATACACCCAAATGAAGAATGGTGCCAACATCATGATATAGGATGCTACAAATGGTATAACTGGCTGGTGTCTCAGGGACTGTAATGTATTAGTGACAACTTGTCACCCAGTCTCAATATAGATGCGCCCGACATTCAAATGCCCTACAGCGGGCCATGTATACACCCAAATGACACCAGAATGGTGCCCATCATTATTTATGCTGCGCTACAGGATGAGTATGCCTGGCTGAAGTGTCTAAGGGGACTGCAATGTATATTGGTGACAACTTGTCTGACAGTCTCCAGCCCACGATGCCTTGACATTCAAATGCCCCTACATGCGGCCCATTTATACACCCAAATGACACCAGAACGGTGCCAACATCATTATCAGGATGCGCTACAAGATGGTATACCTGACTTGAATTTATCTCAGGGGACTGCATTGTATTTGGTGACAACTTGTACCAGTCTCAGCCCGCAGATGTCGTGACATTCAAATGCCCCTACAGTTCCGACATGTGTATACACCCAAATGCATCCAGAAATGGTGCCAGCATCATTATTAGAGATGCGCTAAAAGATGGTATGCCTGGCTAGTGTCTCAGGGGACTGCAATGGTATTTCAGGTGACAACTTGTCACTAGTCTCAGCCTCCCGCAGATGCCGTGCATTCAAATGCCCCTACAGCAAGCCCTGTAGGTCCCGAAATACACCAGAATGGTGCCAACATCATTATTCAGGCTGCGCTACAAGATGGTGCTATACCTGGCTTTTTGTCTCCGGGGGACTGCAATGTATGCTTGGTGACAACTTGTCATCCAGTCTCCAGCCCGCCGATGCCTTGACATTCAAATGCCCCCTACAGCAGGCCATGTACCCAAATGACACCAGAATGGTGCCAACATAATTATTAGGATGCGCAACAAGATGGTATGCTCTAGCTAGTGTCTCAGGGGACTGCAATGTATATTGGTGACAACTTGTCACCAGTCTCAGCCTGCAGATGCCGTAACATTCAAAAGCCCCTACAGCAGGCCAATGTATCACCCAAATGACACCAGAATGGTGCCAACATCATGGCCCAGGCGCGCTTCTAAGATGGTATGCCTCGGCTTTTGTCTAAGGGGACGGCAATGTATATTGGTGACAGTCTCAGCCACTGAGATGCCGCTGACATTCAAACCCCCTACAGCAGGCCCTGTAGGTGCCCCAAATACACCAGAATATTGCCAACATCATTATTAGGGATGCGCTACAAGATGGTATGCCTGGCTAGTGTCTCAGGGACGGTAATGATATTGGTGACAACTTGTCACCAGTCTCAGCCCAAAAGCGGAAACATGTATACACGAGACACCCAAATGACACCAGAATGGTGCCAACATCATTATAGGGGATGCGCTACAAGATGATATGCCTGGCTCAGTGTCTCAGGGACTGCAATGTATATTGGTGACAACTGTCACCCAGTCTCATTCGCAGATGCCGTGACATTCAAATGCCCCTACAGCAGGCCATGTATAAGACCCAAATGACACCAGAATGGTGCCAACATCATTATTCAGGATACACAACAAGATGGTATGCCTGGCTAGTGTCTCAGGGGACTGCAATGTATTTGGGGACAACTTGTCACCAGTCTCAGGCGCATGCATGACATTCAATGCCCCCTCAGCGAGACGCCATGTATACACGAAATGACACCCAGAATATTGCCAACATCATTATTCAGGCGGCGCTACAAGATGGAATGCCTGGCTAGTTGTCTCAGGGGACTGCAATGATATTGGTGACAACTTGTCACCAGTCTCAGCCTGAAGAGTCTGACATTCCACCCCTACAGCAGGCCATGTATACACCCAAAATGACATCAGAATGGTGCCAACATCATTGGTGCGCTACAAGATGGGGATCCTGGCTGGTGTCTCAGGTAGACAAGCAATGATTTGGTGGCACAACTTGTCACCAGTCTCTAGCCCTGCAGATGCCGTGACATTCAAATGCCCCTACAGCAGGCCATGTATACACCCAAATGACACCAGAATGGTGCCAACATCATTATTCAGGCTGCGCTACAAGATGGTATGCCTGGCAAGTGTCTCAGGGGACAGCAATGATATTGGTGACAACTTGTCACCAGTCTCAGCCTGCAGATGCCGTGACATTCAAATGCCCCTACAGCAGCCCATGTATACACCAAATGACACCAGACTGGTGCCAACATTATTAATCAAGCTGCGCTACACGATGGTATGCCTGGCTAGTGTCTCAGGGGACGGCAATGATATTGGTGACAACTTGTCACCAGTCTCAGCCTGCAGATGCCGTGACATTCAAACGCCCCTACAGCAGGCCATGTATACACCCAAATGACACCAGAATGGTGCCAACATCATTATTCAAGCTGCGCTACAAGATGGTATGCCTGGCTAGTGTCTCAGGGGATGGCAATGATATTGGTGACAACTTGTCACCAGTCTCAGCCTGCAGATGCCGTGACATTCAAACGCCCCTACAGCAGGCCATGTATACACCCAAATGACACCAGAATGGTGCCAACATCATTATTCAGGCTGCGCAACAAGATGGTATGCCTGGCTAGTGTCTCAGGGGACGGCAATGATATTGGTGACAACTTGTCACCAGTCTCAGCCCGCAGATGCCGTGACATTCAAACGCCCCTACAGCAGGCCATGTATACACCCAAATGACACCAGAATGGTGCCAACATCATTATTCAGGCTGCGCTACAAGATGGTATGCCTGGCTAGTGTCTCAGGGGACGGCAATGATATTGGTGACAACTTGTCACCAGTCTCAGCCTGCAGATGCCGTGACATTCAAACGCCCCTACAGCAGGCCATGTATGCAACCAAATAACACCAGAATGGTGCCAACATCATTATTCAGGCTGCGCTACAAGATGATATGCCTGGCTAGTGTCTTGGGGACGGCAATGATATTGGTGACAACTTGTCACCAGTCTCAGCCTGCAGATGCCGTGACATTCAACAGCAGGCCATGTATACACCCAAATGACACCAGAATGGTGCCAACATCATTATTCAGGCTGCGCTACAAGATGGTATGCCTGGCTAGTGTCTCAGGGGATGGCAATGATATTGGTGACAACTTGTCATCAGTCTCAGCCCGCAGATGCCGTGACATTCAAATGCCCCTACAGCAGGCCATGTATACACCCAAATGACACCAGAATGGTGCCAACATCATTATTCAGGCTGCGCTACAAGATGGTATGCCTGGCTAGTGTCTCAGGGGACGGCAATGATATTGGTGACAACTTGTCACCAGTCTCAGCCTGCAGATGCCGTGACATTCAAACGCCCCTACAGCAGGCCATGTATACACCCAAATGACACCAGAATGGTGCCAACATCATTATTCAGGCTGCGCTACAAGATTGTATGCCTGGCTAGTGTCTCAGGGGATTTCAATGATATTGGTGACAACTTGTCACCAGTCTCAGCCTGCAGATGCCGTGACATTCAAACGCCCCTACAGCAGGCCATGTATACACCCAAATGACACCAGAATGGTGCCAACATCATTATTCAGGCTGCGCTACAAGATGGTATGCCTGGCTAGTGTCTCAGGGGATGGCAATGATATTGGTGACAACTTGTCACCAGTCTCAGCCCGCAGATGCCGTGACATTCAAACGCCCCTACAGCAGGCCATGTATGTGCTCAAAATGACACCAGAATGGTGCCAACATCATTATTCAGGCTGCGCTACAAGATGGTATGCCTGGCTAGTGTCTCAGGGGACGGCAATGATATTGGTGACAACTTGTCACCAGTCTCAGCCTGCAGATGCCGTGACATTCAAACGCCCCTACAGCAGGCCATGTATACACCCAAATGACACCAGAATGGTGCCAACATCATTATTCAAGCTGCGCTACAAGATGGTATGCCTGGCTAGTGTCTCAGGGGACAGCAATGATATTGGTGACAACTTGTCACCAGTCTCAGCCTGCAGATGCCGTGACATTCAAACGCCCCTACAGCAGGCCATGTATACACCCAAATGACACCAGAATGTTGCCAACATCATTATTCAGGCTGCGCAACAAGATGGTATGCCTGGCTAGTGTCTCAGTCGGAAGCAATGATATTGGTGACAACTTGTCACCAGTCTCAGCCTGCAGATGCCGTGACATTCAAACGCCCCTACAGCAGGCCATGTATACACCCAAATGACACCAGAATGGTGCCAACATCATTATTCAGGCTGCGCTACAAGATGGTATGCCTGGCTAGTGTCTCAGGGGACGGCAACGATATTGGTGACAACTTGTCACCAGTCTCAGCCTGCAGATGCCGTGACATTCAAACGCCCCTACAGCAGGCCATGTATACACCCAAATGACACCAGAATGGTGCCAACATCATTATTCAGGCTGCGCTACAAGATGGTATGCCTGGCTAGTGTCTCAGGGGACGGCAATGATATTGGTGACAACTTGTCACCAGTCTCAGCCTGCAGATGCCGTGACATTCAAACGCCCCTACAGCAGGCCATGTATACACCCAAATGACACCAGAATGGTGCCAACATCATTATTCAGGCTGCGCAACAAGATGGTATGCCTGGCTAGTGTCTCAGGGGACGGCAATGATATTGGTGACAACTTGTCACCAGTCTCAGCCCGCAGATGCCGTGACATTCAAACGCCCCTACAGCAGGCCATGTATACACCCAAATGACACCAGAATGGTGCCAACATCATTATTCAAGCTGCGCTACAAGATGGTATGCCTGGCTAGTGTCTCAGGGGACGGCAATGATATTGGTGACAACTTGTCACCAGTCTCAGCCTGCAGATGCCGTGACATTCAAACGCCCCTACAGCAGGCCATGTATACAACCAAATGACACCAGAATGGTGCCAACATCATTATTCAGGCTGCGCTACAAGATGGTATGCCTGGCTATTGTCTCAGGGGATATTGGTGACAACTTGTCACCAGTCTCAGCCTGCAGATGCCGTGACATTCAAACACACCTACAGCAGGCCATGTATACAACCAAATGATACCAGAATGGTGCCAACATCATTATTCAGGCTGCGCAACAAGATGGTATGCCTGGCTAGTGTCTCAGGGGACGGCAATGATATTGGTGACAACTTGTCACCAGTCTCAGCCTGCAGATGCCGTGACATTCAAACGCCCCTACAGCAGGCCATGTATACACCCAAATGACACCAGAATGGTGCCAACATCATTATTCAGGCTGCGCTACAAGATGGTATGCCTGGCTAGTGTCTCAGGGGACGGCAATGATATTGGTGACAACTTGTCACCAGTCTCAGCCTGCAGATGCCGTGACATTCAAACGCCCCTACAGCAGGCCATGTATACACCCAAATGACACCAGAATGGTGCCAACATCATTATTCAGGCTGCGCTACAAGATGGTATGCCTGGCTAGTGTCTCAGGGGACGGCAATGATATTGGTGACAACTTGTCACCAGTCTCAGCCTGCAGATGCCGTGACATTCAAACGCCCCTACAGCAGGCCATGTATACACCCAAATGACACCAGAATGGTGCCAACATCATTATTCAGGCTGCGCTACAAGATGGTATGCCTGGCTAGTGTCTCAGGGGACGGCAATGATATTGGTGACAACTTGTCACCAGTCTCAGCCTGCAGATGCCGTGACATTCAAACGCCCCTACAGCAGGCCATGTATACACCCAAATGACACCAGAATGGTGCCAACATCATTATTCAGGCTGCGCTACAAGATGGTATGCCTGGCTAGTGTCTCAGGGGACGGCAATGATATTGGTGACAACTTGTCACCAGTCTCAGCCTGCAGATGCCGTGACATTCAAACGCCCCTACAGCAGGCCATGTATACAACCAAATGATACCAGAATGGTGCCAACATCATTATTCAGGCTGCGCTACAAGATGGTATGCCTGGCTAGTGTCTCAGGGGACGGCAATGATATTGGTGACAACTTGTCACCAGTCTCAGCCTGCAGATGCCGTGACATTCAAACACCCCTTCAGCAGGCCATGTATACACTCAAATGACACCAGAATGGTGCCAACATCATTATTCAGGCTGCGCTACAAGATGGTATGCCTGGCTAGTGTCTCAGGGGATGGCAATGATATTGGTGACAACTTGTCACCAGTCTCAGCCCGCAGATGCCGTGACATTCAAACGCCCCTACAGCAGGCCATGTATACACCCAAATGACACCAGAATGGTGCCAACATCATTATTCAGGCTGCGCAACAAGATGGTATGCCTGGCTAGTGTCTCAGGGGACGGCAATGATATTGGTGACAACTTGTCACCAGTCTCAGCCTGCAGATGCCGTGACATTCAAACGCCCCTACAGCAGGCCATGTATACACCCAAATGACACCAGAATGGTGCCAACATCATTATTCAGGCTGCGCTACAAGATGGTATGCCTGGCTAGTGTCTCAGGGGACGGCAATGATATTGGTGACAACTTGTCACCAGTCTCAGCCCTGCAGATGCCGTGACATTCAAACGCCCCTACAGCAGGCCATGTAACCCAAAATGACACCAGAATGGTGCCAACATCATTATTCAGGCTGCGCTACAAGATGGTATGCCTGGCTAGTGTCTCAGGGGACGGCAATGATATTGGTGACAACTTGTCACCAGTCTCAGCCTGCAGATGCCGTGACATTCAAACGCCCCTACAGCAGGCCATGTATACACCCAAATGACACCAGAATGGTGCCAACATCATTATTCAGGCTGCGCTACAAGATGGTATGCCTGGCTAGTGTCTCAGGGGACGGCAATGATATTGGTGACAACTTGTCACCAGTCTCAGCCTGCAGATGCCGTGACATTCAAACGCCCCTACAGCAGGCCCTGTAGATGCCCAAAAGACACCAGAATGGTGCCAACATCATTATTCAGGCTGCGCAACAAGATGGTATGCCTGGCTAGTGTCTCAGGGGACGGCAATGATATTGGTGACAACTTGTCACCAGTCTCAGCCCGCAGATGCCGTGACATTCAAACGCCCCTACAGCAGGCCATGTATACACCCAAATGACACCAGAATGGTGCCAACATCATTATTCAGGCTGCGCTACAAGATGGTATGCCTGGCTAGTGTCTCAGGGGACGGTAATGATATTGGTGACAACTTGTCACCAGTCTCAGCCTGCAGATGCCGTGACATTCAAACGCCCCTACAGCAGGCCATGTATACACCCAAATGACACCAGAATGGTGCCAACATCATTATTCAGGCTGCGCTACAAGATGGTATGCCTGGCTAGTGTCTCAGGGGACGGCAATGATATTGGTGACAACTTGTCACCAGTCTCAGCCTGCAGATGCCGTGACATTCAAACGCCCCTACAGCAGGCCATGTATACACCCAAATGACACCAGAATGGTGCCAACATCATTATTCAGGCTGCGCAACAAGATGGTATGCCTGGCTAGTGTCTCAGGGGACGGCAATGATATTGGTGACAACTTGTCACCAGTCTCAGCCTGCAGATGCCGTGACATTCAAACGCCCCTACAGCAGGCCATGTAGACGCCCAAATGACACCAGAATGGTGCCAACATCATTATTCAGGCTGCGCTACAAGATGGTATGCCTGGCTAGTGTCTCAGGGGACGGCAATGATATTGGTGACAACTTGTCACCAGTCTCAGCCTGCAGATGCCGTGACATTCAAACGCCCCTACAGCAAGCCGTGTACCACCCAAAACTACACAAGAATGGTGCCAACTTCATTACTCAGGCTGCGCTACAACATGGTATGCCTGGCTAGTGTCTCAGGGGACGGCAATGATATTGGTGACAACTTGTCACCAGTCTCAGCCTGCAGATGCCGTGACATTCAAACGCCCCTACAGCAGGCCATGGTACACCCCAAATGACACCAGAATGGTGCCAACATCATTATTCAGGCTGCGCTACAAGATGGTATGCCTGGCTAGTGTCTCAGGGGACGGCAATGATATTGGTGACAACTTGTCACCAGTCTCAGCCCGCAGATGCCGTGACATTCAAACGCCCCTACAGCAGGCCATGTATACACCCAAATGACACCAGAATGGTGCCAACATCATTATTCAGGCTGCGCTACAAGATGGTATGCCTGGCTAGTGTCTCAGGGGACGGCAATGATATTGGTGACAACTTGTCACCAGTCTCAGCCTGCAGATGCCGTGACATTCAAACGCCCCTACAGCAGGCCCTGTAGGTGCCCAAATGACACCAGAATGGTGCCAACATCATTATTCAGGCTGCGCTACAAGATGGTATGCCTGGCTAGTGTCTCAGGGGACGGCAATGATATTGGTGACAACTTGTCACCAGTCTCAGCCTGCAGATGCCGTGACTTTCAAATGCCCCTACAGCAGGCCATGTATACCCAAAATGACACCAGAATGGTGCCAACATCATTATTCAGGCTGCGCTACAAGATGGTATGCCTGGCTAGTGTCTCAGGGGACGGCAATGATATTGGTGACAACTTGTCACCAGTCTCAGCCTGCAGATGCCGTGACATTCAAACGCCCCTACAGCAGGCCATGTATACACCCAAATGACACCAGAATGGTGCCAACATCATTATTCAGGCTGCGCTACAAGATGGTATGCCTGGCTAGTGTCTCAGGGGACGGCAATGATATTGGTGACAACTTGTCACCAGTCTCAGCCTGCAGATGCCGTGACATTCAAACGCCCCTACAGCAGGCCATGTAGTACACCAAAATGACACCAGAATGGTGCCAACATCATTATTCAGGCTGCGCTACAAGATGGTATGCCTGGCTAGTGTCTCAGGGGACAGCAATGATATTGGTGACAACTTGTCACCAGTCTCAGCCCGCAGATGCCGTGACATTCAAACGCCCCTACAGCAGGCCCTGTAGGCGCCCAAATTACACCAGAATGGTGCCAACATCATTATTCAGGCTGCGCTACAAGATGGTATGCCTGGCTAGTGTCTCAGGGGACGGCAATGATATTGGTGACAACTTGTCACCAGTCTCAGCCTGCAGATGCCGTGACATTCAAACGCCCCTACAGCAGGCCATGTAGGTGCCCAAATGACACCAGAATGGTGCCAACATCATTATTCAGGCTGCGCTACAAGATGGTATGCCTGGCTAGTGTCTCAGGGGATGGCAATGATATTGGTGACAACTTGTCACCAGTCTCAGCCCGCAGATGCCGTGACATTCAAAAGCCCCTACAGCAGGCCATGTATACACCCAAATTACACCAGAATGGTGCCAACATCATTATTCAGGCTGCGCTACAAGATGGTATGCCTGGCTAGTGTCTCAGGGGACGGCAATGATATTGGTGACAACTTGTCACCAGTCTCAGCCTGCAGATGCCGTGACATTCAAACGCCCCTACAGCAGGCCATGTATACACCCAAATGACACCAGAATGGTGCCAACATCATTATTCAGGCTGCGCTACAAGATGGTATGCCTGGCTAGTGTCTCAGGGGACGGCAATGATATTGGTGACAACTTGTCACCAGTCTCAGCCTGCAGATGCCGTGACATTCAAACGCCCCTACAGCAGGCCATGTATACACCAAAATGACACCAGAATGGTGCCAACATCATTATTCAGGCTGCGCTACAAGATGGTATGCCTGGCTAGTGTCTCAGGGGACGGCAATGATATTGGTGACAACTTGTCACCAGTCTCAGCCTGCAGATGCCGTGACATTCAAACGCCCCTACAGCAGGCCATGTATACACCCAAATGACACCAGAATGGTGCCAACATCATTATACAAACTGCGCCTCAAGAAGGTATGCCTAGCTATTGTCTCAGGGGACAGCAATGATATTGGTGACAACTTGTCACCAGTCTCAGCCTGCAGATGCCGTGACATTCAAACGCCCCTACAGCAGGCCATGTATACACCCAAATGACAGAATGGTGCCAACATCATTATTCAAGCTGCGCTACAAGATGGTATGCCTGGCTAGTGTCTCAGGGGACGGCAATGATATTGGTGACAACTTGTCACCAGTCTCAGCCTGCAGATGCCGTGACATTCAAACGCCCCTACAGCAGGCCATGTAGATACACCCAAATGACACCAGAATGGTGCCAACATCATTATTCAGGCTGCGCTACAAGATGGTATGCCTGGCTAGTGTCTCAGGGGACGGCAATGATATTGGTGACAACTTGTCACCAGTCTCAGCCTGCAGATGCCGTGACATTCAAACGCCCCTACAGCAGGCCTGGTATGATCTCAAAATCCACGAGAATGGTGCCAACATCATTATTCAGGCTGCGCTACAAGATGGTATGCCTGGCTAGTGTCTCAGGGGACGGCAATGATATTGGTGACAACTTGTCACCAGTCTCAGCCTGCAGATGCCGTGACATTCAAACGCCCCTACAGCAGGCCATGTATACACCCAAATGACACCAGAATGGTGCCAACATCATTATTCAGGCTGCGCAACAAGATGGTATGCCTGGCTAGTGTCTCAGGGGATGGCAATGATATTGGTGACAACTTGTCACCAGTCTCAGCCTGCAGATGCCGTGACATTCAAACGCCCCTACAGCAGGCCATGTATACAACCAAATGACACCAGAATGGTGCCAACATCATTATTCAGGCTGCGCTACAAGATGGTATGCCTGGCTAGTGTCTCAGGGGATGGCAATGATATTGGTGACAACTTGTCACCAGTCTCAGCCTGCAGATGCCGTGACATTCAAACGCCCCATACAGCAGGCCATGTATACACCCAAATGACACCAGAATGGTGCCAACATCATTATTCAGGCTGCGCTACAAGATGGTATGCCTGGCTAGTGTCTCAGGGGACGGCAATGATATTGGTGACAACTTGTCACCAGTCTCAGCCCGCAGATGCCGTGACATTCAAACGCCCCTACAGCAGGCCATGTATACACCCAAATGACACCAGAATGGTGCCAACATCATTATTCAAGCTGCGCTACAAGATGGTATGCCTGGCTAGTGTCTCAGGGGATGGCAATGATATTGGTGACAACTTGTCACCAGTCTCAGCCTGCAGATGCCGTGACATTCAAACGCCCCTACCGTACAGCAGGCCATGTATACACCCAAATGACACCAGAATGGTGCCAACATCATTATTCAGGCTGCGCTACAAGATGGTATGCCTGGCTAGTGTCTCAGGGGACAGCAATGATATTGGTGACAACTTGTCACCAGTCTCAGCCTGCAGATGCCGTGACATTCAAACGCCCCTAGAACAGGCCATGAGTATACCCAAATGACACCAGAATGGTGCCAACATCATTATTCAGGCTGCGCTACAAGATGGTATGCCTGGCTAGTGTCTCAGGGGACGGTAATGATATTGGTGACAACTTGTCACCAGTCTCAGCCTGCAGATGCCGTGACATTCAAATGCCCCTACAGCAGGCCATGTATACACCCAAATGACACCAGAATGGTGCCAACATCATTATTCAGGCTGCGCTACAAGATGGTATGCCTGGCTAGTGTCTCAGGGGATGGCAATGATATTGGTGACAACTTGTCACCAGTCTCAGCCCGCAGATGCCATGACATTCAAATGCCCCTACAGCAGGCCATGTATACACCCAAATGACACCAGAATGGTGCCAACATCATTATTCAGGCTGCGCAACAAGATGGTATGCCTGGCTAGTGTCTCAGGGGACGGCAATGATATTGGTGATGCCCTGGCCACCCAACAACCCAATGAGTCAGGCAAAACATGTCCAGGGTGTGCCATTGACATGAGGATGGGCTGACATGGTGCAAAACGGACTGGAGGCCTACGCCATCTGCAAAATGGGTGTGGCCAACACCCCAAATTATGGAATCATACCACTACAATGTCCCGTCCCCTGATCACCCAACAACCCAATGAGTCATGCAAAACATGTCCAGGGTGTGCCATTGACATGAGGATGGTCGGACATGGTACAAAACGGACTGCCTGGAGGCCTACAGCATGGAATGGTCTACAAGATGGGTGTGGCCAACACCCCAAATTATGGAATCATACCACTACAATGCCCCATCCCCTGATCACCCAACAACCCAATGAGTCATGCAAAACATGTCCAGGGTGTGCCATTGACATGAGGATGGGCTGAAATAGTACAAAACGGACTGCCTGGAGGCCTACAGCATGGAATGGTCTACAAGATGGGTGTGGCCAACACCCCAAATTATGGAATCATACCACTACAATGCCCCATGCCCTGGCCACCCAACAACCCAATGAGTCAGGCAAAACATGTCCAGGGTGTGCCATTGACATGAGGATGGGCTGAAATGGTGCAAAACGGACTGCCTGGAGGCCTACACCATCTGCAAAATGGGTGTGGCCAACACCCCAAATTATGGAATCATACCACTACAATGCCCCGTCCCCTGATCTCCCAACAACCCAATGAGTCATGCAAAACATGTCCAGGGTGTGCCATTGACATAAGGATGGTCTGACATGGTGCAAAACGGACTGCCTGGAGGCCTACAGCATGGAATGGTCAAAAAGATGATTGTGGCCAACACCCCAAATTATGGAATCATACCACTACAATGCCCCAAGCCCTGGCCACCCAACAACCCAATGAGTCAGGCAAAACATGTCCAGGGTGTGCCATTGACATGAGGATGGGCTGAAATGGTGCAAAACAGACTGCCTGGAGACCTACACCTTCTGCAAAATGGGTGTGGCTAGCAGGTATGCAACAGAAAGTAGTATCACTATGCCGTTAAAAGTAGCGCACCTCGGAATCGAACCAAGGATAACCGGCTATATCACCTCTAAACACGCTGCTACTTTTCCGTCTGCTAGTGTACTATATGCTGCATACAAGGCACCATGCACTATGACAAGTAAAGGTATCGCTCTGGTTGCTGTTTTTCGTGTGCAACCTGCTACTCCCCTAGCTTTGCGCGTCATAGTGCTAACTCGTCTTCCGTTTCAGCTGGCATTTTCGTCTCGCGGGGGAATGTCACTTTTCAGTTTTTCCTGCGGCGTTTCGGGCTCGGCGCATCTTTGTGCACTCCCCAGGGTCCGCGACTCCCCATCGTTCGTTCGTGACAAACCCGTGCAACCAGTGAATTTTTGCTTTTTCTTCGCTTGATTCGATCGCAACTCGAACCAGCAGCCTCAGTCCAGATCTCTCGATAGGGACGCTACCATATTGTAACTTGTAAATCAAATCGTTGCACCTTTCGCTTGTAGCTGTCCTTGGATGGCCAATCCAAGCTTGCAGTTGCTACAATACGAGAGACGAATAAATCGCTTTCTTAACTCTTCAAGCTTAGTAAGTCTGCTTGTTTCTACTCTATATCGCACTAGTTTCAGCAATATACTTGTTGAATCGCTTCGAAGCCGTCGCTGCCACGCATCACGCGATCGTGAGGCTGTGGTGAGCCGCGAGTGCCGCTGTGTCACCCTATCGGACATTCGGTGTGACTTGCCCGATTTTCGCTGTTTTCGTTCGCATCCTGCAACTCCCCTCAAGTCATACCTAATAGTTAGATTCCTTGAAGAGCAGGTTCTTTAAGTGCTTGCTTGCCGTAGCCCGTGGAAGAAACTTGGTAAGTACATCCGCCGGGTTTGTCGTTCCCATGATGTGGTTGAAATTAATAATTCCCGCCGCAATCGCTTCGCGTACACGGTGAAATGCCAGTGCATTGTGTCGCTTCGTCAGACTAGAGTGCGGTAGGTTGCTGCTTTGCGTTACCGACTTGTTGTCTCCAAACATCCATGAAGGTCCGTCGAGCGGAACTCCCAACATGCGTAGCGTGAAGCGAAGATCCATGATCTGCTCCGTGCTCACTCTCGCTGCTACAAACTCCGAGCCGTACGTCGCCGTCTCGACCGTCGCTTGGCGTTTCGAAAACCAATCAACGACTGTTCCATTCAACATGTGTAGCATGCCCATCGCTGCCCGTCCCGTCGTGTAATCGTGGTACAGGTTCGCATCTTCGAACGTTGACATTCGCACCGCCTTGCCGCGCGGCGTGGGCATGTTCCACGGAAGCTCTTCGCAGATCTTGCCGTACACACTGTAATCCCAATCCATCTTGTCAACTGTCGCGTATCGCTCGTCCGTTGGAATCGAAACGTTGAATCGAATCGCTCCATCCGGGTATCTTCGTAAGTATCCGCAAATATGCTTCAACCGTTCCAAGTGCCCCGCTCGTGGCGCAGCTCGGAATCTCCCCATAGTCATGACAGCACAGTGAATGTCGAATCGACGCCAAACTTACTGCCCATTGCAACGCACCAATTATCGATTGATACTTGCGAATTCCGTCGTCGTCAAGTTCTTTCGTTCTCTGTCGGAGTTCCGATGATCGCCCGTCAGTAGTGGACTTGTCTCGCGGTCGGCGGTTCCTCGCCGAACATTTTCTTTGTAGTTCGCTAGTAGTCTTGTGACGTACTTCTTCGCTCGACAGAGTATGCGCCGTCCAAGCGGAGCCAGGCCAAAACATTACCACCTACATGGATGCGCTTATTATCAAAGCAAAGCCATTAATTAATGCGGGTCAGTATCCGCATTCCCTGACCACCAAAGTGCTGAAAAACCTTCTCCAAGCAGGAGGCGAGCGCTGCCTTGAAAACACTGGCGGCGAGGAGTTCATAGACGAAATGAAAGCTTGGAAAGCTAAGCATGTCATTGGCTTGAAAGCTTGCTCGAATATGACTCCAACGGATCAGGATGCTTACATGACGCGTGAGCATCTAACATTAAAGGATTTGGCGCAGGTAGCTAATACTGCTTACCGCCAGATTCATGCGGCAAATGACTGGGTTCCCGCCAAGAATCCGCGCGACAAGACTGCCATTCCGCCCGCCTTTGGAGGCGTTGTTCAACTTGACAAAGCCAAGGCAAACGGAAGGGGAGCAAAGGAGGAGAAGACTTGTCACATTTGCCATAAGCCCGGCCATTTTCAGCGCGATTGCCCACAGGCAACGACCGTGAAAACTAGCAACAAGCGCGGCGCTCCCAAAGGAAATGGAAAAGGGAAGCCCAAGACTGCTCCAAAGAGTGGAAAGGGTGCTTCGTCAAAGGCGATTGACGATGTCCATCACTACCATGCGCCATGGCGGCGAATTGCTCCTTCAGCATCGCAGCCATCTACCATTGAAAAGGGAGGAAAGACCTACCATTGGTGCGCGCATTGCAACAAGTGGCAACTTAACCATGGCACTGACGAGCACACTGGAAGTAAATCTGCTCCGGCTGCTGCTCCCAATGGTGGTCATCTTGCTTGGTTTGATACGCCAGCTGCTTATCTAGCTATCGAGGATCCATCAGCTTGCGCCCAAGCCGCCGCTGACGCCAAAGCCCTTGCTTTAGCCAATGACGATTGTTCTCTTGAAGAAGGTGAAGAAGCTGTCATTGACGAGATTGCGTCTGCCATGGTGGACGGCGAGGATGCCATTGCTTCCATTGTTGCTGATGATCCAATGATCATTGATGAGCATACGCCAGCGGCCATTGTCGCCAAGCTCTGCAATATTGAGCGCTCTCCTAGTGATGATCGCTATGAGTCTGATGTGCAGTTTGCTCGGAATGCAGCTATTCAAGCGAGGGAGCTTGCAAGTGGTGTTAACGCTCCCCCTGCAAAGATTGCTAAGTTGAATCCTGCTGCTCCAGCTTGGACGCCTCCTTCGAGCCCCAACTCCGAGCCATCTGCCAAGCGCCCTACCAAGCCAAACAAGGTGCTTTACCGTCGCTCTCGCAGTCTCTCTCCAAGTGCACTTTCATTTGTGCTTATGATTGGATTGATTTGCTTGGTGAATTCGTGCTCAGCAGCTCGATTGGTTAAGCGCCCAGCTTCGGCCCTGCCTGTGAGCCATTTGACTTTAAGTGAGGCATTCTTCACTGTGACTCGAACTGTTTCATCTCTTGTTCATTCAAATAACGCAACTGAGACTCAGGCTTTGCATACTGCTGTGGCCCAGCAGTTTGCCAATACAACAGCTGCCCTTGGCGAGAGTCTCCATTTGGCTGATCAACTTGGCCATTCCATCATGACAGTTGGTTGCGAGAGCCTTTCTCTTGTCCATGTCATCGGCCGTTTGATTTACCATCATTGGCGTTTGATGGTGCCTGGGATTCTTTGGTTGACGCTCACTAGTGTCGCCATTGCTTTGATATTTTGGAAGCCACCTGCAAAGCCTCCTCGGCATTCGGATCGACGCCATCGTCGCTTCTATCTCCATCAAGACCGCCGCAATCGTCGCTCTGTTTCAAGGTTCCAACGGTTCCGTTTCTTATTCCATCGGTTTCACCGTCTCCGTCGGTTTCGGAAGCGGGTAATCCCTTGGTTTTTGCGTCTCCAGGCCAAGTTCCTTGCCTTCTTGCGCGCCATTTTATGCAGGTTGCCTTCCAACGAGGGAGAACCATGGCATTTGCATGCTCGAAGACGAGGCCCAGCTCGAGTCCAACCAAGAAACCGTGCTCAGCAGCATCATCGCAATGGTTGAAACCATGGACAGTGCCCACGCCCAAGTCCACACCAAGCGCAGCGCCATCGCCAGCGTCCTCGCCAAGGCCCAGACCAAAGCCAAGTGCCGCGCCGTCGCCCAGCTCGCGACCAACCATGGCGCCCTCGGACTGCCCACGCAGTTGCCGTTGCTCCGCCCTTGGTCATTAATGCTCGCGCTGAGGCTCTCCGTTCAACCTTTCGACAAGCTCAAGCTGCCAATCAAGTTAATGAGGCTTACGAGAATATGATCAGTGACCGCCTTCGCGCCCAAGAGGAAGATTGGAACGCATGGCTAAATGATACGCTTCTTTATCAATATGAAGAGCGCCATCGGATTCGCAATCGAGACTGGCGTAATGATCACTGGCGTAATGATCCATTGATTACAACGCCTGATGGAGTCACCTACTTCAGTATAGCTCACGCAGATCGGGAGCGGCAAGCCCGTCGGCGTCAACCGTTCCGCTTTAAAACTGACAAGGCGCCAACGCCTTTGCCTCCACCAGTGCCGCAAGCTTCAATTCAAGCAATTGATCCAATGCCACAAGAGGTGTTTGCGTCTGTTGTGTTTGGGGATTTTTCAGATTTCGACAATTTTGGAGAAGCCTACCAAGCGTCCCACTTGGAATCTGCCCAGCCGAATATACCAACATTGAGCCAATCTCTCTTTAACAATAAATATCGCAAGTCCCCGCCAGCACCACCGTGCAAGGAGAAGGACAAGATGCTGCCAGTAATCTGGGATTCAGGAGCAAGCATCTCCATTTCGCCAAGCCGCGACGACTTTGTTGGCCCCATTCAGCCAGCGCCAAGTGTTCGTTTGAATGGTCTCTTCAAAGATGGTCGAGTTAAAGGCAAAGGGTTTGTCGCCTGGAGCTTTCTAGACAATGGAGGCATGCTTCGCACAGTAAAGGTTCCAGCATACTGGATCCCTGAGGCCAAAGTGCGTCTCTTGAGTATGCCAGGGTTGCTGCAGCAGTATCCAAATGAAGTTATATATGCCGATCGCCGAGCTATCTACTTGAGCGGTTCTGTGGAGCGAGTCCACAAGGATGGCTCTATAACGAATGATGGTGTTGAGGCTCCAATTGATCCTCTTACCAACTTGCCGACTGCTATCGCATACGATCTCAGTGGCATGCCAAGTTCTTACAGTGCTGGCGAGGCGCCTTTGCCTCCGCCTGGTCCTGGTCCTGGTCCAGCTCCTGCTCAGCAGCCGCCGCGCGGTCCACCGCCAGCCGATGGTCCTCCAAGTGATGGAGGAGCAAGCGCGCCCACCAGACGCCCTTGCCGTGAGCCAAGACCACCGCCAAGCCAAAGCTCCTCCGTCGCCAGCTCGAATACCAACTTGTCTGAGGCTGAAAAGGAATTGCTCCGTTGGCATTTCCGTCTTGGTCATTTGAACTTTAAAACCATTCAGTTTCTAATGCGTGGTGGAACGCTTGCTAACTCTGAGTCGGCGCGCCGTCTCCATAGAGCTTGCGCAACTTTGCAGCCGTGTCCCAAGTGCACTGCCTGCATGTACGCCAAGCAGCGAGTGCGTTCCTCTCCTGGTCAAACAACCAAAGTTGTTAAAGACCGAGTTGATGCTTTGCGCCGAGACAATCTTCTCCCAGGCCAGCGCATCTCCGTTGATCACTTTGTTTGCTCTACAAAAGGACGCCTTTTCTCCTCGCGTGGCAAGACAAAGGAAACTGCCATGAACACTGGCGGTTGTGTGTTTGTTGATCATGCATCCGGCTACGTTCATCTTGAGCTGCAACAGCATTTAAATACGGATGATACATTAAGATCTAAAGAAGCTTTCGAGTTGTTCTGCCGTGATGTTGGAGTCATTCCCCTCAAGTATCTCTCCGACAATGGTGGTGCCTTTACGTCACAAGGCTTCTCCAAGCATCTTACAACTTTCCATCAAGTCAGTGCGCTTGCTGGAGTCGGTGCTCACCATCATAATGGGATTGCCGAGCGTTGCATACAGACCATTATGTCTATTTCGCGCGCCATGTTGATGCATGCTAAGATCCATTGGCCCGATGTCGCCGATGTTTCACTTTGGCCCATGGTCACCAAGCATGCCGTGTATCTTTGGAACAAGGTCCCTAATCTTCAGAGCGGCCTTTCTCCCCAAGATATCACGTTTGGGGGTCTCCAGTATATGTCCTTGATAAAACGATATCGGACGGCCACAAGTTGCCCCGTTGGCAGCCGCGGTCCCATCGCTGCATCTTTGTTGGAATGAGTGAAGCCCATGCTAGCTCCGTTCCTTTGGTTTTAAATCCGCACTCGGGCGCCATTACGCCGCAGTTTCACGTCGTCTTTGATGACTGGTTTGCCACTGTGGCTGTAACTGAGTCGCAAATGCCGGATTTTGCCTCCACTGAGTGGTATAATCTCTTTGGAAACACGTCTCTTCAATATATCCCATTGGATGATGAAGACGAAGCCATAGCTACTGCTGAATTCGAGGCTGAGCCTGCCGTCTCCACTCGAGCGGATGCCGTTCGGGATGCTTTTGAGCGCCATGCTCCTCCTCGAGATTTGCAAGTCCCTCCTCCTGCTGAGTTGCCAGCGCCGCCTTCGTCGGCACCAAGCCAAGAGCCCGCCCAAGCGAGGGAGCCCGAGTCTCCGAGGGAGCTTCCAATTGAAGTGCAAGACGAATCTTCGCCTCCGAGGGAGCTGCCGGCTGATCCATCGCCATCTTCGGTCTCCAACAATGAGTCTCCGAGGGAGAATCCTACGGCTCCAACAGCTACGCCAAGTACTCGCCGTTCCAGTCGTGCCTCTAAGAAGCCATCCCGCCTCTCTTACGACGCCTCCGGAGCCCAAATCGAGTCAGTTTGTGACGCCAGTTTCGTCTCCTACTTTGCTGCTTTTAATATTGCTGCTCCAGCCCTCTACAAGGCTGCCGCATCGGATCCAGATACTTTAACTTGGGATCAAGCCATGGCTGATCATGCTCATGTAAAGCATTGGCAAGCTGCCGCCGAGAAGGAGATTCAATCGTTGGAGTCCAAAGGAACATGGACTGAAGTCCCCAAGTCGGAAGCCAAGACCAAAATTCTTCCAGGTACTTGGGTGTTTCGCCGTAAGCGCTCCCCAGATGGGACAATTAAGAAGTACAAAGCTCGCTACTGCGTTCGAGGTGATCTGCAAGAAGGCGACTTTGAAACGTACGCACCAGTTGTGGCATGGTCGACCATCCGATTGATGTTGATTCTAGCCCTTAACCTTAACTGGTATGCTTGCTCCACGGATTTTGCCAGTGCATTTGTCCAAGCCGAGCTCCATGACCCAGTATGGATCCATCTCCCTCGCGGTTTTCACACGAGTAAAGGCTCCGGCATGTATTTGCGCCTCCTAAAGAGTCTTTACGGATTGACTGTAGCCCCTCGGCTATGGTTTGAGCATTTGAAGGCAGCCCTTATCAAGCTCGGTCTGAAACAAAGCTACTTTGATCCTTGTTTGTTCTATGGAAAGAACTTGGTGATGTGTTGCTTTGTGGACGATTCCATCTTTGTCGCTAAGACATCCAAGCTTGTCGATGCCTTCATTGAAAAGCTTCGCGCTCTCGGTTTTGAGCTTACCAAGGAAGACACCCTGTGTGAATACCTTGGAATTAAAATGGAGCGCGACGACAAGGCAGGTACCATTACCTTGACCCAGCCAGGATTGATTGACAAGATTGTTGCTTCTGCAAATATGACTAATTGCAATCCAACTTTGACACCAACAAGTCTCTTGGCCCTCGGCTCGGATCCCCATGGTCCAGGCATGAAAGAAACTTGGGGCTACTCGTCCATTGTCGGGATGCTCCTTTACTTGTCAATCAATACTCGCCCCGACATCGCATACGCTGTCAGTCAAGCTGCTCGGTTCAATGCTGCTCCAAAGCAGTCTCATGCCGCTGCAGTAAAAATGATTGTACGCTACCTCAAAGGCACGCGCAATCATGGTACAGTTATCAAGCCAACGGGAACTCTCGCCTTAGATCTCTACGTTGATGCTGATTTTGCCGGTCTCCATCGACGGGAACCAGATGAATTGCCAGTCTCAGTTCGATCCCGCACTGGGTACATCATCTTGCTGTCTGGTTGTCCGTTAGTGTGGAAATCCCAGTTGCAGACGGAGATTTCGCTCTCGACCCTTGAAGCCGAGTACAGCGCTCTCTCCTTTGCCCTCAAGACTTTGCTTCCTTTAAAGCGAATTCTATCCGAGGTGATTGCCGTTCTAGATGTGCCATCTCCTCTCAAGACTTCCATCAAGGCTCGCGTCTTTGAAGACAATCAAGGCGCCTACTATTTAGCCATCAACCACAAGTTGACAAACCGCACTAAGTACTTTCTGGTCAAGTTCCATTGGTTCTGGAGCCATTACAAGCGCGGTGAATTTGAAGTCCTTAAGGTCGACACGACCAACCAGTTAGCAGACTATCTGACAAAGGGCCTCCCACGTGATTCCTTCATCAAGAATCGCTTAGCTGTCCAGCGCAATTAACCCAGCACGAGATAGCGAGGGAGAGTCGCAGTTGAAGGTGTATCACTTCCTACCGAGGTGCAACAACGCCCCAACGGGTCGTGGGCCAACCGTGATGCCCACATGGCGAGGCAGTAATAACCTCAGTTAATACCCGCCTTCGTCAATGAGTTGCAGTGCCCTTGTGAATAACAGTCCAGGGTAGAAGCATTGCATCGGTATGCCATTGACAGGTGCAGAGTCTCAAATGGTGCAAAAAGGACTGCCTGGAGGCTGCCATCATGGGTACGGCCTCCACTGGGGGTATGTCCAACACCACAAGTTGCAGATTCATCCCTGTCAAACGCCCCATGCCCTGGCCACCCAAATACCCAATGAGTCAGGCAAAACATGTCCAGGGTATGCCATTGACAGGTGCATAGTCTCAAATGGTGCAAAAAGGACTGCCTGGAGGCTGACAACATGGGTACGGCCTCCACTGTGGGTATGGCCAACACCACAAGTTGCAGATTCTTCCCTGTCAAACGCCCCATGCCCTGGCCACCCAAATACCCAATGAGTCAGGCAAAACATGTCCAGAGTATGCCATTGACAGGTGCAGAGTCACAAAAGGTGCAAAAAATACTGCCTGGAGGCTGATACCATGGGTACGGCCTCCACTGTGGGTATGGCCAACACCACAAGTTGCAGATTCTTCCCTGTCAAACGCCCCATGCCCTGGCCACCCAAATACCCAATGAGTCAGGCAAAACATGTCCAGGGTATGCCATTGACAGGTGCAGAGTCTCAAATGGTGCAAAAAGGACTGCCTGGAGGCTGCCAACATGGGTACGGCCTCCACGGTGGGTATGGCCAACACCACAAGTTGCAGATTCTTCCCTGTCAAACGCCCCATGCCCTGGCCACCCAAATACCCAATGAGTCAGGCAAAACATGTCCAGGGTATGCCATTGACAGGTGCAGAGTCTCAAATGGTGCAAAAAGGACTGCCTGGAGGCTGACACCATGGGTACGGCCTCCACTGGGGGTATGGCCAACACCACAAGTTGCAGATTCTTCCCTGTCAAACGCCCCATGCCCTGGCCACCTAAATACCCAATGAGTCAGGCAAAACATGTCCAGGGTATGCTATTGACAGGTGCAGAGTCTCAAATGGTGCAAAAAGGACTGCCTGGAGGCTGACACCATGGGTACGGACTCCACTGTGGGTATGGCCAACACCACAAGTTACAGATTCTTCCCTGTCAAATGCCCCATGCCCTGGCCACCCAAATACCCAATCAGTCAGGCAAAACATGTCCAAGGTATGCCATTGACAGGTGCATAGTCTCAAATGGTGCAAAAAGGACTGCCTGGAGGCTGACAACATGGGTACGGCCTCCACTGTGGGTATGGCCAACAACACAAGTTGCAGATTCTTCCCTGTCAAATGCCCCATGCCCTGGCCACCCAAATGCCCAATGAGTCAGGCAAAAGATGTCCAGGGAAGGCCATTGACAGGTGCAGAGTCTCAAATGGTGCAAAAAGGACTGCCTGGAGGCTGACAACATGGGTACGGCCTCCACTGTGGGTATGGCCAACAACACAAGTTGCAGATTCTTCCCTGTCAAATGCCCCATGCCCTGGCGACCCAAATGCCCAATGAGTCAGGCAAAAGATGTCCAGGGAAGGCCATTGACAGGTGCAGAGTCTCAAATGGTGCAAAAAGGATTGCCTGGAGGCTGACAACATGGGTACGGCCTCCACTGTGGGTATGGCCAACAACACAAGTTGCAGATTCTTCCCTGTCAAATGCCCCATGCCCTGGCGACCCAAATGCCTCAGGCAAAAGATGTCCAGGGAAGGCCATTGACAGGTGCAGAGTCTCAAATGGTGCAAAAAGGATTGCCTGGAGGCTGACACCATGCGTATGGCCTCCACTGTGGGTATGGCCAACACCACAAGTTGCAGATTCTTCCCTGTCAAACGTCCCATGCCCTGGCCACCCAAATACCCAATGAGTCAGACAAAACGTGTCCAGGGTATGTCATTGACAGGTGCAGAGTCTCAAATGGTGCAAAAAGGACTGCCTGGAGGCTGACACCATGGGTACGGCCTCCACGGTGGGTATGGCCAACACCACAAGTTGTCGATTCTGACCTGTCAAACGCCTCATGCCCTGGCCACCCAAATACCCAATGAGTCAGGCAAAACATGTCCAGGGTATGCCATTGACAGGTGCAGAGTCTCAAATGGTGCAAAAAGGACTGCCTGGAGGTGGAGGCTGACACCATGGGTACGGCCTCCACTGTGGGTATGGCCAACACCACAAGTTGCAGATTCTTCCCTGTCAAACGCCCCATGCCCTGGCCACCCAAATACCCAATGAGTCAGGCAAAACATGTCCAGGGTATGCCATTGACAGGTGCAGAGTCTCAAATGGTGCAAAAAGGACTGCCTGGAGGCTGACACCATGGGTACGGCCTCCACGGTGGGTATGGCCAACACCACAAGTTGTCGATTCTTACCTGTCAAACGCCCCATGCCCTGGCCAGCCAAATACCCAATGAGTCAGGCCAAACATGTCCAGGGTATGCCATTGACAGGTGCAGAGTCTCAAATGGTGCAAAAAGGACTGCCTGGAGGCTGACACCATGGGTACGGCATCCACGGTGGGTATGGCCAACACCACAAGTTGTCGATTCTTACCTGTCAAACGCCCCATGCCCTGGCCACCCAAATACCCAATGAGTCAGGCCAAACATGTCCAGGGTATGCCATTGACAGGTGCGGAGTCTCAAATGGTGCAAAAAGGACTGCCTGGAGGCTGACACCATGGGTACGGCCTCCACGGTGGGTATGGCCAACACCACAAGTTGTCAATTCTGACCTGTCAAACGCCCCATGCCCTGGCCACCCAAATACCCAATGAGTCAGGCCAAACATGTCCAGGGTATGCCATTGACAGGTGCAGAGTCTCAAATGGTGCAAAAAGGACTGCCTGGAGGCTGACACCATGGGTACGGCCTCCACGGTGGGTATGGCCAACACCACAAGTTGTCGATTCTGACCTGTCAAACGCCCCATGCCCTGGCCACCCAAATACCCAATGAGTCAGGCAAAACATGTCCAGGGTATGCCATTGACAGGTGCATAGTCTCAAATGGTGCAAAAAGGACTGCCTGGAGGCTGACACCATGGGTACGGCCTCCACGGTGGGTATGGCCAACACCACAAGTTGTTGATTCTGACCTGTCAAACGCCCCATGCCCTGGCCACCCAAATACCCAATGATTCAGGCCAAACATGTCCAGGGTATGCCATTGACAGGTGCAGAGTCTCAAATGGTGCAAAAAGGACTGCCCGGAGGCTGAAAACATGAATACGGCCTCCACTGTGGGTGTGCCAACACCACAAGTTGCAGATTCTTCCCTGTCAAACGCCCCATGCCCTGGCCACCCAAATACCCAATGAGTCAGGCAAAACATGTCCAGGGTATGCCATTGACAGGTGCATAGTCTCAAATGGTGCAAAAAGGACTGCCTGGAGGCTGACACCATGGGTACGGCCTCCACGGTGGGTATGGCCAACACCACAAGTTGCAGATTCTTCCCTGTCAAACGCCCCATGCCCTGGCCACCCAAATACCCAATGAGTCAGGCAAAACATGTCCAGGGTATGCCATTGACAGGTGCATAGTCTCAAATGGTGCAAAAAGGACTGCCTGGAGGCTGGCACCATGGGTACGTCCTCCACTGTGGGTATGGCCAACACCACAAGTTGCAGATTCTTCCCTATCAAATGCCTCATGCCCTGGCCACCCAAATACCCTATGAATCAGGCCAAACATGTCCAGGGTATGCCATTGACAGGTGCAGAGTCTCAAATGGTGCAAAAAGGACTGCCTGGAGGCTGACACCATGGGTACGGCCTCCACGGTGCGTATGGCCAACACCACAAGTTGTCGATTCTGACCTGTCAAACGCCCCATGCCCTGGCGACCCAAATACCCAATGAGTCAGGCTAAACATGTCCAGGGTATGCCATTGACAGGTGCAGAGTCTCAAATGGTGCAAAAAGAACTGCCTGGAGGCTGACACCATGGGTACGGCCTCCACGGTGGGTATGGCCAACACCACAAGTTGTCGATTCTGACCTGTCAAACGCCCCATGCCCTGGCCACCCAAATACCCAATGAGTCAGGCCAAACATGTCCAGGGTATGCCATTGACAGGTGCAGAGTCTCAAATGGTGCAAAAAGGACTGCCTGGAGGCTGACACCATGGGTACGGCCTCCACGGTGGGTATGGCCAACACCACAAGTTGTCGATTCTGCCCTGTCAAACGCCCCATGCCCTGGCCACCCAAATACCCAATGAGTCAGGCAAAACATGTCCAGGGTATGCCATTGACAGGTGCAGAGTCTCAAATGGTGCAAAAAGGACTGCCTGGAGGCTGACACCATGGGTACAGCCTCCACTGTGGGTATGGCCAACACCACAAGTTGCAGATTCTTCCCTGTCAAACGCCCCATGCCCTGGCCACCCAAATACCCAATAATGCAGGCCAAACATGTCCAGGGTATGCCATTGACAGGTGCAGAGTCTCAAATGGTGCAAAAAGGACTGCCTGGAGGCTGACACCATGAGTACGGCCTCCACGGTGGGTATGGCCAACACCACAAGTTGTCGATTCTGACCTGTCAAACGCCCCATGCCCTGGCCACCCAAATACCCAATGAGTCAGGCCAAACATGTCCAGGGTATGCCATTGACAGGTGCAGTCTCAAATGGTGCAAAAAGGACTGCCTGGAGGCTGACACCATGGGTACGGCCTCCACGGTGGGTATGGCCAACACCACAAGTTGTCGATTCTGACCTGTCAAACGCCCCATGCCCTGGCCACCCAAATACCCAATAATGCAGGCCAAACATGTCCAGGGTATGCCATTGACAGGTGCAGAGTCTCAAATGGTGCAAAAAGGACTGCCTGGAGGCTGACACCATGGGTACGGCCTCCACGGTGGGTATGGCCAACACCACAAGTTGCAGATTCTTCCCTGTCAAACGCCCCATGCCCTGGCCACCCAAATACCCAATGAGTCAGGCCAAACATGTCCAGGGTATGGCATTGACAGGTGCAGAGTCTCAAATGGTGCAAAAAGGACTGCCTGGAGGCTGACACCATGGGTACGGCCTTCACGGTCCACGATGGGTATGGCCAACACCACAAGTTGTCGATTCTGACCTGTCAAACGCCCCATGCCCTGGCCACCCAAATACCCAATGAGTCAGGCAAAACATGTCCAGGGTATGCCATTGACAGGTGCAGAGTCTCAAATGGTGCAAAAAGGACTGCCTGGAGGCTGACACCATGGGTACGGCCTGCACGGTGGGTATGGCCAACACCACAAGTTGTCGATTCTGACCTGTCAAACGCCCCATGCCCTGGCCACCCAAATACCCAATGAGTCAGGCCAAACATGTCTAGGGTATGCCATTGACAGGTGCAGAGTCTCAAATGGTGCAAAAAGGACTGCCTGGAGGCTGACACCATGGGTACGGCCTCCACGGTGGGTATGGCCAACACCACAAGTTGTCGATTCTGACCTGTCAAACGCCCCATGCCCTGGCCACCCAAACACCCAATGAGTCAGGCAAAACATGTCCAGGGTATGCCATTGACAGGTGCAGAGTCTCAAATGGTGCAAAAAGGACTGCCTGGAGGCTGACACCATGGGTACGGCCTCCACGGTGGGTATGGCCAACACCACAAGTTGTAGATTCTTCCGTGTCAAACGCCCCATGCCCCATGCCTGGCCACCAGTACCCAATGAGTCCAGGCAAAACATGTCAGGAGCATGCATGGACAGGTGCATAGTCTCAAATGGTGCAAGGACTGCCTGGAGGCTGACACCATGGAGTACGGCCTCCACTGTGGGGTATGAGTCCAACACCACAAGTTGCAGATTCTTCCTTCCCTGTCAAACGCCCCATGCCTGGCCCCCAATGTAGGCAGGCAAAACATGTAGGGTGCCATTGACAGGTGCAGAGTCTCCAAATGGTGCAAAGGACTTGCCTGGAGGCTGAAAACATGTGCGGCCTACTGTAGGTATAGCCAGCACCACAAGTTGCAGATTCTTCCTGTCTGGCCCCCCATGCCTAGCCACCCCAAATACCCAATTAGTCAGGCAAAACATGTCCAGGGTATGCCATTGACAGGTGCATAGTCTCAAATGGTGCAAAAGGACTGCCTAGGCTGACACCATGGTGCGCCCAACCTGTCTAAGCCAACAGTCGTCTTCCCTGTCAAACGCCCCATGCCCTGGCCACCCAAATACCCAATGAGTCAGGCAAAACATGTCCAGGGTATGCTATTGGCAGGTGCATAGTCTCAAATGGTGCAAAAAGGACTGCCTGGAGGCTGACAACATATGTACGGCCTCCACTGTGGGATGGCCAACACCTGGGGTTGCAGGTCTTCCCTGTCCCCCCATGCCTGGCCACCCAAATAACCAATGAGTCAGGCAAAACATGTCCAGGGATGCCATTGACAGGTGCAGAGTCTCCAAATGGTGCAAAAGGACTGCCTGGAGGCTGACACATGGGTACGGCCTCTGTGGGTATGGCCAACACCACAAGATTCAGATTCTTCCCTGTCAAACGCCCCATGCCCTGGCCAACCAAATACCCAATGAGTCCGGCAAAACATGTCCAGAGGGTATGCCATTGTTGAGTGCATAGTCTCAAATGGTGCAAAAAGGACTGCCTGGAGGCTGACAACATGGGTACGGCCTCCACTGTGGGTATGCCAACACCACAAGTTGCAGATTCTTCCCTGTCAAACGCCCCATGCCTATTGCCCAAATACCCAATAGGTCAGGCAAAGAAACATGTCAGGGATGTCATTGACAGGTGCAGAGTCTCAAATGGTGCAAAAGGACTGCCTATAGGCTGAAAACATGATCACAACCTCCATATTAGGTATGACCAACACCACAAGTTGCAGATTCTTCTGTCAAACGCCCCATGCCCTGGCCCACCCAAATACCCAATGAGTCAGGTAAAACATATGGTATGATTGGCGGGTGCAGAGTCTTCACACGTGGTGCAAGGGGACTGCCTGGGGCTGAGAACATAGATGCGGCCTCCACTGTGGGTATAGTCTTTGCAGGTTGCAGATTCTTCCTGTCCAACGCCCCCATGCCCTGGCCACCCAAATACCCAATATGGGTCCAGGCAAAACATCTAGGGATGCTAGGTGACAGTGCAGAGGTGGAAATGGTGCAAGGACTGCCTGGAGGCTGAAAACATGGGTGGGCTCCACTGTGGGTATGGCCAACACACAAGTTGCAGATTCTTCCCTGTCAGCATTGCATGCCCTGTCCACCCAAATACCCATGGAGTCAGGCAAAACATGTCCAGGGTATAATTTGACAGGTGCATAGTCTCAAATGGTGCAAAGGACTGCCTGGAAGGCTGACACCATGGAGTACGGCCTCTGTGGGTATCCAACACCACAAGTTGCTGGGTTCTCCACCTGTCAAGCAGCATGCCCTGGCCACCCAAATACCCAATGAGTCAGGGCAAACATCTAGGTATGCCATTGACAGGTGCAGAGTCTCAAATGGTGCAAGTTCCTGGGCTGAATGAGTGACCTCCACTGTGGGTATGGCCAACTACCATAGAGTTGCAGATTCTTCTGTCAAACGTATCCTGGCCACCCAAATACCCAATGAGTCAGGCAAAACATAGGGTATGCCGACAGTGAGTGCATAGTCTCGAATGGTGCAAGGACTGATTGGGGCTGACAGGTGAACCAGGGTACGGCCCCACTGTGGGTATGCCAACACCACAAGTTGCAGATTCTTCCCTGTCAAACGCCATGCCCTGGCCACCCAAATACCCAATGAGTCAAGCAAACATGTGGCAAAACATCCAGGGTATGCCATTGACAGGTTAGTCTCAAATGGTGCAAAAGGGATCGCTGAGGTGACAAATGGGTACGGGTACTGTGGGTATGGGCCAACACCATGTTGCAGATTCATCCTCGTCAAACGCCCCATGCCCTGGCCACCCAAATACCCAATGAGTCAGGCAAACATGTCCAGGGGATGCCATTGACAGGTGCAGAGTCCTGAATGGTGCAAAAGGACTGCCTGGGCTGACAACATGGGTACGGCTCTCCACTGTGGGTGGTATGGCCAACACCACAAGTTGCAGATTCACTGTCAAACGCCCCATGCCCTGGCCACCCAAATACCCAAAGTCTCAAATGGTGCAAAAAGGACTGCCTGGAGGCTGACAACATGGGTACGGCCTCCACTGTGGGTATGCCAACACCACAAGTTGCAGATTCTTCCCTGTCAAACGCCCCATGCCTATTGCCCAAATACCCAATAGGTCAGGCAAAGAAACATGTCAGGGATGTCATTGACAGGTGCAGAGTCTCAAATGGTGCAAAAGGACTGCCTATAGGCTGAAAACATGATCACAACCTCCATATTAGGTATGACCAACACCACAAGTTGCAGATTCTTCTGTCAAACGCCCCATGCCCTGGCCCACCCAAATACCCAATGAGTCAGGTAAAACATATGGTATGATTGGCGGGTGCAGAGTCTTCACACGTGGTGCAAGGGGACTGCCTGGGGCTGAGAACATAGATGCGGCCTCCACTGTGGGTATAGTCTTTGCAGGTTGCAGATTCTTCCTGTCCAACGCCCCCATGCCCTGGCCACCCAAATACCCAATATGGGTCCAGGCAAAACATCTAGGGATGCTAGGTGACAGTGCAGAGGTGGAAATGGTGCAAGGACTGCCTGGAGGCTGAAAACATGGGTGGGCTCCACTGTGGGTATGGCCAACACACAAGTTGCAGATTCTTCCCTGTCAGCATTGCATGCCCTGTCCACCCAAATACCCATGGAGTCAGGCAAAACATGTCCAGGGTATAATTTGACAGGTGCATAGTCTCAAATGGTGCAAAGGACTGCCTGGAAGGCTGACACCATGGAGTACGGCCTCTGTGGGTATCCAACACCACAAGTTGCTGGGTTCTCCACCTGTCAAGCAGCATGCCCTGGCCACCCAAATACCCAATGAGTCAGGGCAAACATCTAGGTATGCCATTGACAGGTGCAGAGTCTCAAATGGTGCAAGTTCCTGGGCTGAATGAGTGACCTCCACTGTGGGTATGGCCAACTACCATAGAGTTGCAGATTCTTCTGTCAAACGTATCCTGGCCACCCAAATACCCAATGAGTCAGGCAAAACATAGGGTATGCCGACAGTGAGTGCATAGTCTCGAATGGTGCAAGGACTGATTGGGGCTGACAGGTGAACCAGGGTACGGCCCCACTGTGGGTATGCCAACACCACAAGTTGCAGATTCTTCCCTGTCAAACGCCATGCCCTGGCCACCCAAATACCCAATGAGTCAAGCAAACATGTGGCAAAACATCCAGGGTATGCCATTGACAGGTTAGTCTCAAATGGTGCAAAAGGGATCGCTGAGGTGACAAATGGGTACGGGTACTGTGGGTATGGGCCAACACCATGTTGCAGATTCATCCTCGTCAAACGCCCCATGCCCTGGCCACCCAAATACCCAATGAGTCAGGCAAACATGTCCAGGGGATGCCATTGACAGGTGCAGAGTCCTGAATGGTGCAAAAGGACTGCCTGGGCTGACAACATGGGTACGGCTCTCCACTGTGGGTGGTATGGCCAACACCACAAGTTGCAGATTCACTGTCAAACGCCCCATGCCCTGGCCACCCAAATACCCAAAATGTCCGTAGGCCATATTACAGGCAGAGTCTCAAATGGTGCAAAAGGACTGCCTGAGGCTGGAAGGCACGGCCTCCACTGTGGGTATGGCCAACACAGTTGCAGATTCTTCCCTGTCAAACGCCCCATGCCCTGGCCACAAATACCAAAGTCAGGGTCCAGGGTATGCCATTGACAGGTGCATAGTCTCAAATGGTGAAAGGACTGCTCGTATCCACTTGGGTATGGCCAACACTCACAAGTTGCAGATTCTTCCCTGTCAAACGCTCTGGCCACCCAAATACCCAATGAGTCAGGCAAAATGTCCAGGGTATGCCATTGACAGGTGCATAGTCTCAATGGTGCAAAAAGGACTGCCTGGAGGCTGACAAATATGAGTACGGGCCTCCACTGTGGGTATGGCCAACACCACATGAGATTCATCCCTGTCAAAAGGTTTGGCCACCCAAATACCCAATGAGTCAGGCAAACATGTCCAGGGTAAGCCATTGACAGGTATAGTCTCAAATGGTGCAAAAGGACTGCCTGAGTGCTGAAAATGCGGGTACGTCTCCACTGTGGGTATGGCCAACACCACAAGTTGCAGATTCATCCCTGTCAAACGCCACGCCCTGGCCACCCAACACCCAATGAAATAATGTCCAGGGATGCCATTGACAGGTGCATAGTCTCAAATGGTGCAAAGGATCAAGGAGGCTGACAACATGGGCACGGCTCCACTGGGTGGGTATGGGCCAACACCACAAGGCAGATTCTTCCCTCAAAGCCCATGCCTGGCCACCCAAATACCCAATGAGTCAGGGCAAAACATGTCCCGGGTGATGAGAGTCTCAAATGGTGCAAAAAGGACTGCTGGAGGCTGACACCATGGGTACGGCCTCCACTGTGGGTATGCCAACACCACAAGTTGCAGATTTCTGTCAAACGCCCATGCCCTACACCCAAATACTCCAATGAGTCAAGCTAAACATGGCAAAACATGTCCAGGGTATGCCATTGACAGGCATAGTCTCAAATGCAAAGGACTGCCTGGAGGCTGACAACATGGGTATTTGCCTCTCCACTGTGGGTATGGCCAACACCACAAGCTGCAGATTCATCCCTGTCAAACGCCCCATGCCCTGGCCACACCCAAATACCCAATGGGAAACATAGTCCAGATGCCATTGACAGGTGCAGAGTCTCATGGTGCAAAAGGACTGCCTGGAGGCTGACAACATGGGTACGGCCTCCACTGTGGGTATGGCCAACACCACAAGTTGCAGATTCTTCCCAGTCAAACGCCCCCATGCCAATCCAAATACCCAATGAGTCGGGCAAAACATGTCCAGGGTATTGACAGGTGCAGAGTCTCAAATGGTGTAAAAGGACTGCCTGAGGCTGAAACAGGCACGGGTACTGTGGGTATGGCCAACACCACAAGCTGCAAGATTCTTCCCTGTCAAACGCCCCATGCCCTGGCTAATCTAAATACCCAATGAGTCAGGGCAAAACATGTCCAGGGGAATGCCATTGACAGGTGCAGAGTCTCAAATGGTGCAAAAGATTGCTGGAGGCTGACAACATGGGAGGCTCCATGGGTATGGCCAAACACTAAGTTGCAGATTCTTCCCTGTCAAACGCCCCATGCCCTGGCCAACCAAATACCCAATGAGTCAGGCAAACATGTCCCGGTAGGTCATTGACAGGTGCAGAGTCTCAAATGTGGTGCAAAAGGACTGCCTGAGGCTGACACCTGGGTACGGGCCTCTGGGTCAAAAAGTTAGATTCTCCCTGTAAACGCCCCATGCCTGGCACCAAAAAGTCAAGTAAAGTGGCAACACATGTCCAGGGGATGCCGTTGACAGGTGCAGAGCTCAAATGGTGCAAAAAGGACTGCTGGAGGCTGAAACATGGGACGGCTCCACTGTGTGGTATGGCCAACACCACAAGTTGATCTGTCAAACGCCCCATGCCCTGGCTACCCAAAAAACTAATGAGTCAGGCAAAACATGTCCAGGGGATGATTGAGCCAGGTGTGCAGAGTCCAATGGTGAAAGGATGCTGGGAGGTGAACCTGGGTACGTCCATGGGTATGGGCCAACACCACAAGTTGCAGATTCTTCCTGTCACATTCCGGCCACCAAATAAGTCAGAAAAATGTCAGGGGGAGCTGGGAAGGTGCAGAGTCCTCAATTGCAAAAAGGACCGTCGAGACGACAAATGGGTAGGCCATGTGGGTATGCAACACCACAAGTTGCAGATTCTCCTGTCAAACGCCCCCATGCCCTGGCCACCCAAATACCCAATGAGTCAGGAACCATGTCCAGGGGATGCCATTGACAGGTGCAGGGAGTCTCAAATGGTGCAAAAGGACTGCTGAGGTGACAACATGGTACGGCCTCCACTGTGGGTATGCCAACACCACAAGTTGCAGATTCTTCCCTGTCAAACGCCCCATGCCCTGGCTTCACCCAAATACCCAATGAGTAGGCAAACATGTCCAGGGTAGGCCATTGACAGGTGCATAGTCTCAAATGGTGCAAAAGGGATCGTCTGGAGGCTGACAACATGGTACCTCCATGGTATGGCCAACACCACAAGTTGCAGATTCTTCCCTGTCAAACCCCCATGCTGGTACACCAAACAATGAGTCAGGCAAAACATGTCCAGGGGATGCATTGACAGGTGCAGAGTCTCAAATGGTGCAAAAGGACTGCCTGAGGTGACACCATGGTACGGCCTCCACTGTGGGTATGGGCAACCACAAGTTGCAGATTCTTCCTGTCAAACCCATGCCCTGGGCCACCCAAATACCCAATGAGTCAGGCAAAAATATCCAGGGGATGCCATTGACAGGTGCAGACCAAATGGTGCAAAAGGACTGCCTGGAGGCTGACAACATGGGTATGGCTCTCCACTGTGGGTATGGCCAACACCACAAGTTGCAGATTCCCTGTCAAACGCCATGGGCCACCCAAATACCCAATGAGTCAGGCAAAACATGTCCAGGGGATGCCATTGACAGGTGCAGAGTCTCAAATGGTGCAAAAGGACTGCCTGAGGTGACAACATGGGCCCGCCTCCACTGTGGGTATGGCCAACACCACAAGTGCAGATTCTTCCTTGTCAAACGCCACATGCCGGCCACAAATACCCAATGAGTCAGGCAAAACATGTCCAGGGCAGGCCATTGACAGGTGCAGAGTCTCAAATGGTGCAAAAGGACTGCCTGAGGCTGACAACATGTCCCAGTGGGTTGGCAAAAAGTTGCAGACTTCCTCAAACGCCCATGCTGGCTACCCAAAACAGAGTCAGGCAAAACATGTCCCGGGTAGGCCATTGACAGGTGCATAGTCTCCAATGGAAAAGGAGGGAGGGTGAACCATGGGCACGCCCCACTGTGGGTATGCCAAACACAAGTTGATGATCTTCCTGTCAAACGCCCCATGCGGGCACCAAAACCAAGAGTCAGAAAACATGTCCAGGGTATTGACAGGTGTAGAGTCTCTGGTGAAAAGGACCCTGAGGCTGACAACATGGTATGGCTCCATGTGGGTATGGCCAACACCACAAGTTGCAGATTTCTGTCAAACGCCATGCCCCATACCCAATGAGTCAGGGAAAACAGTCAGGGGATGCCATTGACAGGTGCATAGTTCAATGGTGCAAAAAGGATGCCTGAGGTGACAACAGGCACCTCCACGTGGGTATGGCAATTCACCACAAGTTGCAGATTCTTCCCTGTCAAACGCCCCATGCCCGGCCACCCAAATACCCAATGAGTCGCAAAACATGTCCGGGGTATGCCATTGACAGGTGCATAGTCTCAAATGGTGCAAAAGGCCTGCCTGGAGGCTGACAACCTGGGTACGGCCCCCACTGTGGGTATGGCCAACACCACAAGTTGCAGATTCTTCCCTGTCAAACGCCCCATGCCCTGGCCACCCAAATACCCAATGAGTCAGGCAAAACATGTCCAGGGTATGCCATTGAAAAGTGCAGAGTCTCAAATGGTGCAAAAAGGACTGCCTGAAGGCTGACAACTGGGTACGGCCCCACTGTGGGTTGGCCAACACACAAGTTGCAGATTCTTCCTGTCAAACGCCCCATGCCCGGGCCACCCAAATACCCAATAGTCGGCAAAACATGTCCAGGGGTATGCCATTGACAGGTGCAGAGTTCTGGTGCAAAAAGGACTGCCTCGAGGCTGACAACATGGGTACGGCCCCACTGTGGGTATGGCCAACACCACAAGTTGCAGATTCATCCTGTCAAATGCCCCATGCCCTGGCCACCCAAATAACAAGAGTCAGGCAAAACATGTCCAGGGGATGCCTATGACAGGTGCAGAGTCTCAAATGGTGCAAAAAGGACTGCCTCGAGGCTGACAACAGGGCCTCCACTGTGGGTATGGCCAACACCACAAGTTGCAGATTCTTCCCTGTCAAACGCCCCATGCCCTGGCCACCCAAATACCCAATGAGTCAGGCAAAACATGTCCAGGGGATGCATGACAGGTGCATAGTCTCAAATGGTGCAAAAAGGACTGCCTGGAGGCTGACACCATGGGTACGGCCTCCACTGTGGGTATGGCCAACACCACAAGTTGCAGATTCTTCCCTGTCAAACCCCCCATGCCCTGGCCACCCAAGTACCCAATGAGTCAGGCAAAACATGTCCAGGGTATGCCATTGACAGGTGCATAGTCTCAAATGGTGCAAAAAGGACTGCTGGAGGCTGACAACATGGGTACGCCCACTGTGGTTGGCCAACACCACAAGTTGCAATTCCTGTCAAACGCCCCATGCCCTGGCACCCAAATACCCAATGAGTCAGGGAAACATGTCCAGGGATGCATTGACAGGTGCATAGTCTCAATGGTGCAAAAGGACTGCGGAGGCTGACAACATGGGTAGGGCCTCCACTGTGGGTATGGCCAACACCACAAGTTGCAGATTCTTCCCTGTCAAACGCCCCATGCCCTGGCCACCCAAAAACCCTGTCAGGCAAAACATGTCCAGGGATGCCATTGACAGGTGCATAGTCTCAAATGGTGCAAAAGGACTGCCTGGAGGTTGACACCTGGGTACTCCACTGTGGGTATGCCAACACCAAAGTTGCAGATTCCCTGTCAAACGCCTGCTGGTCACCCAAATACCCAATGAGTCAGGCAAAACATGTCCAGGGGATGCCATTGACAGGTGCATAGTCTCAATGGTGCAAAAAGGATGCCTGAGGCTGACAACAGGGTAGGCCCATGTGGGTCGATGGCCACCACCACAAGTTGCAGATTCTTCCCGTCAAAAGCCGAATAAATGAGTCAGGAAAGTCCAGGGTATGATTGAAGGTGATAGTCTCAAATGGTGCAAAAAGGAGCGGAGGCTGACACAGGGAGGCCTCCAGTGGTATGGCCAACAACAAGTTGAGATTTGTCAAACGCCCATGTGGCCACCAATACCCAATGAGTCAGGAAACATGTCCAGGGATGCCATGACGGAGCCAAATGGTGCAAAAAGGACTGCCTGGAGGCTGAAAACAATGGGTACGCAGTGGGTTGGCCAACACCACAAGTTGCAGATTCTTCCTGTCAAACGCCCCATGCCCTGGCCAAATTCAAATACCCAATGAGTCAGGCAAAACATGTCCAGGTTA